>OU015501.1:87110790-87528290 GCA_907164885.2 Dolomedes plantarius | reverse complement strand
AACCACTGATCACTATAAGCGGTGGTTACTGTATGTATCATTGCAGACAAGTTCCAAAAGCGAAAAATGTTTTTATAACATAGTAATTAATTAATGCCTATTTTCATAAGTCAACAAAATTAAAAATCTGTTTTTTGGTAGAAATCGTATGTTTTGAAAGTTTACCGACCTCTTAAAACGAATAGCTCCCCAGTCCCGTTCTCAATAATTTATAGCTTCACTAGTAAGGGCGACCAAATACTATATTCTTTTTAAGACTTCAAATTTCTGGGGAAAAGTTAAAAATACCTTTACAAAAACATACTAATTTTCAATCGAATAATTCTAATAGTGACAGATGAAATGTTTTTGATTGATGTTTCATTGAAACTAGGTTTATTTTTCCCCAGACATCATCTTTGAAGTTCCCCAGATTATTTGCTTCGGGTTAAGACATAAAACAAAAAAGACATCACTTGGTTTGAGACATAAGAAGAAAAAACATAATCAGCAATAAAATTACCCGCAAATTTTAATTTTTTATATACCCTCATTACACCTTAATTTTTTTTAAAAATTAAATTATTTCGTTTTTTCTTTTTCGCCTTTAGAGAACAGGAAACTAAGCTATTTATTGTAAAAGGTCCGAAAATGGATACTTATTGATAATAGAGGGAATTTCTAGTTTTTCTCGCTTCCAGTCAAGGACTGCGTATAGAATAGAGTCTGATCTTTAATCTCTCCTCCAGAGCTCTAATTAATTGAGAAAATTAATAAATAAAATTAAATACAATGCGAAAATAAAGAGCTAAGCCGTTGATTTATTATAATTTTGAAGCTGGCATTTACTGAAATAAAAATCTGAGTTCCTACGACAAGCATTTCGAGGTTCTACTTCTATTATAGTTCTTTTATGAAAATTATCCAAAAATAGCCCCTAACACTTCCATTCTAAGGTAATGTCATGTTCACATAGAATCCGTCAGCATTCAAGATTCCATTGGCGTTGATTGGTTAAATAGGTCAATGATTGGCAAATGATTGGTTAAAAATCTTTACGCTGACGGTGACGGATTCTATGTGAACAGTCCCTTAGGGTATTTTCCCTCCATAAACCAATAGCTTAATTTATCTCCTCACTTCATGTCATCCTCTTTTCGTTTGAACGTGTGGTGAATAATTTCGTTATAACAGACTTCCCTTGTCTCAAAAGTTAAAATGAATATTGCAGTAAGAGAAAAGAACTCGCTAGTCACTAGTGATTAAGCAGGGGGGAAAAATAAAGTGAACATTTTACTAAAAATTAACTTGAATAAGAAATTACTTGACGAAAGTTTCATTCTTAGTAGACAGTACAATTTCTAATCCAAAAAATCTTACGATGCAGCACCGATAGAGCAGCTCATCCTCATAGCACAAATTATTATCTACTTTCTTTGAATCCCTCATTTTTGTGTTTTTACCATACACTTATCACACGTGAAAAACAGGGAGCAGTAAACAGCAGTTTCCTTTGACTCATATCCCATTAGCTCTCTTCGTAGAATTCACTGCTTCGTTTTCATTGGATCTCTGACCGGCCATCCTTACGCTTTGAATCTTCCTCGATTGTTTCAGGTTAAATATTTTTTCCAAAATAATCTCTCTTTTATTAATCTTTTCTCTACACATCAGTTTTTCCTTCATTACCTACCAACCTAAACTTTTAACACTTTTTGAAATTTTATTTAATTCCCTTTTTTTTACTTACACACACACACACACACACTCAGTTCTATTATAATCAATTTTAGAGAACTGTAATCATGATACATTCCACACTGAATACAGAGGATATGGAACTCTAGCTCCCAGGAGCCTCTAAAGTTAATTATGCCTATGTCTAAACAAGCAGTTTTAAAATATTTTGATTGTATGTAATACCTCTAATGTGATACTTTTCGTTATCTTTATGTATACCCTTTTATGTTAATACATTTCACCGTGTTTCGGCCAAAAATTTATAAACATTTCTAAAATGAAGAAAGTAATTTTCCCTGGAACCAGAACCTGATGATTTTCTGTCTGATGGCATGCCATTGAAAAATATGAATTTCCGTAGTGGGAGGGGGTTATATCTAATCATTCTATTAAACTATGAAGAGTGATAGAGCAATAAAAATTATCCCTTAAGTTTGTTCAAAAATTACTCGAAAGATTGAAAACTGTATCGTTGTTTTTGGTGATTGCGAAACATTGCATTCAGAGACACTCTAGAATGCAAAGAACAAGGCAGAACATCTATTGATGAGTCCGTGGATATTTTTTAAGAATTCACTAAAAATATTGAAAATCAAATCTAAAAATATGAAAATATGGCTTTCGTTATAAAGAGTTGTGATTGTGCTTTTAATTTAACATTTTTAAAACTGGACACTGTAAACGAATGTTCTGAAATCAATCACTATTTGTCTGAAGTCAAGTAAACAAGTCTCTGATCCATATTTTGGGCAGAAAATGAAACTCTTTATCGTTCAATAAAGTTAAAGAAAGATACAGAGTGAATCCACTTGAAATAATTTGTTGTGTGAAGTGTAAAAGATTCGGCCAAGCTTCCTCTCGTTTTAGATAGATACATTACTTCCCTAACCAACTACTTGGAGGTTATGAACAACTAAGAGTCAAAGCTTTTTGAATTTCAATATAAAATCAACGGAAAAATATAACTGCATTTTTTCTCAAAAATACTATTCACGTGTACATTCTTCATGTACATTCATGTGTAAAAAGAACTTTGATGTTAAATTTTTAAGGATTGAAACAAAATAAATTAAATTGAAAAATTTCATAACAAAAACAACAGATTCTTTATTTTATGAAGAATCAAAATATTTTCAGGGTATATTTTTCTCTCTCTTTGGCACTTTAAGTTTTAAGACCATATAAATTAGATTTATCATTAATGTCGAGTGTGTATTTAAATCGATGTATTCATTTTTTAAAGCACCGCAGTGAAATAATTTAATTGAAAGCCAAGTTTTAAATAAATTCTTTTAAGCTCCAAGTCAAAATGTGTATAGATTTTTTCTTGTTTTTCCGCCAAGAGATGGCAGCACGTGTCTAAAATGCAAGGAATTAACTTCATCGGATGGGTTAGTAGCAGATTCGAGGAGACGAATCGAATAGATGGCGCCGATCGAGAACATAAAAAAAAAAAAAAAAAAAATAGACCTTCGCAGATTAAAAGCGTCCAATTTAAACACTAAAAACAAGAGGAAACTTTAAAGAACACTTATTTCATCTCTTGAAAGTTACTGCAGTAAACTTTTTTATTTGTCCAAAATATTTCATGAAATGTTTAAAATTAACCAAGAATTTTGTTGGAATGACATAACCTCAGTATATTCATTCTACAATACTTAAATACTCTCTTCGAATTTCCTAGGCCCTAATCACCTTATTCAGAGTTACTGTGCTCCGGGTGAAACAGGCTATAAGCAGGTTCTTATATCATTCGTTTAAACAGAAGGGAAATAGGATTTAGGGGGTTAATGTCCCATCAAACTGTTGATATATATCTACAGTACAGCATTAAAAGTTTCGTTATTTCCCGCAATTAGGGTACAGATGAAGTTCCAACAACCCCAAAATTAATCAGCTGCTTAAATTTTTCAGCTTGTTTAAATTTTTCACAAGATAATAACGAAATTTCTAGTTTGAGCAAGGTTGTGTTTACTTTCTCAAAACATGCTAAATAAATTATAAAAGTTTCTGAATTTACAAAATTAAAGGAAATAAAAATGATAAAATAAATTTCCATTTTTAAAATTGCTCTAAATAAAAAATTATGTAAAAAATCAATGTTTATATAGTACATCTTGGAATTCATATTTTATCGTTACTGTAAAAAAATGATAAAATCTATTAAAAATGATCATTAATGAATTGAGTAAAATCGATTACATTAAACTGACACAATACTAATTAAATTAACTAAAATGAAGACAAATGGAAATAAATTCGTTTAACCTTCAATTGTTGCTCACTGTTTTGATACAGAAATTATCGGTAATCTTCTGCTGACGTGATGCCGATTTCAAAAACATTCTATGAATTTCTTTGTCCAATACATCAAATGACTCCAACACTCTTTCTTCTACTGTTTGCGTAGCCAAAAACTTATTAATTACACGCATTGCTGCTGTAGCATCGGAGATGGTGGGGATTTCTTCATATATGTACTTCTCTTCATCATGATTCATTTTAATTTCTTCCATAATATCTTCATCAGTCGGATTTTCACATGTAATGACTTCATCATCACATGTTTCGAACAATTGCATATCATAATCTGAGAATGATGAAATTTTGTGCTTTTCTATCCACATCGCGATACGTAAATCTTCTTGAACATTCTTTGCTTCTTCAACATTCGTTGTATCTTCAGCATTCTTAAAAAGTTTAAAAATGAAAAAAAAATTCAGTGGTCGACTGAAAAAAGGTTCGTTATAGCCGATTCTTAAGATTTCGGAGGTTCGCTATAAAAGAATAAATTAGCATTAAATACAATAGGGAAAACGGAGGGACCAAAATTTTCGCTCGTTATATCCAGGAGTTCGTTATATACCGGGTTCGCTCTAACGGGGTTCGATAACTGGATCTCAGTTGTGATTAGTAATGAGGTTTGCACTTACTGGATATGAAGGTGCTCCATGTAGCAGCCCTGACGTGCCACTAGTCGACGCGAGCGAGAGAGCGCTGTGGGTAGATGTCAAAGTTGGTGAGGCAGATGCTGAGGATGTGTTCCCAGATGACTGACTGGCATCAGACTTACCCGTCGATTGAGGACTCGGACTACAACTGGCACTAGAAGGAAAAACGACCAAATTTGCTTCACTGCTGGTATCACTTGCAGTCGTCAATGATAACGACTGTAGACAAATGGCAATATAGAACGAACACAACAAATTAAAAATAAATATGCTCTAATAATTTCACGTACTCGCAGCGAATAACTTTGCTGTATGTCTCGAGCTCATGTCAGGAAAGAACCATTTTTAAAAGCACTCTTATGTCCAACCGGGGCCTATTTATCGCATGGGCAAATCGGGACTTTGTCCAGGGCCCCCTGATGCTAGGGGGCCCCCAAACTGTCCTCTTTAACATTCAAAATCTCTTTAACGATGTTTCTCAACACTAAAATAGATAGGGTGCCAGATAAGTGAAAGTTTTTAATTTCGCTTTCTGCTTTAGGAAAAATGTTAAACTGTCAGGTTGTATCAGACATACATCAGAAGGTGAAAGGCGTTTTCAATTTGATGTGAAACATGTTTATGAATGTTTCATCTTATCAGCCATACACTGTAACAGCAAATATAGTACTCACATGCAGGGTTAATTGGTTTAAATCGTTATTTGAATCAAAATTTAAATCAAACGATTTTTTTAATCCTGATTTTTAACAACTTTTCCCCACATGCTTGGTGTATGCACCTAGTACTTCTAATAGTACGTATAGTCCATGGATAGTTATCATATTCATAAATGTTCGTAAGGGGGGCCCCCATAAAGCATCTGCCCAGGGGCCCCCAGCATTCATAATCGGGCCCTGTGTCCAACGTTTTCTGATTTACTGAATTTTGTTCGTTACGGATTCTTTTTGTAAATGGATGTTCTTCAGAAAAGATGTTTCGAATGCAAAATGCGCATAAAATCAAAATCGAGGCTAAAAACTGCTAATATAGCGTGTGAGAACACATCTATGGAATATCGATTTGTTCTGCTCTGCTGAAATGCCGCTTGAGAGGTTATAGGTAAAAAATTGTCATTTTTGCATTGGCATTTCTTTTATCGAAGACGCCTAAACTTCTTTCCACAAAATGTAATTAACATGAGTAGTTTCCAAACCTCTTTGACGTACAAAAAAAAAAGTTGTTATACCACTATCAAAGTAGACTAAGAATTTGAATTTTTTCTTGCATCTTCTTCAATTTCTTAAAGCATATTCACTTATTTCATAAATTATAATTATCGACTACTTTTGTAAGTGGAAAAAAAAATCCCACAGTTACTACCCCTATACACACACGCAGTATTTTAAACATTTTTTCTAAAGAATGAGCGTTATCACCATTTCTTTTTGAGCTGAAGTGACCAAAGCAACAAACTAAAAGCTTTTGGTCCAGACTATCAAAGTTCATAACTTACGCCAGGTGCAATTTTCGGGCAACATAAATTAAAGAAAAATCGATTTGACTGTACGCGCCTTTTTCAATAGCTCCTCTTTGTGAGTCATGTTGTACAATAATTTATACAATCCCAACTTCTATACCAAGTTTATTCACATGCTCTGATAAGCTATGCAAATTTTAAAGGTTTCAAATGTGAAAAATGTTTTGAGGGAATTTTTTTATTTAATTTTTCAACTATACTTTTTATCGTATATGTATTGCAATGACTAGATAAAAAGTTTTAGCAGCCTAGTTTGACACAACGTTATCTTACAGTTGATCCGAGGGGCGATTTCGGCAGTTGAACAAAACAGAAACCACGATTAAAAAAAATAAAATGAATGCTATACCAGGATGATAATGGATGGCAAAGAAGGAAATTAATCTGAGAAAAATTTCTAGAAATAATATCTTAAATCCACGCTTTAGGCCCTGATTGCACGAAACTAGAGATTGCAGAATCGGACTTAAAACTCACAGCCGGGTTTCGGTTCTCAAGTTTTTCCAGAACCGGGTACTCGGATATTACCCGAGTTTTAATAATACATGAATCATAAACATTTGCCCTAAATATTAATGAAAAATCTATATTTATCTATAGCATAAAGAATTTTAGTTTATTGTTTGAGTAAAAAATTTATTTTCAATTAATTCTATTTTAAGGTAATTTAAAACAATGGGTTTCAGAACCCTATTCTACCTAATCCTGACTAGTCTTTTTTGCCCTGTGAAGATTTTGTTTTTATTTTCAATTTGCTCCTACATTAAAAATTCGTCGAAGACCAGATTCAATAATTTTAAAAGGATATGAAATACAATATATTTTTTCTATTTATAACTGCAATAAATTAAGTATCTATCCAAAATTTTATAAGAAAAAAATCAATAAAAGCAAATGAAATTCGATGACATATCTTTTGACAGCAGGAAGGGACTAACTTCTGAGATGGTTGAGAATGATCTGGTAGTTAATACCGTGGATATGTCTAAGACAAAGGGTTCAGAACTCTAGATAGTAATAAATTGTAAAGTATGGTAAAACCTTTTGTCAATGATTTTTTTTTAAACCTAAATGATTTTTTTTTTAAACCTAAAACTTTCTACATTTGAATACCCGGTTATACGATCATTGGATCCGGGTTCCAATAATTTCTTCCGGTACCCGGTTCTGCAATCCCTACACGAACCCCAAAGAACTTGTATTTCTTATAGTAGATACTCAATTCCATGAATGAAAACGTTAGACAAAGTGCAACAATTAAAGTGGCTAAAGAAACTAAATCCAATTTTTTTGTTGTGTTTTTAAGGATAGACTATGAAGGATGTCACTGAAACCAACCCGCTCTCACTTCACAGGGGATAGAAAAGGGTCTCAGTTACAATACCACCCTCGAGGTTTTGAGTCGTAGGTTCGAATCCGCTCTTAGCATATTGATCGCTACAAGCCAAATAGACAAAAACTACTTCTGAAAATTGATTTTAGTTACATCTGTAAAATGAATTTACGTCCTGAAACGTTGCAGGCATAATTCGGGAACTTTACATGCAAGTTTTTCAGCTAAGGTATTTCTGATCATTTAGTTTAAATAAGCTTTGTTTATTAATTTATAATTCCGTTCGTATGGATATTACCGGTAACAGGATCCTTTTAAAGGCATGCAGTTCCTTTTATACTTTGATTAAGTTAGTTTCTTTTTATAATTTGACTAAGTCATAAAATTACTGTTCTACTCTGTAATTTAGTTTACAAAGACGGCTTCCCCTCTTTCTCAAGAAATGTAATGGTGCAAGCCTTCGATCATTTACAACTTCTCCAACTTCTTATTTTAATTTTTCATTTATTCGAAGGCGCGTCATTACATATACTAAACGAAAATTATACCATGGAATACAGAAAACTGCATGAATTTCAAAAGATAAATACAAGATAATGATGTCAAAATGATCAAACTATAACACGGTCACTATATAAAACTGGAATCAGTTTAATTGAATTTTAGATGTGACCAATATTTCCATATTCTATCATTAAGTTATGCAGCAGTATGCACGAAAAAATTAATGAAATTCACTTTTAAAATTATAATGTGCAGCCTGATAATCTAGAATTAAGACCCTACAACAAATAGACATGAGCAAACGTATGATGATTAAAATAACAGATTTAAAATATTGGCAAATAAGAAAACTACGAAATTATGGATATGAAAATTAAATTTTACCAAATTCAGAAAAATAAAGCCACTACTACCTAAACACTATTTATATATACTTAACCTCTAAACTACTAGAAGTGTAGTAGAAAAGTATTTGCCATTCAGTTTCGTCTTGATAAAGGTAATAATGCAAAAGTTTTACTTACTTCCGCACGCATAACGTTTCATCGGTAAAAATTCCTTTATTGGAAATATATTATATTATTTCTTTTTGAATTAATGCTTCAAATTAAAGAAAATCTCACAAATTTCCAGAATTCGCGTCTTACCTTTCTACACTTGGGTCTTCTCTTGAGATTAATCTCCCAACTTTTTTACGCTGAAAAGCTAATGGGATGCAATTAAAATTGTTGGTAGGAAGAAAACTAAATCCTGTCAAGTAATGCCATAGTAAAGTTGGTAATCATAAAATTAAGCATCAGCTCAGTGAAAGTCAAAATTAAGAAATCGCTACACATTATACTTCAATGAATTCACATAGCACAAATAGTAATTCTGAAAAAAAAAATAAGGATTCATTGATATCCATTAAAAAATCCTTTCTAAAGAGATCTTCATAGCAATGAAAAATTGTTATCGCTTAAAATATCCTGCGTTAAAACAGACTGAATATAAGTGATTCATTTTTATGACACCGTTGATTGGCAAGACAACAGACATTAATATCACTGTTATAAATATGCTTAAATCAGAAATACTAACACTAACCTGCAAGTGCCACTTGATAAAATACTTGACAAGATGTATCAAGGCAGAGATTAGCGTGTTTATTAAGACAGTCATAATATATCGGCTTAGAAATAAGATGTGGCCACTTTTGGACCAGATGCGGGGAGTCTGCCATGCCTTGATAAAGCCTTCTAATGTTAGATCAAATTCTCTCAAACGAAATAATTTTTTTTTCCGCCACAGTCAATATACAAACAGACCATGTAACATTTAATTTTCGGGCACATCTAAGACTATATTAAGATGTTAATCCTTCATAAATAATAAACTGCACTAAGTTTTAAACTGCCCACTGTTCAAGACCATTCAGTTCCCGTTCAGTGTACTTAGGTTGACTGATAATTGTTAAAAAATTTTTGAAACTACCAGCTCACATTTCTAGTCATTGCAACAGGTCCAGAAATTAAAACTGTGTGTGGTGGTAGATTCCTAAACAGTTTAAGGATCTAAAAACCAACAAACGTGAGTTTAAAAAATGCCACTATACAGACTAAAAAGGAAAAGTTATGAATTAGCCCGTTACATCATTTTAATCACTTGCTACAAATACTAAGAACGTAGGATGAAAAGTTCTTTCTCTTTCAATAGGCTCAACAAAGATGTAGAAATATATTTATAAATAAATGGAACTAATGACTCACATTTAATCTAACGTCTTCCATCTGAAACGTTTGTCGAATTTCCAATAAGTTACATATAGATGTATGTGGTCACACTCTTCCATGAAATCTACTCGCACTGTATGGAATTGAAATTCTGTCTGTTCAACAAACAATCCTAAACTACTCAAGTAATTTTACCAATTTTTTTATAGCAACTCCCTGCTATCCCGGGAAAGATTTAGGCCTCAACAGAGCCCAGACACTAACATTTACCTCCGATCTCATTCCCTTGACATTTACTAACTGTAATGTTTGTCACTTTGTTACCTCAATTTCCCCTTAAGTTGCTTCCTCAGCATTACTTTATAGTCCACGTACGGGTTTCTCTCATAGACGGCTAGATGCTGGGAATGCATCTGACGATGGTTCCTGAAACCCGTTTCCTATGTAACTGAAGTTCATATAAGTTCATATACTACTGCACTAACTATATGTGTGATAGTTTATTCACTCACCTGCGCGTCCATTTCCTGTTTAATAACGCAAGTTATAAGATGATATTAGCTAATTTTATATAATTATGTTATTGCTGCAATAAAGGAACAAACAGAGTTTGTCTGACGAGGAGCTAAATTATTGTAAGTAAATTAATAATCCTCTATATTTTTGTTGACTTTTAATTCATTTTCTGGACGCTGGAAATAAAAATATGCATCATAAAGCATTAGAATAATAAATTATCCAGGTTCCGATAAACCCTCTATACTCTTTAATAACTGAAAAAGTGACACAAAGTGATCAATTCGACTTTGTAAACCTATCTCAATGGACTCATTTCGAAGTGATATTTAATTGTTGATATCAACGTTTTAATAACGTGCTTTATATTATTTTCCCATTGTTTTATTTTTGCATTTCCACAAATGCTGCAATAAGCTCAGGAAACGTCGGATAGTCAAAACTAGTTGAAATGCAAAATTCCCTTTTTTGCACACTGAAAAAGCATATTTAGATATTTTATAAGGTGCATTTTACATTTTCTGCAAACTGGATTATTTGCTGAAGGCCTGAGTAATCTATTGGGAAAAATGCTTTTCAAATCATACTCTTAGATCGATAATCTGTATAAAATATATAAACTTTTGATGATTTCTAAACTTCAATTACTGTATGCGCTATCTAATTGTGAGGAACAACCATTAACCCATTTTCCCTAGTCAAACAAACAGAAAAAAAGCACAAACAGAAATAGCCTCTTATTAAAAGGGTTTGAGAGAATAATCTCTTTTTCCCAAGGTAGTACACAAAATATTAGAAGAATTTACGGTAAAAATATGTAAAACGAAAGAAGCAAATGCTAGGAACGAAGAAAATAAACATTAATCCCCACTTAAAAGTGAATACACAATCGTAAAGAACAATAACGAAAATAAGAAAAATACCGAAGCTGTAATTTTCCTTTAGGGAATATCAAATAATAGAAATCTCAGAATAAAATGCACAAAAGTATAAGAAGCAATTACAAAGGCTACAAATATAAGTGGATTGGAAAATCAAAATATTTAGGGGAGAGTTAATCCTCTTAAAAGGACAGTGTTTGGGAGATAATGAAACACGTTTTAAAATTCTCTAGAGATGAGACTAGAGCTTTAGTTTAAAAAAATATAAAATTTTTTGTAGCCTTAGAAAGTTTTATTGTTTCTTCATTTCATTAAAATTACCTATGAATTTTTACTTATTATTATGTGACAAATTTGCATTTCTTTTGTAAGGATGCATTTTACTTCAAGCTAAAAATGAAAACATTTAAAAAAGTAAGGTGTTCGACTTTGTATATTCTTTACAACAGGATCAAAACCTCCAAAAGTCCCTTAATTAAAGAGTTCTATATAAATATCTACGCAAATGAGAGTACTGCATAGTATACACATTAAACTTTTTTAAACTTTTCGAGATTTTCTTGGTAGAATACCCAAAAAGAAATAATAATAAAGTAAAATTTACGATTACTTATTTTAAAACAAGAAAAAAGGTATCCAAATCAATGAAAATCGCAGATTTTGTAAGTGCAAATGTTTGATTTGCTTGCTTAAAAAATTCATTGCATTCAAATACGAGTAACTTTGAATGGACTCATCGTAAAACCCATCACTCGGAACTTAGCAAAACGGAAAAAATGCTAATAATGAGGTCTTGTATTGATATTTATCAGAAAATACTGTAAAAAATTGAACGTGAAAAAAAAAACCGACGGAAGGTCAAAGTTTGAAAAAGTCCTTCCTACCAAAAGCTGTCTAAGATAAGTAGTTGTGTTCTAACCAACATCTCTCTGAACAATACATTAAACATAAGACAAATAGGTTGTTTGCAGGTACGCAGCACATAATTTTTTACGGACTTTCGGAAGGGATGGACAACTGTTGACGAAAACATTATTAAGGTTCGTTTTTCATTAAAATACTGTAATGTATACTTGAAGGATGTAAATTTTGGGAAAGGGGAGGGGGCACGTATGGCCTTCAGCACAGAGTTCACGCGTAAAAGAAAGTCTGTGCGGACACAGCTAGGTAGCTATCAGGTTGATATCATTTTCTATTAAGAATAACTGCATATAAGTGACTGAAACATTGTATAACACTGTAAATAGTTTCCATGACTTTCATGTCATTTACTGGCCGGAGTACGTTACAGTACAGGTAAGAATATTAGATTTGTGGTCACCTTCGAACAATAGCAAAATGACTTAGGCCGTCTGCACACGGAGTAACTCAAAAGAAACTGATAACTGACTCCAATCACAAACCAGTCCGTGATGAGTCGTAACCTAAGTAATTGAATGGAGCCACGCACACGGTGCAACTGGTTACAAAGCCGTCAGCAACGCGTTGACGGAGTCAGTTATCAGTTTCTTTTGAGTTGCTCCGTGTGCAGACGGCCTTAGCAGTAAAGAGCAGATCTTGAACAGATTCAGTTTTAGTACAGATCAAGTTTGAAGGGCAGGTTTAAAAAATATCGGGCACAATGAAAACCATCCATAAGGAGTAAATACAATTTCAAAAACTGATGCGCAGCGTTCATTTGCTGATTTCCTGAAGGGCAGGGGATAGTCAGCTCTGAAAATGAATATAGAATAAAATTCTTAAATTTAAAATAATTTATTTACAGAAACGTGAAAATTATAAGAAATAAGAACTTGAGAAGCAGATATTTAATGTTTTCTTTATTTTTGTTTTTGATATCAGACTGTTTTCAGTATGAATACAACAGTTCCGTAGGCAACCAGTACATAAGCATTAATGTTAAGAAGTTTTAAGGGGACAGCAGACTTTCAAAATTGTGAAATTTGTCCAAAAATTCGATTTTTTTAAATTTTATTGAATTGTGAAACTACGGACGAGTAGGAATGTGTTGCAAAAAGAATTTTTAATTTCTGTGATTACTTTCCTAGTTATAGGCACTTGTATTTAATTTAGATATTATGTGGTTACTAATAGCAATAACTTTAACTGTGTTTTTCTCAAAATAAAAATTTTCATGTCATACAAATATTCAAACTGCTCCAGGTGCATTTCTAATTATCGTATTGCTTTGAAATTTAAGTTTTTTATGCTTAACTGTATATCAAATAAATCTTATTGAAAATAATTATGCTTCGTAGCTTAGAATTTCTAAATTTTGTACTTCAAAAGATGATTTATAGGTATTTTGCGTAATAAAAAGGGTGTTTTCACAGTTATTATTTTTTCTCTTTATATTTTTAATGAATGCTTAAAATAAGCAATAAGTTTTATTGTTAGTTCTATAAGGTATCCTGTAAATAAAAATTACCATATTATATGCAAAAGAAATTCTCATGGAACATTTTTAATTAGGCCAATTTTTGATATAATTAATAATTCATAATTCATAAATTATTAATATTTCATCATTAAATTTTAAACATTTTTACATATCTATGGGACTAATCACATATTCAAATTTCAAGCAAATCCATTGAAAACAAAAAAAGTTAGGTTTGAAGGTCCACTGTCCCCTTAAAGAGAAAACCGTTAAGTTATATGAAAAATATATTTTTAACAATATGATTAATCCGCAATTGTGCATAACGTGAATCCTAACATGAAAACTTTGAACAATATATTTTCAGCTTCTTTTGACATTAATTGACAAATTGTCCGCCTTTTAGTATAAGTTGGAGGATTAGATTTCATATCCTTCACGGTATGATGTTGAGTTTTCCGAATGCTACCGAGAACAGTGTGTGTTCCAATCGATAGTATTAACGAAAGTATACAAGCGGAGGGTATTATACGCCGAATCGAAGGGATTCTTTTTCAGCCATAGAAATCCTGCCATATGGAGGCGAACTTTTGATAGAAGATTAATGTCAGAATATAAAGAATGAGAGACGAGAAAAATTTAGACGTGAAATATTCTTTTGCTTTAAGGTATGGCTAGTTTTATAAAACATTTTTTTCCTGTCTATATTTCAATAAATATGTATATATTTCTTAGTGTGTGTAGAGGTTGATCTCAAAGGTTATCTTCTAGACCGTAAGTAAAATTATCATACATTAAATATACTTAATTCATTTGGTACTTCTGATCAGTTAAGGAATATTAATAATCAGATTAACAATCTAGTGAGTATTCACCAAACTATTATGCGTGGATATACATGCAATGAGTAAGTATACAACTATGCATATATACAAAGTCCATACATACATGGGGAAATTAATTTTGAAAATTACTTGATTACATTAAAAACACCTTAAAATGTGTAAATTGTGTCTTTAAAACTATTACTTCCTGACATCGCCGAGGTAGTTTAATTAACAGAATACCATTTCATGGCTCAAAAACCAGGGTTCGGATCCCGGTTCCGGCAGATGGTGTTTATAGTGGATATATTATGGATGGTGCTTCCAGTCATTGGAAACATTTGAGTATACTTTAGTTTAAAAATTTTTTGAAAATCATATAAGGTAAAAATAATTAACCAATGGGAATCGTGGGACAAATAGTCTTCATGGAAAACAAATTCAGCATCATCGAATAATTTAATATTAATTAAATATATACGGACCAACATCGTGTGTCGCGCTCAAAAAAAAAGTGGGCAAAGAATATGTAAGCAGACTAATTGGCAATGACCTTAATCTCGTATTGTCGGGATAGTTTGGACCGTAGAGTATCGACCTTAATGTTTGGTTGCCAAAAATCCAGTCCCGGCTATCGGTTGCTGCAAAATTTCTTTATAAAATGTGAAATTTCTCTTAATGTTGCTTTTCTGCAACTTGGAATCAATGCTCTGCATCTTAACTATGCAGATGTTACTTCGGTTTAGGGCATAATTAAGTTGTTTATGGAGAACATAGAATAGCGGTTAACACTATATTCTTCTTTCTGTTGGTTGTTTGGTAGGGTTTTTCGGAGCTATGGTCATCTTTTACTATATGAGGGTCAAACTGACATCACCTTTAAATACTATACATTAGTTTGATTCGTATATGGAATAATCAAATCACAAGCTCCATCCATTATTAAGAACGGAACAACCATCAGAATTCATAACAACCAGTGAAAATAAGCAATCACTCATTTCTGATCCTGAAGGCATAAAGCAGCCTACTTCCAAGCTGCGACCTCAGGGAACGATACACATCTCCTGAGGATGCTGATGAGAAATATATGCATATTTATTGAACTATAGACAGGAAAAAATGTTTTATAGCATTTATTTACTCGCTGAAATTAATTTTTAAGGTCATTTCAATCAATTTTCACTAACTTTGGCGGTACTAACCTTTCGCATCGATTTTCATTAACTTTGGTGTGTTTATTTCTTTTTTACGCAAAGGAAAGTGTTGACAAATCTTTCAACACTGCAGATTTAGGTATTTTCGTTGTCCAGGTCAGGTAATTTGAGAAAAGAGAAACTGCATGAATGGTTACTATGAGAAACACTGTGATAATTTATCTCCATGGCTGCCGTTATTTGCACTTTGCTCATCCTCGTATTTCTTCTATGTACTTCAGTAGTGTATTTAAAAGTAATTTACCGAAATTAACTGAGAGCAATGACTCGAATGTGACGGACATGGTTCAGTTATTAAATGCTATGCAGATGTCAACAAATGACAATTTTGCTTCGGTAACAGCTTTCTTCAGCTAACGTTTCATACCGATATGGGGTATATAATCCTTAAAACAGTTTAGAAATAGCATAAGGAAAAAAAATCGAAGAAATTTTTATTGTTATAGCTCTCTAATGTGTTGTTCACGACACGCGTTGAACAATGAACCTGTCGTTCAACGCATTCTGTCTTCTTCACACCTTTGACCCTTCCCCCTTCCCATTCTCCTCACTTGCAGATGCCCACGCTTCCATCTATATATATGAAACAGTTCCGTAACTGACTGACTCACTGACTGACATACAACGCACAGACCAAACCGCTGGACCTAAAGGGCTGAAATTTTGTATGGCGATTCTTTTTATAGTGTAGGGGTGCACTAAGAAAGATTTTTGAAAAATTCTTAGATTTTTTAAAATTAAATTTTTAAGCTGTTTTAGTAACTTTTTAAAGTTTGCATTTAAAACAATAATTTGGGGTTTATAAAATTTATATCACGAGAAAGATCATAAAAATTCCTTTAAAATGAAATCTTTTTCGAATCTTTACCTCCATTTTCTGATTTTTGGTGAATTTTTAAAGATTAAATTTTAGAATTTAATTTATTAAATGCTGATCACGTGATTTCTTTTTCTGGTACTTTAAATTAATTTATAGTCACGTTCATAGCAAGGAAATAGACAAAAAAATAATTTTTTTTCTTGCTAATGCGGCAGACGATTGGACATTATCCAAAAAATTATTAAAATACAGTAAAAGATATGTTCCTCAAACTGTACTACTATATTAACTGTACTATATTCTTTAGTATGTATATTAGATTTAATTTGAATATTTTCTTCTACATTATTTTGTCTATAAAATTATCCCTTACGATTTTTTTTAGAAATATATATTTTTTTACATCAATTGTATACATTGATCGTCGTATTTATTATATATATATAAAATTTTTTTTGCAATTAATTGCACACATTGACCGTTGTATTTAATTTGTATGTACTCCGTAGCGAAGTGGGGGTTTTCAGCTAGTTTTCTTATATATTCAAGACCCATTTGGCACTTTTTTTTCCTTCATATAGGCCAAAACAGGAATATATGGGGTCTTTTATTTTTCCTCTAACGGGAACAGAATCATGAGGCATTGACGGAAAAATTTTGAACTGATTTAAATGCAAAACATTGTTCTCCGCAGTCCCCATAAAAATGGGAAAGTTCTAAAACAAAGAAAATACGGAGCAGTTAAGGGGGCATAGGACCTTGAAGCTCGACGAAATGACTATAAATATGGCCTACTATAATCTAACCACAAAAACTCAATTAATATTAGAAAAAGAAATTTTCTTTCTTTATACATATAAAGTACATATCTTTAAATATGTCATATATAAAAATGGAAATTGTAAATCTATAAATAATTTTCAAATTAGCAGTTTAGAATTTTATATGATTAACGGGTGATTAAAAATCAAAGTGCTGCGTGCATAATAAAATTGACATATATGCTTACAGAAAATAATCAATGGTCTGAATATACTTGTAATATATTTACCTGTAATGTAAAACCAAATAAATTGTAATAAATATTATTTAAAATAAAATTTGAGCATAAAATTGGAAAACTTCAAAAATTATCACAATTATTTGCATAATTTTCCCACAAAAAAAGTATTGTAGAATTGCACATTTTTCTGGTTTTAAAAAGTAGAGTACCGTGAAATATACACATGAGTGTAGTTCTATCAGTTTCCTGTTGATAGTTTAAAAGTAATGCTACACGCAAACTCAAATTAGTAGTTAATCATATAAAATTCTAAACTGCAAATTTGAAAATTATTTATAGATTTACAATTTCCATTTTTATATATGACATATTTAAAGATATTTGCGTTATATGTATAAAGAAAGAAAATTTCTTGTTTTAATATTATTTGACTTTTTGTGGTTAGAATTAGACCATATATATCCATTTCGTCGAGCTTCAAGGTTCTGTGCCCCCTTAAAAAAAATTAGAATGTCATTTTAATGAAAATTAGTAATAATACATTTGGAAAGCTAGAACGTTAGCGAAGGATTTTATGAATAAAATATGAATTTAAGAACCGTTTTACGCTGTTTTTAATACCGTTTAAGAATAAGATTTAAAAATAGTGTTTGGAACTTGGCAGATTAAATATGCCATGCACGGTGACCTTAAAAGGATGCCAAAAATAAGGAAGAGGGGTAAAAAGCCCTTACAGGAGTTACACTGGTCTCCTGGTTATCCCTGTTAATTACTGCTTGGATAACCGAACATTTGAACTTTCTGTGTGGAAACTCATTGTACTCAGATAATTAAAAAATAGCTCTGAATATAGTTAAAAAATAATTACAAGATAAAAAGAACTTTTTATATACCACATCTTTAAATTTTCTGTTGAATCATATAAACTTGACAATTCTATGTATTAATAAATACTTTTCAAAAAATTTTTTGATGAATTATCCCATCAACTTGAAAGATAATGATCAAATGCGTAATAAAGAGAGCAATTATAAGAAATTTTCAAACAGAAAATTAACTGGAATTGAATTCAATTCTGCTTAAAGATGGCTAAAAGTATTAAAAGAATGCATTGTCATCGTATTCTGAGCTATTCTAAAAGTTTCAAATGTCTAGCTAGCCGGGAAGTTAGTTAAAAATCGATTGCAAGATTTGTACTGGACAAACACACAAACAAGAAAGCGAGTTAATAAAAACATGGTAATTAATTATTCAGAGTTTTTAAATTAACTTTGTATACTGTTTTAAGCGAAATAATGACAAAACTTACATAGTTTTCAGTTTTCTTTTGAGAAAAGTCATATTCCTTTATTTGTAAGCTGTACTAGTATGCTTTCCGAGTAATTTGTTAAAATTTGGAGGAACTGCACACTTAAATTTAATCTTTATTCCGGAAGGAGAGGGCAAAAGAATATCACGTTTTTATTTAAGAAATTACTCTGTAAGACAGTTTTAAAATTCTTCGTTCATTTCGTTGTTTTACACCTTATCCAGTTTTCACATATGTAGTGTAGTATCATTTATGTTTTTGTAGGGGCCAGAGGGGAAAAGTGTAACTGTGAATAATGTATAAGAGAGATCTGACTTTGATCGATAGAAAATTATGTTAAAATAATTTCAATTTTGTGTAAAAGCATGAAATAATAAACAAATAAATGAGCTACTAATCCATGACTGAGCCTTATTCATTCTCCAAATCTCCTTATTGATTCTCCAAATCTCCTTATTGATTCTCTAAATCAAATTTCTTTCAAAATTTTCTGTAATACATTACATAATCTAAATCCCTTTAAAACCACTTGAAAAAACTCTGTATTAAATTGTGTCTTAAGTATATTTAATATCTCGACCAAAATCATCTTTCAAAACATTCTATTTTTAACTCTTAAGTGAATAATGTTGCTTTGGAGGATTCTGCTGAAAATTTCTTTTAGTTAAAACAATATTTTACAGTGTTAGAAGCGGGAAGTGATCCTCTCAAATTACGTTGCAACACAACTAGAAAACTGCTTTTTTTCTCACATTCACTTCAGCTTTGTGATTATTTTTAGCCCTCGTGTTACAGTAGATGACTAAATTTTCCAAACAACCAATTACTATCACTTCGTTGTGTATAGCATTCAATATGCTTTTTCAATCCAAAGCATTGCGTGTTAGTGTAAATACTATTCTTTAAATCTAATCAGGTATACAGTTTGCCTAATGTCTAGTTCAAGTGAAAATTAACCCTTTTCCCATTAAGTTTGGTTTGGTTTGGAGCACTACGGTTAACTTTTGCTACACGAGGGCTAACTAGACCGGTACCTACTGCTAAAAGCAAATTCCGAAAGACTACAAACGTCCATGCCAAGAGTGGGATTCGAACCCACAGACTCTAGTACTGAATGCCAGTACCCTAGCCATTCGGCCACCGTCCAGCCCCCAGATAGAAAAAATTCGTATCAATGAAATGTTACGTGAAATTTTGAGTTATTTATCATTATACGGCTAATGCTTTCTGGTGATTTTGAAATTTGCTTTAAGCTGAGAAAAATTTAGAGTCGAAAACTTACACTGAAGAGAAGAAGAAGAAAAAAAACTGGTACAAGCGTGCGTATGCAGAGAAAGGAGATATGCAACTAATCAGTGTAACGCTATGCGGTCTGCAGCGCCTATATAAGACAATCAATGTCTGGAAAACCTGTTAGATCGGTTCATGCTGCTACAATGGCAGGTTATCACGATTTATGTGACTTTGAACGTGGTGTTATAGTCGGCGCACGAGAGATGGGACATAGCATCTCCGAGGTAGTGACACAATTTTGATTTTCGCGCACGACCATTTCACGAGTGTACCGTGAATATCAGGTATCCGGTAAAACATCAAATATTCTTCAGCGGTGCGGCCGGAAAGAGAACTTGAAAGAACTGACCTGTCGAAGACTGACGAGAATCCTTAAACGAGAGAGACGTGCAACACTTCCTCAAATTGCTGAGGAATTTCAATCCTGGGGCATCAGCAAGTGTCAGCGTGCGAACTGTTCAAAGGACCGTCATTGATATGGGCTTTCGGAGCCACAGGCCCACTCGTGTACCGTTGTTGTCTGTACGGCACATAGCTTTAAGCCTCACCTGGCCCGCCAACACCTCCAATGGACTGTTGATGTCTGGAAACACGTTGCCTGGTCTGACGAGTATCGTTACCAATAATATTGGGGTGGACGTGCACGGGTATGGAGACCTCATGACTCATGGACCGTACATATCAACAGAGGACTGTTTAAACTGGTGGAGCCTCTGTGGTGGTATGGGGAGTGTGCAGTTGGCGTGATATGGGACCTCTGGTACGTCTAGAAACGACTCTGACGGGTACGTAAGCATCCTGTCCGATCATCTACACCCATTCATGCCCATTGTGCATTCCAATGGACTTGGACAATTCCAGCAGGACAATGCGACACCCTACACGTCGAGAGTTGCTATAGAGTGGCTCCGGGATCATTCTTATGACTTTAGAGTTTCCCATTGTCCACCGAAATCCTCAGACATTAACCTTATTGGGCATATCTGGGATGGCTTGCACCGTACTGTTCAGAAGAGATCTCCACCCCCTCACACTCCTATAGATTTGTGGACTGCCCTGCAGGATTCATGGTGTGAATTGCATCCAGGATACCTTCAGACATCAGTCGAGTCCATACCACGTCGTGTTCAGGCCCTTCCGCGTGCTCGTGGGAGCCCTACACGATATTAGGCAGGTATACACTTTTTTTGGCTCTTCAGGTTATTACGACTTCTTATTGCATTTAGGTAAGTTGGTCACTCTGAAAAGTGCGCGTATTACAGCACAAAACATTTTTTCTGCGAGTATCTTCAGATAGCATGGTATATTTTTTTAATTTTTAAACATCTGTACTGAAAATTTACAAGGGCTAAACTACAACGTATGTGCTGAATATAGGACATTGGATTCAAAAGATTACTAATCAGAGTAGAATAGCGATGCTATCATGGAGTAGCAATATTCCATCTAAAGCCTTTCCCTAGATTTTCAATGGTATTAAAATTTCGACAAAATTCTGAGCAGAACTAAATGATTATCAGTGTTAATGTACATTTATAAATCAAAATGAAATTGAATCAGTGTAAAGTGTACATAGAGAGGAGGTAATTTCAATAGGATGTATCAGATCAAATGAGCCGTTGAATGCAAAAGTGGTTTAAGTATTTTTTTTTTTCTTCTTTTTCACATTTTAAGATCCCATCACTCATCGGAAGCTTTGTGTTAATTTTCTCTTGTATTAAAGCTCTATTCTGGCTAGATTTTAGCCAGCAGGGGGAAATAAGACTTACACCAACATTCAATTCTCACCGAACTTTCGATTAGAGGCGTAATCTCAAATGGGGAAAAAATAATGACTTACATCACTTTTGCATTCGTCGGCTCAAATATAATTGAAAACTGAGCACATTTATTTTCAGAAAAAAATCAATTTCATGTCTTTGGTATACAAATTTGCACAACTGTATATCGCCTCTACTCTGTAAATAGTTATGTTAGCTCCTTTCAGAGAGCATATTTCAGACATGTTTGTCAGGTGTCTATTCAATTTTCTTTAAACGAGAAGTCTCTTCCAACACCGAACTTACTTCATTTATCGTTCGCAAGGATTATAGTCCTCTGAACGTGACAAGTTAAAAGTTTTCTGATTGTATTTTGTCCTTCATAAACGCTAATAACAAAAGCGATATCTTTATTTCCTTTTAACTACGCTAACAATAATTGGGATAATTGGGACTCTTAACAGACTCTTAAAAGATATCCTCTGAGAGATATCCATTTATTTCTTACTTAAAATAAAATTCCTGTGTCAAGAAATTTATTTTTCTGACTTAAATCAAGAGTCTCAAAGGGCAGTACATAACATTTGCGGAGATAAAAAAAATAAATAAATAACAAATAGTAACGGAATAGCATTAAGAAATCCTTGGGAAGTAATGTACATTCTTCTAACCTGTCTTAGCTTTCTATCAAAGTTAATAGAACCTCTAACACATTGATATGTATACCTACACATAGATACACACACACACACACACACACACATATATATATATATATATATATATATATATATATATATAGTGTGTGTATATATATATATATATATATATATATATATATATATAGACACACGCATACATACATCGATATATACAAAACAGTTCCGTGACTGACTGACTGACTGACATACAGCGCACAGACCAAACCGCTGGACCTAAAGGGCTGAAATTTTGCATGGCGATTCTTCTTATAGTGTAGGGGCGCACTAAGATTTTTGAAAAATTCTTCTTAGATTTTTTAAAATTAAATTTTTAAGCTGTTTTTATAACATTTTTTAAGTTTGCCTTTAAAATAATTTCAGGATTATAAATTTTACATCACGAGGAAGTTCATAAAAATTCCTTTAAAAAGAAATCTTTTTCGAATCTTTACCTCCATTTTCTTATTTTTGGTGAATTTTTAGATTAATTTTCAGAATTTAATTTATTAAATGCTGATCACTTGATTTCTTTTTCTGGTGCTTTAAATTAATTTATCGTCACGTTCATAGCAGCGAAATAGACAAAAATATATTTTTTTCTTGCTAATGCGGTAGACGATTGGAAATTATCCAAAAAAATATTAAAATACAGTAAAAGATATGTTCCTCAAACCGTGCTATATTAACTGTACTATATTCTTTATGTTCTATTAGATTTAATTTGAACATTTTCTTCTACATTATTTTATCTATAAAAATATCCGTTACGGTTTTTTTAATAAATATCTTTCCGTTTTTATTACATCAAATGCATACATTGATCGTTGTATTTATTATAAATATACTTAAACATATTTTTGGCATTAATGCATACATTGACCGTTGTATTTAATTTGAATGTACTCCGTAGTGAAGCACGGGTTTTCAGCTAGTGTATATATATATATATATATATATATATATATATATATATATATATATATATATATATATATATATATATATATGAGAGAATTAAAGTGGGAAGAAAATAAAACTTTTAACTATTACAAAGAATGAAAAATTGTAGTTTAATATCAATACTAGCATAGTCGGTTTTGCAATTCAACTTTATATAAAAATATAAATATATATATATATATATATATATATATATATATATATATATATATATATATATATATATATATATATATATATATTATTCAGATGTTGCTCCTTATCTCTGAGGAAGTGCGAGTAACGGAACGAAAGTAAAATTGCGGGAAATTAACACTCACGGGCAAAAATTAAATAAAATCAGGAGTACGAATAATGAACAAAAACCGGAATAGGCTATATCACGCTTCCGTGTTGAAAGAAATGACACCTCACCGGTGAATATGCACATTTCTCTACGAAGTCCTAACTATAACTCGCTTTAATTTAGGATATAGTAATGACTAATTTACATATAACATCGTCGTCGAGATTCAAGCCTATTTCATAAATCAGCAAAAAGCTTTATTAACACTGTATAAAGATGAAGCGAATGATGACGCAATTTACGAAAAAAATGAAGCCTCAGTAAAAAAACCACAAGTGACGGGACATTCTGTAGAGTTCCGAAAGATGACACAAAGTTAGATCAATTAAAAAACTGTAGGTTTGACTGCGTGCATTACAAATTTATCCTAATAATGTTGGATAAAACTGTGGTGAACACTTATTATATTAAGCAATTAAGTTAAAATTAATATCAAATACTCAGTTGTCACGTCTTTTATATGTCGTTATCACCGTTTGAACGTCATATCCTTACCTTAACATTGTAATTTGATTCTACCTTTTCTAAAATCGACACACTTGTATTCCGTCACATTTGACCAATTTGTATTTTAAAATCGATCTTCGACTTTCGAGGTTATAAGTTTTGCAATATTGACTTTTTGAAAATTTTGCAACCAGTCTTGCTGTACTGAATTCATTGAAATTTATAAAATTTAGCACTGCGCCATTACGTAAATGAGATCTATATCCTTAACTGCTATTTAAATTTATATCATGTATTGCACCTATACTGCATGTGTACTAATTGTCTCCCTGTGAAAATGCGTTTTTGGTAGCTTACGTAATTGCTAATGTAGTTTTAAATTAATAAGACTGTTGTTTTTCACTTTTGTGAGCGCCAAATATGTCAATAGTATTGAAAAGAGAGGTTGAAGGAGCGTAAGGATATTCCCGGTTATTCCACTTTTATGAGGGGGGGTTACACTTCTAAGCCCATCGCCAACAAGACTTGCTAACGTAGATAACTAACTCTCTCGAAAAATCCCAGGTAAATGGGATCACACGAGCTCCAAGATAAATGGGGAAGAAAGCATACAGGGCCTCACAATGCATAAATGATATTAGGGATGCGACATCGATGTCGATGTTTTCAAAACATCGATGTTTTAAACAACGATTTATTGAAGCCGATGTTTTTTTTAACATCGATGTTTTGTGCTCGATGTTTTACGTTGTCTCGATGTTTTTTTTAATGAAAAAGTACCGTAATAAAAAAAATTACCACATAGCATAATTTTCACACTCAGTAAATGTAAGTCTGAATTCTGAAAAGGACGAATACAAAAGGGGGAATGATTCCTTAGCAAACAGACAAATGACAATTAACAACCAATGAACCAATCAGAGCGCTTGGAATGTTCCTGACACTCCAGAACCTTCCATGGGGTTTTATTTTACAAATAGTATATACACGAGTGCATTCATTTAAGTTTTTGTTTTGTTCTGGTTTTATATAAGTTGACGTTAATATTATTAGTAAGATGCCTCCCAAAAGTGCCGTTTGGAAATATTTTTACAAAACCTCTGACAAATTGGCGAAATGCAATATTTGCCTTAAGTCCCTCAAAACTTCTGGCAATACCACGAATTTATCTGGACATTTGAAGGAAAAACATGGCGGTATTTACAACGAGAATTTTGAGTCATCAAAGTAGCCGAAAGCAACCAAGTTTTTGTCATTTGTGTCTGCCCAATCAGAGAGGAAAATTAAATCACCCCCTCCCCCCACGACTAACGGAAGTAACATTAATGTTAGAGGTTACTAAACCAGTTTTAAAAAATGGATGTTCTAAAACATCGATGTTTAAAAACATCGATGGTTTTAGGGCGATGTTTTATTAGCATCGATGTTTTAATGTGGAATATCGATGTTTCAAAACATCGATGTTTTGTTATCGATGTCGCGTCACTAAATGAGATTCGATTACTTCGCATTCAAATTGAATTCTCTATAAATACCTATAGCTAAATTAATATTTAAAAGGAATGAAATTATTGAACATATATTAAAAATAAATTAAGAAGCATAAACCATACTCAGTAACGCCTTTGTTTTACATATCTCAATTACATGTCTCTCTTGAGTATGGTCCCGGGCCAGTTTATTGGGGGGAAAAATGTCAACAAACTGTCTTTTTTGTATACGTCTAAGGGACCTTTATTGGTTACAACTCGTTCAGATATCAAGCACAAACTTTTTCTCGAAATTATTATCCTATGAATAAGGTAATTCGAAAAATTTCTTTCAATTGGCTGTACCTTCTTCCCTATCTTGCCTTCTTCTATCAGGTCTTAAGAGTCCTATCCTTTGTTTTGGAGCATATATCTTCATCTTCCCATTTTTTTTAATTCATACCTGTTCACACCTGATGGTCTCATGTGTCAATATAGTCATGAACGACCAGTGTCTCGTATGATTAATACCAAATGAAGATGATGATGCTACCTCATAGTTTGGATAAGTGATAACTTTTTTATTACTTATTATCACTGGCTCAGTGAAAGAATTTGCTGCATAAAAAATTATGGGCAAAGGAGCAAGAATATTTCTTTGACAAGAGCAATGAATCATATAGTATGACTGGATTATCGACTCCTCATATTTCAATTCAGGGGCATTTTAGCATTAGGTAGCATTAGATCTTAACGGTTAACATAACTCATGATGTAAGAATAAAAAATTTAATTCATATTTTACAAGTTACTCAGTAGTTCAATTGCAAATATTCATGGACAAAATACGTTCCATTGAGTTCGTTTTTAAACTTTGATGAGACAAATAACAAGCATCTCGTGAGACCAAAAACTGCGAGTACGTGAATTATGCTTTCACAAGAGGCAAAAACTTCTGTTTTAGTTCAGACCACAACTCGGAAGCATTTACATAAAATCAATACTGAATTAAAAATGATTAAAATTTCGAGCTGTCACAGGACATGCGACTCTGTCCACAACGCAAAGGTTACGTTCTAGAATCACGGAAACTATTTTATCGCAATTGCTTCACCTTTTTCTATAAGATTAAAACTCAACAGATGCATTTTAAAGCTATTATATTTACTACAAGAGAAATAAGTTACAATTCCATGTTTAACCTGAAACATTCCCAACAAGCATTTAGCTAAGACCTTAAGTTCATATTTTATTAGATTTTAGTACTAATAAGCTACCGACAAAGAGGTGTAAATACGTCAAGATCAAGATTTTCGTAAAACAAAATTATACAGACACTTCCTAAAAAATTTGTTTTGTGAAGGAAATCCAGCGAGGAAATACTATGTAGCTTTATAGAATCTTGCTATATTTTTTCAGCGAATGTACTATGGATACAAATATATATCTTTATTGTGTGATATGTAAACTGTAACAATTTTCGCACTTGAAAATTGCGAAAAGTATAGGCATGTTATATATATATATATATATATATATATATATATATATATATATATATATATATATATATATATATATATATATATATATATATATAACATTTCCACTTTTTTCTAGCATTTTAAGAAGATTAAAATCTAAAAAAACCATAAAATGTAATTTTTTTTAAATGTTAGAATTCTTAAGAGCTTAAAAGAAAAATTTGCAATTTAAAAAAATTCAAAAATTTCAAATAGTTTGAGATTTAACTGTTCCTGGATAAAGTTGGAACTTACTAGTAGTGCTGATAATTGAAAGAATTACAATTTGGAGGACGTTACCCTCATAGTTAGAACGATACATGATCAGATAATTTGAAATACGTACAAAAACAATTAAATATATATATATATATATATATATATATATATATATATATATATATATATATATATATAATATAAATTTTTACATTTAATATGTATAAAATAATTCCTTGATTTCATATGATTTTTCCGACAGACAGGTTCTATTGCCCCACTTTTTCCCTCAATAGTGGCATATTGAAGGTAATATTCTTTGCATAAAAACTTTCATGGAAATACCCTGCAATGAAACTGCACCAATTTTACCAGTACTGGTGGTAAACTTCAATCTTAGCTAGAAAAAGTCTCCTAAGGTTTTTTTATTATTCCTTTTCTTTCTAGCCATTTAATTTCGAATCATTGGTCTTAATTCTAGCCATTTAATCATTGGTCTATGTAAGACATTGGTCTTGATTCTAGCCATTTAATCATTGGTCTATGTAAGCCCAAATGGATATTCTTCTGCGGGGCTCATAGTTTTGTGGACAGAGCTACATTCCTGCCAGGCTTGAAAGTAATCAACAATGAAATTGTCTTACCTGCTAGCGTTGCTCCCAGAGTTTTTCGGTTTGCTGAGGTTGAGCGGCGTGTCGGCGTCGGCCGCCTTGTTTGGCGTAGGCGACCGGTGTCCGGCTGATGGGCTTGGTCCTATCCGGGACTGAGCAAGAGGACTCGTGGACATCGGAATGAGTGGCGGGATATTACCCCAGGGCTGGAGTGGAGATGCCTGAAAGGGAAACTTGAAATGACAAAATGAAAAAGTAAACTTCAATCGAGGAATTCGATGGATTCAATAGAAGAGTCGACCAAAATTTTCTGTCTGCTTCATCTGGTCTAGTTTAAAAATCGTCAACAATTTACTTGAATAGTATCTCCCCCAACTCCCTCAAGCAAAAAAAAAAAATCAGGTAATAGAAATTTACGCTCTGTATGATTTTTGTACGTTAATAAATCCTTTTTCCTGTTCTGAGAATTTTTATAGAAAATCGAAAACAGCATTTCATTGATGATCTATGTATATAAAACAGTTCCGTAACTGACTGACATACAACGCACAGACCAAACCGCTGGACCTAAAGGGCTGAAATTTTGCATGGCGATTCTTCTTATAGCATAGGGGTGCACTAAGAAAGATTTTTGAAAAATTCTTCTTAGATTTTTAAAATTAAATTTTTAAGCTGTTTTAGTAACTTTTTTTTAAGTTTGCATTTAAAATAATAATTTTAGGGTTATGAAATTTATATCACGAGAAAGATCATGCAAATTTCTTTCAAATGAAATCTTTTTCGAATCTTTACCTCCATTTTCTGATTTTGGGGGAATTTTTAAAGATTAAATTTTAGAATTTAATTTATTAAATGCTGATCACGTGATTTATTTTTCTGGTACTTTAAATAAATTTATCGTCATGTCCATATCAATGAATAGACCAAAAAAATATTTTTCCCTTGCTAATGCGGCAGACAATTGGACATTATCCAAAAAAATATTAAAATACAGTAAAAGATATGTTCCTCAAACTGTACTATATTAACTGTACTATATTCTTTAGTATGTCCTATTAGATTTAATTTGAATATTTTCTTCTACATTATTTTGTCTATAAAAATACTCTTACCATTTTTTTATAAATAAATATATATATATATATATATATATTACATCAATTGTATACATTGATCGTTGTATTTATTATATAATATTTGGCATTAATTGCATACATTGATCGTTGTATTTAATTTGAATGAACTCCGTAGCGAAGTGCGGGTTTTCAGCTAGTATATATATATATATATATATATATATATATATATATATATATATATATATATATATATATATATATATATATATATATATATATATATATATAAAGGCATGGGGAATTACGAATTTAAACTCTAGTTCCCCACAAAATTGCGGCTCACTTCTTCTATTTACACTGTCTGAGAACATAAACAATTAACTGTTTTACAAGCTGGCAATGATCACCTGCCAGGGGCGAGAATTTAACTTTGTTTCCAGATCTGAAGGTTCATTTTCTAAGATCTCGTCTATCGTAGAGATGTGAAGAAGTGTTATTTCCGATGACTTCCTTTCTCATAGTTCCCCTTCCCTTTCATTTTGAGACGAACGACAGAGTATGCTGGCCTGGATGAATTTTCTTCATTAATTTTTGGTTGATTTTTTTCCGAATTATTTCTGAGGGGGTACATTGAATTTTGGTCATACGTATGAATAATTGTTCATAATCATTCTTTTCTACGGGAGCTAATATAACTATCGCCTGTTAACAGAGACTAGCAAATTTCTGTCTTGAAAACTCGAAGGCAGTTCTACAAACTGAGCTGACCCAGAGAGAGCAGGATGTGTATATTATTTCAGATGATTTCCCCTCGCTTACCTCCCCTCTCTTTTTCTTATCCGGGGCAACCCCACATATGTTGCCCTGGATATATTTTTATTTATTTATTTATTTTAGATCCGGAATTTTTCCCCGTTAAATTTTTGAACCTTTGATTAAAAGTTCATAATCATTACTTTTAACCGTCCGAAGCTAGTGTAACAACTACTTGCTTGTGGCAACGACCGAACTCTAGTCCTCAAACCTTGACCCTTAGATATTTTACCTATTACCTGTGCGATGTGAGAAAGTGTTGTTACTAACGGATTTTCCCCAACAGTCTCATAAATGAATCTTTAAAGTAATAAAGTGTTGTGTATAGTTTAGTTGAGATTTGAAGCGTAAGGTTAACTTTCATCTTAATTTCTGTCCGTTTTTACGTACAAACACCTTTAGCCTGGTCAAAAGACTCCAGTCTCCAACTCAAAAAGATTTCAAAATTCCCCATCGGTTTATTTATACTTGAATTTAAAATTCACCCAAAATGTTTCCCATTCATGCAGTAAAACAAAATCTATGCATTATACCGCTCTTTCGTTAAGAAAATTGACTTCACATTTTTTTTTAGTTTAATTCAAAAAGAAAAATCTCTAGAAATGATGAAAACAGATGAAAGATTTCCAACCATTGTCAGCTCCAGAAAAATGTAACAAAAGAAAACCGCAAACTTTTAAGCTCACATGATATAAACCCAACTTAAATTTCGTTCGGTGTTTAACGCTTCTCGTTTGGTGGATAAACCGCATCAAGACTTCATGGTGTGGAATTCGAATCAGCCAATCTATTAATCCAAGAAGTGAAATTAACTACTTTTCCGGTAGAATGGCAAAATATCTGTTTTGATTTTTGCTTTCAAAAATTGATCAAAGAGAAAAATCCCTGGAGGAACTGGCTAAATCAACTTCATCTGCTGAATGCTAGCTAACCATGATCAAAATCTAGGAGGCGGCTGATCTGAAACTTTTATTTAAAAGGAACTTGGTATTTATTTTAAAGGAATTTTTCGGATGATATGTGAAATAACTTCATACATAACTATTAAGGCATGGATTTTTCGCTTATTTTAGTCCGAAGGTTAATCATTGCATTTAACATGACAGCGTCTTTTTTTTTAAAGAAAGATTCTGATGTATGGCAACTGGGTGAAATCTCTATAAGGAATGTCCCGTTACCAACCACAAATAGTCCAAGTATTCCCCCCGCTGCTATAAGGTCTTAGAATTTAAAGGTAATCTGCACCTATTGATTTACAAAATAAGGGGCATATGTGACGAATCGTATAGTGCGCTATACAACTCATTATTTTTTAATTTTTACTTGTTATTACATTCAGTTATTTTAGTTATAATAAATAATTATTTTATTATTTTATTTATCTTTTATATTTTTACAATTACCACTTTCTGAACTGGGAGCAGGAAAATACTCTGCAATATATGTTACGGGGAAAAGCAAATCACTTATAACACATGTGGAACATTTCACATGCAGTTTATGTAACGAAAGTTATATTAACAAAATTTTTTGAAGAATTGATCATTTTTCACTTCATCTATCTAATTATACAAGATTTAAAATTTGCTTGAATGTTTTCTATACTTTCCAAAAGTCTTTGATCGATCATCCCAAAATATTGCATATAGTTATTCTCTTGGATCCTTTTGAAAATTTAAATTGCCTTAAAACAGTCACCTCCATTACTTCGTTTGATTTCATTCACTTGACATTTAGCAATGACATTTAAATTGTTTCCTTTACCATACTTTCTGATCTCCTATGCAGGAATATCGTCCTTTGTGCCTACCAGGAGTAAATATCTCTGTGTGTGGGTGTGCGTAATTAATATATATATACATATATATATTATATCTATATATATAAAAGAGCTTGTCTGTTTATTTGTACGCTATAGAATCATAGACTGTTTCACCCACCGGGACCAAATTCGGCACAGTTAATGGTTTGGACCCGAGAAACTTAAATCAGGAAAAACGAAATTTGGGTCTCAATTAGTTTTTTTTTAATTAATTTTTTAGTGTTTTTGTGCCCGATAGAGGTGCGTCTACCCCCCGTGGATTCCCCTCGACCAGCTGCGTTAAGAGGGGTGGTTTGAGGATGACGGAGGGGGGGGGGGTCAAATTTCAATGTGCGGGAGAAAGAGGGTTGGGAATGACCTTAAAATCAGACGAAGGTCCGCAGGCTCAAAGTTTCTTTCTTTCTTATTGTTTGTATATCATTTCAGTAGAAACGTGCTAAGCGCATTCTGTCTGGCCAGATGAACATGAAGAGCGGGAGTGCAGCCCAGTATTTTTTTGATGGAATGCATGAAATATTTTATATCTATATATCTACCCGGGCAACGCCGGGCAATAATGCTAGTATATATATATATATATATATATATATATATATATATATATATATACAGTAACCACCGCTTATAGTGATCAGTGGTTATAAGAATCAACCGTTTATAAGAATCAATATCGCAAAAACAAATGTATTATTTCCATGTTAAAATTTCCGCTTTAAAGAATCAATCCACCGGTTTTAAGAATCAGTTTACACTCTCCGCTTTCCTTTAGTTTTTCCAAACAAGCCACTTAAACCCTCAAAAGGTACGAAGTTCTTTCTTTATTCTTTTTAAAAGAAAGAGTGATAAGATGGGATGGAATACAGTCGTAAAATGCACTCCTTTCTTTGTTAGACATAACATAATAGTTTCCCTTTAAACGCTTTAGCTAAACACTGTCCTATTAGCTTGACCCAGGGGCATCCTAACCATGCGGATCCGATTTCACTTTTCTCCACTGACAAACAAAGACAGGGACTCTTTTTTCCCACCTCCCACATCTTGGTTGCGGCTTCCTGAACCCTGAAACACATAAATCTTTGGGGAAGTGTCCACTATCACTTAGAAAAAGGTGACATTATTAGATTCAGCATGTTATCAAACCGTGAAACGTAAGCTAGAAGGTGAATCTTGGTCTGAAACTATTGGTACTGAAAGAGGTATAAACAGCCTCCTGAAAACTTCATTACATCAAACTACCAAGGAAAACTTTTTCTTGCATCCTTCCTGTAGTTGAAATGTTAAACTGTTAAGCAGGTATGTTGTAACAAATATTGGATTTTTTTCTTCTCTTACTATAATCATGTGTATCTACTTATAGGTCTAGAAATTAAGTTGTATTTTAAAAATTATAAAAATAATTTTAATAAAAGATAATTAACGTAAATTAAAGAGTATTTTATAGTAAATTATCTAATATATGTATATATAGGTGTGTGTGTTCCTGTCCAAAAACCTAAATTTCGGCTATAAGAATCAAAAATAGTAACAACAAACGTGATTCTTATAAGCGGAAATCACTGTATATATATATATATATATATAAATCAATGAAATTCTATGACATTACACAATCCTAAACTCATCAACTGATTCATACTAAATTTCTCATTTGTATGAATCAGTCTCTCTAGGACCCTGCATAATGCTTGGGCTGCATTAAAAAATAGCCCCCCCCCCCCCCACCTTTTTTTAAAATGTTACATCCCTTTGACATCTTAGGATAGTCCTATTAAACTCATAGCTTGCCTTTAAGTTGTTTTCTCGGCGCTACATTCTGATATACTAAGTACTGCAGTTGTACATTCACCGGTGGCTTGGCTGTTGGCGTTTCGGAATGCTACTTGTTAGACTAAGTACAGCAAACAGTTTTTTAACCAAAAAGTACAACATCTATAATTATTCACGTTCCGACAATACACGCATGCTCTTAGTACAGCTGATATGAATAGCAGTATGGATTTGAAACAACTAAGAAACCACTATGAATTAATTTCTATGAATTAATGAACTCCATGAATTAACTCTTATTTTCTGATGAAGACGTTTCCGAAAATGGCGATTTTATAGATAAGAGATGACAAGACAAGGCTAGTTACTTAAAGCTACCATAATTTAAAAAATCTGATGTATAGGTCTCCTTTCTGTATCTGCAATCGACTGTTACATATATGTGAATCTGACTAGACCATCCAAGAAAAAGATGATTCGAATGTAATTGGTATCCGTAACAAATGTGTGTGTGTGTGTGGGGGGGGGATAAAACTCCTTTACTTCATTTGCAAACTAGCCTCATAAATTGATTTTGTATGACCTTAATTCTTTATTAATAGTTACTGTAATTTAAAATAATACTTTGAAACACACAACCTTAACCTAATCAGTATATGAAAAATAACCCTCTGAAGTTCTCCAGTTCCGAAAATGTAGTGGTACTAGTCAGTTTTTCGAATAAAAATAGAATTGATAATTAATTAGACAAGTATACCGGATCATCAAGCAAATTCCTAAAAATTTCTTAAACCTTATGCTAACAAACAAAAATTCTGAAGACTTTTATCAAAGTGACACGGTTATAGGATTTCTGCGAGTCTAATTTCAAGGATTTTTTTCACAAATTAGAAGGTTAGTTTAAGGGTTAATTTACACACTCTTCGGTAAAGGTGGTAAGATTAAATTTACGATGAAAATTAATTTATGAAATTCGTGATTTTATTATTTACAAGAAAAAGAACTACTGGGAAAAAAGCAAAAATTTTCGGTTTAAGAAAACATTAAAAGTCTTGTTACATTCATATAATGTACATTGTTTTCTAATAGAACGAATTTAATAAATTTGTACTTTCAAAAAAAATTTGAACGAATCTTTCAATTTCTTCTATAATAGACAGCATTAAATAGGAATGATTTGACCACAAATTGAAAGCATTAGAAAATACAATAATATATAACTTTTAAATTTTAACTTTAATAGTGATATTTTAATTTAGTGATGTCTTTTTTTTTTTGGGGGGGGGGGGGTTATTAGAGGGGGTTAGAATGTATAGTCCCTGTCGTGTACTTTACAATTAAAGTCCGTAGACAAGAAAGCATTTTTATAGCATATAATCAGTGGCCTAGTTGTTAGACAAGATAAGATTCACTCTAAGATTTCTTGTTAGGGCAAAATTTTTAAAGGAAGGTATGGGAGAGATTTTGGTTATTTTACATTTATGAAATGTATTTACTAGCTTATACTACGTTACTTCTCGATGGAAACACGATGCAAGATGGTGTCCATGAAGTCAAGATGTAATTGAAATGCAACCGTTTACTTCATTAAATTGCTATACAATAAATTAAAGCTTTTGAATTTTTTTATTCCAAGATGTTGCATGTTAATTAACAGAGATAATTTCTTATGATAAGCGATTAAGAATACGTAAGTTAAATTTAATGCTATAAATTTGGTAAATAATTAACAGCTATTTAATACGTCTTCACAAGGGTTTAATACGTTTGCTCAACATCCTGCAATGAGCAAACTAATGCAACTATTTGAAGTCCTTTTTTTTCTCCTAAGAAAAACTGCATATTTTTTTCCTTAGATTTCTTTAATAAGTACTTGCATAGTATAGCGAGTGAGCCTCCTTTACATTTTGAATAAATCACAAAAGAATTAGAGAATCCGTATGTTGGAAGTAGTACAATAAAACACAGATAAAACAAATGAAATGCAATTACGCTCATCAAAAGTAATGCCTAGTTTTAAAAAGTCAATTATATATTCTGCTCGCAATTCTGAAGAAAGAAACAACTCCTTTCACACAATATTCTAAAGTGTTAAAATTTCTCAGCAAAATAATTGTTAAATGAAACGTTTGATTTTTCCATTAAGAAATAATATAAATTAGAACTTAAAAAAAGGGTGGAAATAAAAGCAAGTGTTTTTCCTTTAGAAAAAATCAGATCCTCTGATATTTTTGACCTAATATGAAAAAAATGGACCAAAAAAATATTTCTTTTTACACTCAGCAAATGTTTATAAAAATATCGACAGCTATTTTCCTCTGGGACAAAAAAAAATTAATTAAAAAATAAAACTCTGCAAAACAAATTATCTTAGAATAGAAAAGGAGCAGAATACAATAGAAAATGCTGCCGATATATTAACAGGAGTATGAAATAGAGAGATTTTAATTAAATTCTAATTCAATTTACAGGAGTGGGGCGTAAAGTATAAGAACACGCCAATATACATTGAAAGAAAATAATAAGAAATTCTGAAAAGGAGTAAAGTAAGATGTTAAAAAGTCGCTTTCACCTTAGTTGGGTGCATTAAGTTAAGAACTAAGTGACATGAATAAAATATCGTGTTACAGAGGCTAATTAGAAAAGAAGATGAAAAAAGAAAATTTTGCTTTGTGCATATTTGTTGCACAGATTTGAGTAAGACATTGTCTGAACCAAATAAATAGAATGATAGAAGTGCGAATGTTGCTCTTAATGACTTACAGAAGTACTAAGTACAATTCCTACGATCAATTTAGTGCAGCCAGCTGCTATTTTTAATCTGGGTAAGTGATCTTTTCACTGTTCCTTCTGTCATAGAAGCATGTACGCTGGGGTATTTGGAGTGTGCAAAAATTGAAATAAGAGAAGCAATGTTGATAATATCTATAAAAGAAATTTGATTTCTTGTAACTATCAGCAACCTGAAAGACTGAATTATGCTACTAAATGGGATGCTACTATGCATATTATGCTACTATGCATGTTCCTGCTGGGATTGTCCAAGTCCGTCGGAATGCACAATGGACATGAATGGGTGTAGATCAGTGGTTCCCAACCTTTTTCAGCTGGCGACCCACCTTTCCTTATCGGAATACCTCCACGGTCCATCGGTCCATGGTGGAGTAAAAAACCTTATTTGTATCGTATCCCTTCTTCTGTATATATAATTTACCATCAAATATTGCAAATATAAATAAATATATATATATATAAATATATATATATATATATATATATATATATATATATATATATATATATATATATATATATATATATATATATATATATATATGCTTTTTGAAGATACAGATTGATTATTGATAAACAATTTGTGTTCTGATTTGAAAATGGTTGACAAAATATAAGCACTTTGTAGCAAAACAGTTATTTAACAATAGATATATGTTTGCAATATATGCAACAAGTGGTCACTGCACGATGTCCACAGTAAGACTGAGTGACTGAGGTTAATAAACAATAGTGCTCACGGGGCGTGACCTCCAGAGTGTGCACCACATGTGTGACTGTGTGAGTCATCTGGGAGGGATGTAGTGGTTCTGTTGTCCGCCCTAGATGCCCAAAATCAAGAACCAAGAAAACAATCAAAACAAAATTCGATTTGTTTAAATTTTTCTTATCTTTTCTGATGGTTTATTCGATGGTTTCTGATAGTTTTAGGATCGAGTCGCGACCCACCTGTAACACTTCCGCGACCCACTAGTGGGTCGCGGTCCACCGGTTGGGAACCGCTGGTGTAGATGATCGGACTGGGTGCTTATGAACCCGTCACCTGTCAGAGTCGTCTCTAGATGTCTCTAGATCAGGGATCCCATATCATGCGAACTCATATGCGAACTCCATACGTCCCATACCATCCGCCAGTTTGAACTGTCCTCGGTTGATATGTACCGCCCATGGACTCATGAGGTTGTCTCCATACCCGTACACGTCCATCCGCCCGATACATTTAGAAACGAGACTCTTCAGACCAGGAAACGTGTCATCAACTGTCCAATGGAGGTGTTGGCAGCCCCAGACAAGGCGTAAATCTTTGTGCCGTGCAGTCAACAACGGTACACGAATGGGCCTGAATTTCCAAAAGCCCATATCAATGACGGTCCGTTGAAAATTTCGCACGCTAACACTTGCTGCCCCAACACTGAAATCCGCAGCAGTTTGAGGAAATGTTGCACGTCTATCTAGTTTAAGGATTCTCGTCAGTCATCGATGGTCCAGTTCTTTCAAGTCTTTTTCCGGTAGCTACTCTGTCAGAGATTTGATGTTTCACCGGATACCTGATATTCTTGGTACACTCGTGAAATGGTCGTACGGGAAAATCCAAACTGCATCGCTACCTCGGAGATGTTATGTCCCAACTCTTGTGCACCGACTATAACACCACGCTCAAAGTTAAATAAATTGTGACAACCTGCCATTGTATCAGAAGGAACCGATCTAACAGCTTCGTCAGACACCTGTTGTCATATATGGGCGTTGCCGATCGCATCTCGTTATGCTGATTGATTGCATATCTCAATTATTTGCATACCAACGCCTGTACCAGTTTTTTTTTTTTTTTTTTTTTTTTTGCTCTTTATTATTTTTATTTATTTATTCATATATATATATATAAATATATATATATATAATTACGATAGGGCGCGGGGGGCAAAGGCGTCGAGCCAGTGATCTGAGGGTTGCGGGTTCGAGGCCGGTCTCTGACAAAATCCAGTCGTGTTCCCTAATGGTGGCTGGGGCACGTAAAATAGGGCGTGGCTGCAATGTCCTACAAGTTCCCAAATTTACCTCTGGAGGTGCATGGTTAAGTGTTCCGGTCTCGTCACTTGACTTGGTTCAAAATTACGGGACGGGCCCATAGGGGGGGGGGGGGGTAATACTGGTCCACCTATACGGTGTTCCCAGAAAATTGGCCAGCAAAACCGCGGTGTCATATGACGGTAAGGATAATGTCCAAGTAACCGTCTGCCGCATTGGAGAAGAAGATATTAATTACGAATTTGTCTACATGCTGCTGTTTCTGTGTCAGTATCTATGCAAATATAAGCTGTGAAGTATATTAAATGTAAAAATGGTATACCGCATGTAATAAGACACAATTTTTGGCTATTATACTAAGCAAGTGAAGCATGAACCACCAGTTTAGTGAATAAAAAAACTCTTAAAGAAAGAATATTTTTGCATAATGTATTTAAACAATTCTATCGCGTATTACAGCTATGTTTTCATAGAATTCATTTGATATGCGTGACAGATGATAGAATAATTTAAATAGTCCCATCTTTAATTTTCGTATTATTCGCCGATGAAAATAAAACTAAAGAAATAATTGATGGGTTTATTTTTCAACAATTCTATATTAATTGTAAGATCAATTCCACTGTCGAATGATGAAATTTCCACAAGAATATCCACTTAAAAATTCGAAAGCAGAGCTCAGAAGCTTCAGAATATTAATATTTCCTTTCTCATGAATTCCTCCCATTAGTAAAGATACTGCCGTACCGATTCTAGGACTAGAAAAAGAATGTTAAATTTGGTCTGATGAAATGAAATACGTTGGAAGTAATTCTCTGAAAAAGATGCATAAAAGACAGCGAATTCCAATTTGACCAAAAGGTCTACCGAAAATGACTGGATGCATTACTGCTGTGATTCGAAGATTTTAAGAACTGACATTAAAAGGGTTTTCTACATTTTTATCAAGCTTCATAATAGATCAAAATTTTGAGTCAACTTATGTCACTAAACGGAAGATGCAAGAAAAAAAATGCAAATGCGAACTTGGAGTAAAAAATGCAAATGATTTTCATCTGAATATCAAGAACGCAAGAAATACGTAAATTATGATATCAACGTTATTTTCTACTCAACCTTCGTTGATTTTTTTTCCCTGCCTAGCTTTGCGCGAAGTGGAACTCAGAATAGTTAGGGTTATTTCTGGTGTCTTTTTCCTCGTCCAAGTTGGGGGTTGGGGGAGAGGAACGAAATTTATGCGCACAAACAACGAACACATTAGGCAAATTTCGTTCCCCGCGAAAAAATAAGAGAGAGAGAAATTCCAGATTTCCTGCAAAACTTTAAAATAACTAAACAATATTGAGCATAATAAATGAGTGCCCCAAAACCATCAATAATAAAACAGGAGAAAAGAGTAGGAAAGTAATAAAGCGTCTTTTTTCCTTCTCATTCTTCTGAAAATATCTAGATGCCGCCCGACTGTTTTTCCGAAGAAAATTATGAAAGGGAAGGCAAAGAAATCGCTTATTATACTTTCGAAAGCCGACGGGAAGTTTAATGCACATGCAGAGAAAATTCCATTTTCTTAGACGACCGAGCCGGAGAAAAAGTTGTTGGAAAAATGAGAGGTAAAAAGGTAGGAAAAAACGGCTTCAGAGCTAAGCAACCTCCTGCTCATCTGTTAGAATCTATTTGCCGGCTTGGCTGCATGTATTTAGATATCTATGGCGTTTCTGAATGCACGTGCTTCTCTTACAGAAACAACAATCAGTAAAAAAAGAAGAAAAAAGATATCACATTTCTCGCAGAAGTAATTACACGGTCAATTCTGAATGGTGCGCATTCTTAAATAGTATTGTTTAGGAGCAAATGGCGGTGGAGATTCTCGAGGGAAGGGGGAGAGGATAGTGGGTAGGAAGAACATCAAAGGGGGAGTGAGACGCAGATCATTTGGGCAGCACGCAACCTTCTGGGAGGAAAAAGCATGCTTAATGATCACATTTAACAACAAATAACGAAAGAAATCACTCGCAGAAAAGCGCACCAAATAATTATGAAACTTTTCAGGAGAGCAGTTATTTTAGATTCCGCTTCCTGGGCACTGCAAAACAGATGTCTTATTGGATTAATTAAAGACATAATTATTGCCTGATTTCATAAAGGCTGGAGGTTTGAAATAAATTAGCCGATATTTAAAGTGTCATTAAAATTTTAGGAGACAAGGCTGTGACACCGTGATTTAGATTATGACATTTCTAACGTCCAGTCAAGCAGTTTTACATGGTTGATTGGCCAGTTTTTGGAACCCTACGGTCATGTTTTGCTGCATGAGACGTTAACAAACAGGGATTTACTATTTGGAGTAAATCCCGAAGGCTTTTGCAAATACCCGTGATCACCATAGTACACGTTCTTCAGTTTTAGTTTGATATGTCTTCAATTTTTTTAAAAAAATCTTAATAGTCAGCAATACTTTTTTATTAAAACCTATGATAAAGCGAGTGAGGGAGAATATTAAATATATGCTAAAAGCCACTTTTCGACATGTGACACGTAGTAGTATCACAAAACGGTGAGCAACGGTAAAAATTCACATTCCTTTGATTACAAAGTAACTTACATAGACAATAAGAGTCAAAATATTTTTTGTCAAATTATTGATTGGTGATAAGGGTTCAAGAAATCGAAAAGTATTCTGAATATCTGTAAAAATTTTGGGACAGAGTTTGTGCTTTAGTTCTCCAAACATTTTATGGTGGTTTTTTTTATTTTTTTATTTTTGCAATGTAGTTTGAGTGTAATGATCTTGTAGCTCAGGTGAAAACTCTCAAATTTTCTATCTCCGCGAGGATTTATGAGGATTTTTTTTATTTTAGCTTTATTAATGAGACTTGCAACAAATTCGCATTATTTAGTCCTATTTATGCATTTGAAAGTTGATGTTTAAATGAATTAGTTTTCATATGTTCAGTATAATTTTATAAAAGATATCTTTCTAAAGAAATTACTCTTTCACGAACGAGTAAGAATTAAATCATTTTTATTTTATTTGCATATTAAAAAGAAACCTCTAAGGCGAAAATTTTGAAATTTTATTTCTATAGACTTTTTCACCAAGATTCCCTTTGATTTTAATTTTTGTAACTGTTAATCAACTACGGTAGATTCAACTTTTAATTCACAGTTTTATATCTAAATGACACAAGTAAAAATTCAGGTTGCAAAATTTTGGGAAATATTCACCTAAAAATCCCCCGAAAAAAAATTCCCCTAATTTTTTTCCCTAATTTTTTTTCAGGTCCTAAAAATATCTACCCTAATAAGAAAAAATTCGGGAGAAAAACTAGCCCCATGTAAGTGGCATACATTTTCCCCGTACCTGATGATTTTGAAATCACAAAAAATATTTAATTTACAACGGAAGACTATTTAAAATGTGTGTTTTGGAGAGTGAAATATTTTTACAAACTACCAAACATGACTCCTAATTATAAACTTGGATATACTCAAATATACGTAAAATGACAAAAAATGAGAAAGAAATGACACCTTCCTAGCATCTTCATGAGTAACCCTAACTTCAAAAATAAAATAGATGACCACAGTAGTCTGAATAATTAAAAAAAAATAAATGTGAGTAGAGAAAGAAGGAAAAACTGTACACACTTCAAACTACACACAGCCAAGTTTGTATAAAAAAAGAAAAAAATCTGCGTTATAATTTTTAACTAATATTTTGTAACAGAGGAAGAAATCCTCTGCTCATTGCATTTGTTATAAGTCTGTCTGTTTCTTTATATGGAAATATATTGTTTAATATTAGTGTTCATAATTTATTTTAATTTATTTTAACTTACAAACGCTAAACGCGTAGGCTCTCAGATGACTGTGAATGCTTCTGGAGTGAAAATTTAGCCGAAGGTACAACATAAAAGCTTTAACTCGAATACTAGTATTCAAAACGAGTTTAATGTTTTTCCCTTTAAAGTTGCTCCCAGCATGCATATAAAAATTAAAGTACGTAGATTTCTCCATGGTTAAGAAAGAAATATCCGAAGACCTCAATTTTGAAGAAAAAAATCGAGGCACCCAAAAACTGAAGTTGCTAAAATGTCACAAAAAACATCCAAACACATTAGAAAGAAATTACAATAGTCTCGAAGGTTATTTTCGATAAAATAAAGTCAAATTATGGTAGGAGAGCCAAGTAGCTAAAAATGCTCAGAGGGAATTATTGATGCCAGAGAAAATCAAAATGAAAAGAAAACAACTGAAGCATTCCTGATTGCCCATCGAGGAAGTAATGTTTCCTCCAGAAACCCTTCACATTAAGAGGAAGAAATCGCAAACGGAATTAAATGGATATTGCTGAAAGAAATGGGTCTGAAATTGAAAAAAGTATTGATAAACTTTTTTTTCCTTCTATTTTTTTAAATCATTCAAATAATAGGTACGTGTCTGAAATGAAATGAAGAAATATCTTCTTTCAAATTACAATAAAACAGAAAAGCGAAGAAAAACTTACGTCTAAAAGTACCATTAGCATTGTGTAAAATATGATCAGAAATGGTCTTGTAATTATGAGATGTACTCAAAAAGAGGTTCGATTACGCTCGGTATATTTTATTGTTATTAATGGATGCAAATTTGAGAAATTTGTTGCATCTGATGAATGGATATTAAATTTTATTGTTTTCAAATGTATGTGGAACTTGTTGCTTTTATTCTCGAACGCTAGAGTAATGACCATCGAATACATTATATTTCAATTAGAATTTCGAGGCATATATTTTAGCCTATGCGTCTCTCAGCTTAAACGCTTATCCTTCTAGCTATTCATCTATACGACTGCCTGGAAATATGTTTAACTGGGGATACTAAAAGCTTGGAAGCTTAAGTGTATAGAACAACATATTAACAGTGAATTCTTATCGCACGCTAGCATTTAATATTTAGCTGGTTCCAGGTTCAGATTTTTATTTGTTGTTTATATGCAAAGTGTTTCAATAGGATTAGTTCATATCAGAATGCTTCTCTTATTCGCAAACTGAAAATTTATGAACAATTAATGAATTTCTAAACATTCTCCAAAATAATTTTAAAAGTTATTAAAATATGTGTTACTTTCAATACAAAATGAAAAAAGAAAAATTAACATCGAATGTTTTCACTATTTAACAAAATGCATAAATATGGAGTGATGAATCAAAACATGGTCGACTATATCGAACACGGTTTTCTATAGGTCGACATTTAGGTCCGTCAATTCGAATATTGGGAAAAAATTAATGGAGTTAACTATAACACACACGTACAAACGCACTAAACTCCCGATCACTCCTAATTGAATATTTATACAAATTTTGTTTTATCTAAACATCAATCACTCCGTGTTGTTCATTTAAATCTTTCGAATAATTCATCGTTTACTGTATTCGGGGTCAGTTTTGGATTATCAGTATTATCTGGTTTTTCTAGTCACACTCGTGAATTCATTAGTAGGGATAACATAGAGTTCAGTGTAAAAGACTATATCTCGTTTTACCTTTTCTATGTATCCCATGAAGCAGGATGTGTTAACGCAAATCGAAAATGTTGATCAATGGTAGAATAAACTTTTTCCACCTCTGATATATCCTGTTTTAATTTTGATCGATTCCTATAGGCTGTGACCCTCTCCGGAATGGCTAAAGCGCTGGAATTCGGTACCAGAGTCCGTCGGTTCGAGTCTCACTGTTGGCATGGATGTTTGTAGCCGTTCGGAATCGGCTTTAAGCAATGTAAAGAATACTGCAATGTAAAGAATATTAAAGGACTTCAGCTTTCGCTACAGTGAGCGGTTTACGAGTGGATCGGTTCTCATTTTTAAATGAGACTATCAGAGAAAACAATTTTTATTGTAAATGTATTGTTTTAAATGTTGGGAGAAATATATTCGAAGCATACTGCCAGAATAGTTCAATTTGTCGATTATTAATCAAGTAGTTTTTAAATCCGGGTGTAGATCCGGGGCTTGGAAAAGGTTCTTTAGGATAGATCCCGAGGGTCAGAGAGAACAAAAATAGACCATTATTACAAACCATCATTCCTGAAGAAATTAAATATCATTGAAAAAATATTGAAAAAAGAAATGAATTAAGAAAAAAAATTAAGGAAACGATCCTATGTCATGAAAAGATGAGGAATGACATTGAAAAAACTAGATTTCTTCCAGTTGTTAAAATAGCTCTGTCGGTAGAATAATGACCTGAAGGTGTAGTGACCCAGGCTCAAATCCCGGTCCTGTCAAAAAGGTTATTACAATCTGTAAAATCATTTCTCAGTTTTCATACAAAATATTAACTTCGCTGAGTACCGCCTTGATTGTCTTAACCCTCCTCTATATAATTTTGACATGCCATATCTACTATACAAGGTAACCAAATTACTGACCCTTAAATTAGTTCTTCATTCAAGACTTAATTCGATTAAATACAATTTTTTTTTTTAATCCCTAAATTTCAACTGCACGTTTGAACAACAACAACAAAACCACGGTAGTTAACAATAGCGGCTTATCTCTCTTGCTATCACGTACTCAGCTGATCAACAGCACGCAATTGAAGATGAAATCTTAAACTAACTGTGTAAAATGCCAAAGTGACATGAGTGGTAATTCCGGGAAACTTCACGCGCTCTGCTCTGCCTCTTCACTTGAATCCATCTTCCGAACTTCTCTGATGGCATATGACGTCAAACTCTGACACATGGAACTAGTGCATGAAAACGCTACATGATAGACTGAAAATTAAGCCGTTAAGAGAAAATAAAATCAAACGTGAGCATTTATGATGTCACTTTTTTTTTCTGGTTTTAATCCTTGATTACTTTAATATGAATACTCTCAATATGTTTCGTTCTGTTGATGTTAAATATAACATTGTAATCACTAGAAACGTCTTTTCTATAACGTAAAGTAAGAATTTATCGTATTATACGGCGAAGTAATTTTACAGTGGGCGGAAAAAATCCCTCCACCTCTCTGATCAAACAAAAGATCTCAAATCTCAAGGTTCGTTCCTTTGATGGAGTAAATCGTGAATAAACCGAATTAAATTAAGAAGATTTGGGGAGAAAATTACATGGAACTAGAGCAGTTTGCGAGTTTTCTAAAATCAACAAACAGAAACTAAGACGTAATCAAGCAAATGGAAATTGTTTTGATATCATTCGAAGAATATATGACAATACCAAGAGAATGAAGCGATTGAAAAGATGAATAACAAAGTTTTTCCTTTTTAAGCGAAGCCATCAAAGTTCCTTTATTCAAAATTTATGAAGAGTTGAAATATTAAGGTGAAAAGAATAAGATTAATCAGTGTAAAAGTATTCATTGTATTTGTAAAAGTATTTATTATTTACCATGCCTCACTAAATAAGATTACATGAAACGCGGTATATTTTTAACCTACAGAACTACAAATTTTTATTTAAATAAGTACAATAACTTTAGGTTATTAAAATTGAAACAAAATATATTTTGCTGTTGTGATCAAAACATTCTTTCAGTTGGGGGTTTTATGGTTGGTTTCCTTCAAATATAATCTGGGTTATCTAAGATGAATACTGGTCAGAGTACGTTAAGTTATACACACACATTATATATATATATATATATATATATATATATATATATATATATATATATATATATATATATATATATATAAATAACTCATCGCTTGTCCTGAATACACGAGGAATTGCATCTTAAAGATCTAAGGCTCCAATCTTTTGTTATTCGGAAATTGTACGCATACTTCATTCTGTTTTGTTTTTTCTCGCGTGTAAATTTAAAAGAAGAGTAATCCTCAGAAACTGAATCCTTCACGTTCCCATAGAAAATATTCCTAGAAATATAAGATCCGAGAGACAAACGGTCTGCTAAAAACTCCAAAGAAATAAGATAATTCCAATGCTATCTTCATCAAATATCCCTCTCATAAACAAAACTCTCAGTCAGAAAAAAACGAATTGTAGTTGCACCACTATGAAAACGATCGAGTGCAAACTATACTGCTAACTCAACAGTTCTCAAGCTTCATTAATTCTCCTGATTTCCAGCCCTTTTTTTCTTTTTAATGTAGAGTTTTTTTTTTTGGGTGTCGCAATAAATTTTAGAGATGTTAGTTTTCTATGCATGTATGGGAAATAAGCCAAGCTGATTTTTAAAAATGATTTTTCATATAAATATGGCACTTAAAATAATTACCTACTTATCAACTATTTCCTGCACTTGCTTACACTAGTACTAACAGTAAACTATACAATGACTCGAAAACTGGCATTGGCTTAATATATGTGAATACGGTATTCGTAGCATGACTGTATTAATACCTCAGTTGAAGAATTTAATTTCAATATTTGATGATGACGTTATGATTGGAATTTTGTGCTTGTTCATAATGAAATGAATGCTTTGAAAGAATTGCTTGTAACATTGAAACTAGAACTCGTGTGTTAACAAAACAAATACAAGAGGAATTTTAAAGCATTGCATACATTTTTTTCCAGAAGAGTAATGCCCATAAAAGAAAATTATTATTATTTAGGTTACAACTTTAGGAGGGGAGGGGAGATATTTTCCTTTCCCCCTCTCCCAGACAAAAAACAAACAAACAAACAACAACAAAAAGAAACGATTCCTTCTGTAGTTAACTGTAATTTGAGCTGACTCTTATGGAGTCATCAATAAATTTTTCCTTTTGAATTTTTATTTGAAAAGAGATTCTCTCTGAGATGGAATACAATTTTTCATATTTCTAGAATCCAGACTTGGCTTTTTTGTCGGGAAATCCCTACCACAGATCCGAAAAGAAGTACATACTAACTACTTTTACTGAGGAAATTCGTTCTGGAAATTAGCATTAGTTAGTTTTCTGTTATAACTCCTGGCCAAGACTGTAAAGTTAGTAAATTTGATTTCAATTGAAAATTGCATTTCAAGACAACTGTATTTTCCTAGTAAAATGGTATAAATACAACATCTTAATGCATAAATCACCTACTTTGAACAGGTATTCAATTTTGCCTAAGGTATGAGTCAACGACCGACTATTTAAATTTCCTTTATCTCTTATTAATTTACGATGCTTGGAATTCCAGGGTACTTAATTCAATATTAAAACATCAAAATCTGTTTTTAAACAACGAAGGAAGGCCTGAAATTATAAAATTTTACAGTGTGTTTCAACAACCAACAACTGTATGTTCCCACCACCAACTATTAATCTATATATATATGAAACAGTTCCGTGACTGACTGACTGACATACAACGCACAGACCAAACCGCTGGACCTAAAGGGCTGAAATTTTGCATGGCGATTCTTCTTATAGTGTACGGGTGCACTAAGAAATATTTTTGAAAAATTCTTAGATTTTTTTAAAATGAAATTTTTAAGCTGTTTTTGTAACTTTTTTAAAGTTTGCATTTAAAATAATAATTTGAGGGTTATAAAATTTATATCACGAGAAAGGTCATAAAAATTGCTTTAAAATGAAATGGTTTTCGAATCTTTACCTCCATTTTCCGGTTTTTAGTGAATTTTAAAGATTAATTTTTAGAATTTAATTTATTAAATGATGATCACGTGGTTTCTTTTCTTTTTGTGATACTTGAAATTAATTTTGCGTCACATGCATAACAACGAAATAAAATGACAATTTTTTTTCTTGCTAATGCAGCAGACGATTGGACACTATCCAAAATAAATATTAAAAATACAGTAAAAGAAATGTTCCTCAAACTGTACTATATTAACTGTACTATATTCTTTAGTATGTTCTGTTAGATTTAATTTTAATATTTTCTTTTTCATTATTTTGTCTATAAAAATATCCGTTACGATTTTTTATAAAGATATATATTTTTGGCATTAATTGCATACATTGACCGTTGTATTTAATTTGAATGTACTCCGTAGCGAAGCACAGGTATTCAGCTAGTCAATATATAGAATAATAAATATCTGCAGTTATTTCTCTTAAAATGTAATAGTTTAATATTATATACTTCAGGATTATGATAGAAATATGCTTAGTGAGTCTATCGTATGTTTTTAATAGTGAAATACAGAAAAGTATAATTAACTCTTGAAATAGTAGTATAAAAATCAGAAGTACAGAAAATGAACATGTAGGTTTTATTTTTTTTTTAATTGGACACTAGAGGGAATTTCAAATTGAAAAAAATCTTACCATAAACGGATTCAAGAAATTCAAATGATCACATTTCAAAGACCGCAAAATATTTTAAATCCAACTGTAGGAATAATTTTTTTCTAATGATAAAATAAGGACGTAACAAGTTTCAAAAAAGATACGACCGGAAAAATAGTGAATTCCATTTTAAAAAAAAAGGAAGAAAATAAAGAGAAAATTTTATAGTCCAAACAAACGTACCAAGTATTTAAAAGAGATGTATTGAAAATGAATAGAATAAACTTATCTAAAAAACTTTTAATTGTTATCAGACAAAGTTTAAAAATATATATCATAAAAGCAGCAGAATTTTGAAAAATGAAGAACACACACACACACACACACACACACACACAAAGAATGCTTATTAACGATATTCCGTTTCAATCAATCATTACATAAAATAAACTGAAAAAAATTTGATACGGAAGTATAAATTTCTCATTATTAACATTAAAAAAAAATGCATAACAATTTTCTACGCAACAGCGTATGACTCCCTTAATATTAAAAACTTTTACTAAATAATGTCTCAAATTTATTATAATTATCAGAAATACAACATTATAGACATTAAAATAGGTAAACATTCGATAACATATCCTAGAGCACATATTATCGTCGGTGAATTGAACATCCAGTGACTATATTTTACTCTACCGTTTTACTTTCATGTTGCTTATGAAACTAGATTTAAATGAGATTCTATAACATGTATGTTTGACTTTTTCTTGTACTTTAGTTTCAGACTAAGGGGGAGAATTTTTTATTCCAAACGTTTTAACTTTCTTCTGCTTGTTAGGAATAACCCTTTTTGCAACTACAAAACTGGTATCCAAGCATGATTCTCCAGAGTTAAATTGAAAAATATGCAGTAAGCATATACCCTAAGTTGCATGGCCCATTCACTCCACCCACAAATCAAAATATAGAGTAAGTTATGTTTATTGTACTTCGTCCTATCTTACTGAAATTATTGCCTTTTTTTTTTAAATATCCGCCACTCCAAAAGCTTTATTTTATGAGCTCCGACAATACCTCCGGCATACGTTGAATGGGAGAGGGATAAAAGATTATTTTGAGATTAAAAACAGTTCGAAATGATTGCGACAAAGCATTTGGGTCCAGTCATTGACAAAATGCGAGCGAAAAAAGGGAGCCCCAGTGGATGGCATTGCGAAAATGAGCATTCGCCGGGGCATTTAAGCCTAAAAAGTGGCCTAATCGAATTTTTTGAACCGACCCTGAGAGGTTTTGAAGTGGTTTGGGTTCGATGTAAATCAGTGTCTAGATGGAGCAGAAATAATTGGCATTCACGTATCGCCCCCCCGAATGCCACTGTTGCTCTCGAATTGAATCAAGTCTTGGGGAGCGAACGAACGCTGAAGCCTTCCCCGTCGAATGTCGTTCGCTCTTCTTCAATCTTTCATGTTCCGACAGTGAGCGCACACGAACAAAAGACGGAAGGAGCGGTTGCCATGAAATATTAAGAGACAGCGAAGGAAAACTTGAGGGGTGGGCGCGGGGGGGCGCAGGCTTTGAAAGAGGAGACTCCAAAGCACACAGATAGGGAAAGGGGCTTGCATTGTAAATGTTCATTATTCAATCGGGCTACATTAATACATGAAAAATTCATGCAGATGAAGTGCAGGCCAACAATGGGGGATAAAAGGAAAAACAAATCGCGCCCACTCATTGTGGAAGCCTTTGATTTTCTTTTTGGTGGTCTCTCTCTCCCTCTCGATCGCTCTGTTCCTCGGTAAATTGACTTTTCCTTGTTATGACACTGCTATCCCATCCTTTCGCATTTAGGGATGCTTGCTCCGAAGCTTCTATTACTTCCAAATTCCCTCCCCCAGCACTTTCTTTTGTCTCCAGAGTGCATCGGTAAAGGTAATCGAAAGTGAAGCGAATAATAAAGCATGTCCCCCGCACCCCCTGCCTTCTGCTCGCCAACTAAATCTATTCCCCACTTTCTCCTCTTTTACATTCCGACCAATTCTGTCTGTTATCCAACGCACGAATTCAATAAAAACAAAGCGACGAATAAAAACAATGTATGTGCGAGTGTACGTCGCTTTTATATATATGCGCATTTCTTTTCCACTCGATTTTTTCCGCGAGCGTTTTTCCTCCGCAAAAATCGCGTCTCCCTTAACGACTTTATCTCTCTCGGGATTTTTCCGGAACTCTTCACCAAAAGCAAACGGGAGTACGGGGGAGCGTTTTTGGAAACACTTCTGTAATTGTTAAAAATATATAAAAAGCAGCTCAACGTAACATAATTTGGTGCTGGCAGCCCGTCTTCCCTGCAACGGGAGAATAAAATAAAGAGGATTCGAATTTTTCAGATGCGCGCGACAAACATTGTTAGCTCCGGGAAAAAAAAAACACCGTAACAAGAAAATAAGCCTGATGTCACGAGCCCCGTTTGCAAACAAAAGTAGTTTGTATGCAGCTTCAGTCGCATTCACGGGAGACACATTTCGAGAACTGGAGAAGACAATTCCTAGGCACCTTCAAAGGAAATGTCATTCCGGATTTCGAGGATCGCAAGAGGCCGAGGCCAACGAAAAATAGAGTTTCGAGAAAACATAGCATTGTGCAAAAAGCATTGGAATTTAGGATCGAGAGCTTTGTCCCACTTTCTTCACATTCTGGACTCGAATAAAACATGAGGATAAGAAACAGTCTCAATTGATCTAGAGTGCACAGGATTAACGAAATCGACCAGATCGACTCAACTGAGCCCAGTTGTCGACAACGATTAAAAAGGAAATAGTCGACAGTTCGCGGTTTTAAAATTTGTCATTTTAATTATCCAAAATTATTCCATATCTAATTAAATAGGTTTTGCAAAAGCCGTTCAAAATTTGTCGAAAGTTTACAAAACACAATAATACGGTAGTGTAACTCTCTATATTACAAACTTTAATAATTTTATTGCTTTTCAAATAATTTATGAGTATTGTATCATACTATATAGTATTCCGCTTATCTCTTACGGTCTGTCAGGAGGATGGCCGAATGGCTAATCCACTAGCATTCGGTACCAAAACCTGCGAGCTCGAGTCTATTGTTGGCATGAGAGTTTGCATCTGTTTTGAACCGGCCTTAGGCTGTAAGGTCCCAATCAATTGAACTCTCGTGTAGAACCAGCTAGACATCCATCTCTCTAATTATGAGTGTGTGTTAGCTTACACTAATAGTATATTTTTTAATTTATAAAGTATTCTACTGCAGTACAGGGAATTGCTTTACTTTTCGTGTGCATTAAATTAGATCGACAATTTTAAGAGATATTGTTGGGGGTGAGACTTCAAAAATTTCCCGCAATTTCAATTTTCGAGGAGGTTCTGCGAACTAAACACCTGCGATCATGGAGAGTTCACTGTTTAAATTCAATCTTATTAATTGACGGGCCCTAGCAAGGTGGGTAAATCTCAATCTTCCTAATAAACAACAAACGCTTTGAAATATTCATGCCAATCAAATCATGAAATCTATATTTAAAAAATGTCTACTGACGAACTCAGCAATTTAGATCTATAACTTATATGCAGAAACTCTTGGTAGCAACAGAGCTTTTGCTGTTACCATCAACTGCAAAGTGCGTCTAAAGTGTTTGGTTTTTTTCTGTTGAATAGACCAAATCTCTTAAAATTTATACCATTTAAGAGTGAAATGTCAACCAAACTAAACAATAGGATAATGGCCGGGAAATTCTGCTTCTATCACGTAAAGTTAAGATTGCTCAAACTACATGCTGTTGAATAAAACAAGTTAATATAGTCCATAAGACAGTCTGAAATTTAACGTGAAATCTTTGCTTTTGTGTCTAGAGAAAAAAGCATGATAAGATTTACAGCAAATCAATTTTAGGCTTTCCAGAATTAATTTATCATTCACTAACACATGGGTCAGCAAAATAACAATTCTACAAAATATTATGATCCTTACCATACAATTGTGTTGCCTTTTTAAATTAAAATTGCTCTTTTAAGTAAAACGTAGCATTAAACATTTTTTTTTTTTTTAGTTGTCAGTGAAACAGTCGAAGACGAGGGAAATTGCGTAGTTTCATTCAATACTACTTCAATATTTAATATTTTAAGAAATTTCATTTGCAATTTAGAATCAATAAAAACATGTAGAAATAATAGTATAAGAGTGTTAATTTAATAACAGTTGCCCCATGTTGTGTAAATAAATAATTACACAGAGTGTTACATAAGCAGAGTTTAGCGATATCTCTTTGGGTGACAATCAAAATCAATTTCAGTGACAGATATAATGGGGGTACATCTTCCCAGTTCAAAATTATATTTATTGGAAAGAAAATAAAGACTGGAATTCTACTTTTAAAAAGATAGTTGCACACACAACTCTTAACTAAATACTCTCTCTTTCACACACACACATATATAAATTTTTGTGTTTTTTTAGCATACTCCCTCTGAGTAGAAAATGGTGAAGTTAAACCCTTTGTTTTAAACATATATCAGAGCATCCTAATTTAAATTTTTTTATAAATTGTAATTTTAGGAAAATGATTTAAATAATTAAAGAATATGATATCAGTGATATACACAGTTGCGATTTCCTTAACACAACAATAGTCTTCAATTATTCTTCAAATTTGAAATTAACATTCAAATTTGAAACTGCGAAAGGCAGAGCTCGAGTAATAAGCTTTTTGGAAGCAAAGACAAATTACTACAGTTAATTTATAAGATTACAAACATGTTTAAGAATAAATGCAGTGAAAAAATTTTATCGCGTTTTAATAGGATAACCTAGTGGAAGAAGGGTGGCCTTTAAAACTTCTCAGAAACTTTTTTCAAATACTTCTTCTTGTAAATAGAAAAATATGTAATAAAAACTTTTAAAAGAATAATATAAATTCATACCTTAAGAAACTATGTAAATTTTTCACGATGCAATATTATTTATTCCTTGTAAAAGGAAATGTTATCTATATTAGAAGACTGCGACTGAAGGAAGCTACGAACATTATCTTCCACTAAAGTGTAGTTACTTAAGTTATGGTACTGCTCAAAGCTCATTTACGACCTAGTATTTGGATAAGATTAATGTTTTCGCACAGATTTCTCTCCTCTTCTTTTATCACATATAAAAGATTTCGCTGGTTCATATAACGGAATGCAATATTTTGCAAATGAGTTTCAGGCTTTATTTCATTTATTTTCAGAATTAAGTTACAACTGAAACATTCATTTCTCAGAATATTAAAATCAGCAGAATTTTTCTGTTAGATTAAGACACCAGTTAAAAGAAAGAGAGTAGGTGGGTGGATTTTATTTACGTCCAATCCACAGGCGATATGAACGAAAGAAACTTAGTAAGGTGTCTTTTATTCCATGCATTCACTACATATTTATACATTAATATCTAAAAACATTAAAATTTTTAACTCCCTTTCTTTTTGTTTACAAATCTTACAATCCTATCGGTTTTAATTTAACTTGAATGCAGTTGTATTCTCTCTCCCAAAATAAAAAAAAAAGAAGGTAAAACGAGAATCTTTAAAATTTTCACCAGGAAATAAGTCAAAATCCGAGTAGAAACAAATATTTTTTAATGAGCCCATGGCAGCGTTTCTCATTCTTTCAAAAAATGTCTTCTGTTGATATCATTTAACCTGTGCAATAACTTTGTTTACTTATATCTTACAGAGGATTCTATAATTGTAAAACCTCGAGAATTTTAAAATATTTGATCAAACATTCTTATCGAGAAGTAAATGCTTTTTTGCAATTATTTTCAGCATTTTAAATTGAATAATTGGAAAAACATATCAAGACACAAAATATACATAGTTCGCATTCGTCCTTGAAGCGTATATTACATTAAAGAAGCAGATCTAAAGAGTCAGTGAAGCAAAATTTGATTTCACAGAGTAAACTTTTCAGAATTTTTCGGTAAATAATTTCATATTTGTTTACAGTAAAAATACGTGAAATATTTTTGAAGCAAGTGACTTCAAAGAGTCACAAAATTTTACAGAAAAGTAAGACTTATGAAATTTGGAAACTCAAAACAGGCTACAGCAAGGAATTCTTATGAGTGAATGAGTACTCGCATACATGACAAAGAATTGCGATATGCCTTGAATGCTGACTGCCATCGACAGCCTTAAAAAAAGAAAAATATATATAATAATAGTAATTAAAACTACTGGAGAATAAAAAATGGAAGAAAAAAATATTTTGTAGAAATGGTACTGCGTAAAAGTAACAAAAATAAGTGTTGAATTTCTGTATTTCGTGAACAAAGATTTTTCATCAAGGAAAACGTCCCCTCTTACAGTTGTTAGATGGTTTTATAAGTTATATTTACCAATTTGAAATTATTTCATGAATTGTTTATAGACAGGTTATAGACACTGCAAGGTTAAAAAAGTTTCTGGTCGATTTATAAAAGAGCGATAAATATTGCTTTCTATTCAAAATTACAGTCAACCCTCAACTTTCACGGATTTGATTATTCGCGACATTGTCGCCAATAATTACAGGGAATTCTGCAACAGAAATTATTACAGTTCATTTAGTTTGTAACTTTTTTGTGTTAAATGTGGTCAATTATATTCAGAGTTAAGATTAGAGGGGGATTAGAGATGGCACTCCTTTCTTCGCAAACAAAAAGGGCCAATTGTATATTATTTACCATTTGTAATACTTAACTTACTTTGCAATAGGATTAAGACCTCTCGTGCACTTAAGAGCAGAAGTACATGGGAGAATAGAATTTATTTACTGATTTTGATAAATTGTTCATGTGGTTATAAGATTTATAGACTCATTTGCAGTAGGTGAGTTAACCAGAATATATTTAAGAACATTGCTTCAAAAGTAATATATTTTTAACCTTAAAAGAACGGGAAAAAAGTAATCTTCCTTTTTAATGTCATTTTTTTAAAAATTTTTTTATTTTTTTTTATATTTCACACTTTTACTATGAAAAAGCCCGTTTCCTCCAATATACGAGGGATAGTCCGAAAATAAGTTTCCCCTGGCGACTGTGGACAGAGGTGTGTATGAAAGACAGAAAAATATAATGAGACATTAAAGATAAGACGTAATTTTATTTTTTCACATAAGTACCAAGTACGTTGAGACATTTGTCATGCCGTTTTATAAGCTTCAAAAAGCCCTCCAGGAAAAAATCAGAGCTCTGCATACGGAAGAAGCGTTTAACGGCTTGTGTGACTTCAGCATTGCTTCCAAAGCGCTTTCCTCCGCCGAGATTCTTTTTTAAAGCAGTTTTGTTGCTGGACTTTTTGGAGGTTGGAACCATCAATGCTACGCGGTACTGTCACACCCTGTCGAAATTGAAGGAAGCTATTCGGAAAAAGCGGCCTGGCCTTCTCATATGTGGCGTTCTGTTGTTGGATGACAATGCGAGACCCCACTCGGCGACAGCAACGCAAAACCATATTGATGCCATACAGTCCTGATCTCGCAACCAGTGACTTCCACCTGTTTCCGACTTTGAAGAAGAATCTCGGTGGAAGGCGCTTTGGAAGCATTGCTGAAGTCACACACGCCGTTAAATGCTTCTTACGCATGCAGAGCCCTGATTTTTTCCTGGAGGGCTTTTTGAAGCTCATAAATCGGTATGACAAATGTCTCAACGTACTTGGTACTTATGTGGAAAAATAAAGTTACGTCTTATCTTTAGTGTCTCATTATATTTTTTCTCTTTCACACCTCTGTCCACAGTCGCCAAGGGAAACTTATTTCGGACTATCCCTCGTAACTATAAAGCTAGAGTTGAAAACCAAATCAAGAAAATAACAGAAAAATACAGTGGTGCCTCGACTTACGAGTTTAATTCGTTCCATGACGGAGCTCGTAACTCGAAGCAATTTTCCCCATTGAAATGAATGGAAAAGCCATTATTTCGTTCCGGTCTCCCCAAAACACCGCAATTTTTTGTTACATGTTTTTAAATAAGAGAAATGTGCTTATAAATGATGAACATTGTATAAAAACGCAATACAATAGAATGTACTGCAATAAACTTGTATTTTTAAGCGTAATGTACATTTGCCTTGCAGATCAGACTTAAAGATGCTGATTAAGAGGAGGAGAAAGGCTGAACTGAATAATTAAATCTTATTCTTTGATTTTTAACCAAGGTCATCCCATCCCCTAGACCCCATAGGGGTTCCAGTGTGGGGGAAGGAATTGAAGCTATTTCTCTGTGAGAGAGGTTGGACGCTGTTCGGTTTCGGATGGTGACTCAAGTGTGGGCAGAGCAAGCTGCCCGGGTGATAATTGTTGAGTGTTAATCTCTCGGTTTAAGACTGGATAGTAGTCTTAGAATAATATTATACAATTGTATAATAATTGTACATAAAGGTTGTAAATATTATATGCTTCTAGGGCAGTGGCGCACCCAGGATTTTTTCTTGGGGGGGGGGGCGAGATGAATGGATAAAAATATTTATAATATGCATGGGGGGGCCGAGATGAACGAATAAAAATATTTATAATGCAAAATCAATATTTCTACTTCTTTGGGGGGGGCCAGGGCCCCCCTGGGTGCGCCACTAGGGTTCTCATTTGATGAGCACGTAACATGACGTTCGCTGCGCAAACTAGCGGTGGGGTATTTGAAGCTTGCTCGTAACCCGAATTATAGCTCGCAACTCGAAGCAAAAAATATGCCAAGAGAATGCTCGTATCTCGAAAAACTCGTAAGTCGAAACACTCGTAAGTCGAGGTACCACTGCAGTTTAATTACAATATCTGTCAAAAGAGCCTATAGTATCATTCACAATGCATCGTGTCTTACAGTTGGGATCTTCAAGATATACACAACTTGGTATTGGACAAAGAATGGAGGGAAGAAAACCTCAAGATCAGAATCACGCTACTTGTACGCATTCCTAATTCCCGCCTAACCACTGGGAGTGGAGTGGGATGAAACGTTTAATTTTACAGAGTTACGTTGAAGTACTCTTTAAATGAAATGAACTTTAAATATCTACTCCATGATCAAAAGTAGAATATATTGCTCTTCGCCATCTAGTGTCTAGAAAATTCTTCCTATCTTACAGAAGAAATATCTTGATTTTTACTTTTATTTTCCAAAAACGAGACACACGATCTTTATCGTTTAATGACTATAAAAATTAATTTGTCTAGGAGAAAGAAAAAAGTTTACGCATAATAAATACGACCTGAAAGAGAGTTAATCTGCGCTTTTGCCATAATAGCGGATCTGTTTTTTGTCAGGAGAGAGTGAAATTTTAAGTTTTTCGGGTGAGATCTTACTCCAAGCTTTATAAAGAATAATTAAGATCTTCAAAATGAAACCTAAACACTTTCTACTGTATTTAAAAAAAGGAAGTGTTAAAATGTCATAAGAATTCTTAATTTAAAAAAAAATGCAGTCTTCAAAATATTGTAAAAACTTACAAAAAAGAAAGCATAAATACTTGAACGAAAATTTATAATTAAGTATGGTTATTTGCTTGTCTCACATATTTTTCATTACGGACAATCATGTGACCTCTTTAAATTATTTTCTTATAAAACATTAAAAATATAATATTCCTTACAGCATTATATAGCTATGTATTTGCGTTAAATCATGGCTACGGTAAAAGCTTTTTATAATCGTATTTCCTATAACTCAAACACACGTAAATAATATGAATAGGCGCAGTTTGAAAATTTTGTATCAGTGAAAAAAAAAGATCTTTTCTTTCTTGATTTCCTATCTACTGAATACATGTTTAATAAAAACTAAAAACGAACGTGTACTAAAATATATTCATAAAATTAATCTTTTATGTTAACTTCCTTTCTTAAATTATGTAAATAATATAATAATTAATGTTACTCCTTAGTAGGTTACTAACACTGCCAGAAGAATAACACATAACAATTAGAAAAAAAAAGAAGAAAAGGTTACATAAACACAAAACGATTATGATCAGTTTCTTGATTTTTTTTATTTTTTTTTTACTCCTCCTAAAGTATAATAATTCTGGCTCTATTCATGGAAAACCAAGTAAATTTTCTCTTGTATCAGTAATCCCATTCACCCAGTACTCTTGAGACATTGATTCTATATACCGATGACTTGGAATGATACGGCACTTATCTGCTTGAAGAAACTGCTATTGTCCCCGCGGGCGACTTTAATGTTATCTCTAGTGATTCTTAAGAAATGAAACATTTTGCCTGGCCAAAAGCGAAACTTATATTGAGTAGCTTGGCGAGGAACGCAGTTTCTACATCGGTTATCATCAGTGAAAGGCCTTACAAGTTAGCAAAATTGTTTTCTGTTGACAAGGGAAAACCAGAAAATACAATAAAAAAGGGGGAGTGTGTTTGGCAGGGCTTTATATTTTATTAACACACGCTGGTTTCTAGAAGTTTAAATGCTAACATTAATCTTCTACCTTGATACTCTTCGCATTTTTCTTACTTTCTCGTGTGCTGTCGTAGCACCGAGCTTACGCGCTGGCCTGGAATCACTCACTTTGTGGGTTCGATCCCAGTCGGTGTCGTACTTTTCCAAATTTCCACTATTGCTATTTTTAGCTTTCCCCCTTGGAACTCCGTAATTATCTCAATACGAAGTGTATGGCCCTGGGGAGGGGTCTTTTTTTTTCAATCACTTGTAGTTCCTATTCAACCTTGTTGAATATTAAAAATAATAAAGCAAAACAAAAACAAAAAAATCATAAAACCTTATAAAAAATTGCTTTACAAAAAAAATTTACTTTTTTGTATTCTTATGTGTAACTGCTTTTTTAGGGGGTCTTTTGTTACCTTAATTACTTTTACCGTGGATCATTAGTCTTTTCTAATTTTTCATTGCAATTTTTAATTACTTTAAAATTTCTTTTCTTCTTTTCAATGCAACTTTACAGTAATAATTTTTTATCCTCTTTTCGTTATGTTTTTACCTTAATATATTTTAATACCCTAATTTTAAATTTTAACTACGGAGCACTCGCACATTGATAACTTATAACTTGTGTACAGGAGATAAAGTCGTCACGACCTAGATACTCCACTTTTAAAAACTGGATTGGATTGGCTTCTAGAGGTGCCACTTTCTTACTGGACAATGTTAGGTTTACGCTCAGGCATCAACACTGTTCACTGTACAGAGATTTTTGATCTTAAAACACAAACCAAACATTATCTGGGACTATTTTACATCTTAAAATTTATATTGGAATTCCAAGAAAAATTTTGTTACCTCTCATGAAGTTATAACTACATGTTACATGATCGTTGTACAAAGGCCAGATACATTATAATCTAACGAATTTATCCATTCACATGTAGAAGAATAAGGCAGAAAAGTTCGTAAGTTATATATATGTAAGAATTAATCTAGTAATTATTATTTTTAATGACTTGTCCCTTACTTTGAGTACGACCCCTGGCGAATCAGAGTCAGGAGTTTGTAGGAGAACCGGTTTCTCACCGAATGACCTGCTGGACACGTTTTGCTGTCCGGCGTTGGCAACAATACTAGACAGATGAGGTTTTTCAGATTTACTCTCTACTACTAGAAACTTGGTGTGTGATGGTGATACGTGCTGTTCGCTAAACCAGAATGTTTGTCTTGAAGTTAATGGAACTAATAAACTTATTAAATTAAAACGAGTTGATTTCTGTCTTGCGTTCAAATCATGACATATATATGTATGTATGTATGTGTGTGTGTACAATAGGAAAGGATTGCGAACACTTATCAACACCTCTAAAGAACTGAGGAGACAGGTTTCACATACAGAAACAATATCACTTACGATTTTCAATAGAATTTGTACTTTGAATGTTTGAGCGAGTAGGGCTGATTGTGTGTGCTAGTTGGTTTGATGAGCTATAGTTTTATTTTGCTTTACAGTGTCTAAACTGACCAGGACCAACAATTTAAATCCGCGAGGAGAGGAAGTTGACTGGCGTAACTGAGAGAATAGTCATTACATGACTAAACGTTAAACTAAACTTCTTTCTGACTTACTACTTTATATAGCTTACTGAAAGCTTCATTTTCTAGGCAGGGATGAAGGTTGGTTGTATCTAGGATCATTGAAAGTTCACACAAAAATTTAAGAGAAGGAAGAACAGCTCAAATATAGAATTACTCAAAAGGGATAATTTTTTTCCCTTTAGGAACGATTTTTGTGTGGGATTTTTTAATGATGCGAATGTACAGTATTTTTAGTTTGTCATAGGAACTGGAGCACATTCTGTCTCAACATTGTCCCACATAGAAATAGATAAACAGAGATGGTGAAAAAGACTTGCGCTATATGTAGCCATTTCTTGTTACAAAGCTACTTATTCACTCCTCAGTTTTCTGATAATAGTTTTTACCCTCTGCAAATACTCTGTAACATTCATTTTGTGTTACCCTAGGAAAATGTATAAAGGTGGCGCAGGGTTGATTTTACAGATTTTCAAACCCCGTGGGAAGTGCATAGTTGTGAATTCAGTTTCTTGCATCTGAGAAAAAAATTTAAATTCGGAGCGACAGCAAAAATCTTTTCTATATATTTTCTTCATTCGAAACCAAAATTTAAAAAAAAAAGTTATTTTACAGCAAGGAACACCGATTGTTTAATGAATCAACTTCCAAAAGTTTCAAAACCAGAAAACCACGTTCTTCATTTAAACATTTACTTTGAAATGCTTTTTTTTTTCCTCTCCTTCGGAAAGTACATGCTTCAGATGCAAAAATATGCATTTGGTACTATGTCCTCAGCAAAAAGGATTAAAAAAATTCCCCAAATCTCAAAAGGGAATATAAACTTATATGCCACCTAAGGAAAGAGTTGTGTCTATTGAAGTTCTTTTCATTTAATTCTAGAAAAAAAATATTTATATGTTTAATTTAATTTAAGGTGTATAATATGGTGATCACACTTAGTGCTTTATAAACAGACAGGCATTATGACTGCATTTATAAAAAATATTGAGAACCGAAATATATTTATTACCAAGTTTGTGTCTCTCATAAAATATCAATAACAACTTCCTAATTTAAACTATAGATCATTTATAATCCCTCGTATCTTTTAATTTAAAAAGAAAATAAATTAAATTTGCATAAAAAGAGACAGTCATTGTCCCCAGAAAGGGGGTTTCTTTCTTGACTGAAGCTAATTCGAAAAGAAAAAAATTATATTTTTCTTCTGGCTGATTATAATCACGTTTTATTGTAACGGCGAAGTTAAAAGGGCATCTAGAGTTAGCTGGCAACAAACTAGGAATATATTTTAACTGCACTATTTAATTAAGAGCATTTAATAAAATAGTCACACATCCGGAATTCTTTCCATTCATCTGCGCGTCTTGGCTCTGGGCGATTCATTCTTTTAGCGGCAGTTGGAGCGGCTCGATTTTCCGATTTTCGCCCCCGTGTCAACGCGCGGCATTCATTTGAATGCAGTCACTCGAGCACGTTGTCAATAAACGCTGTCTCATCTTGTTTGCTTAGGACAAGGTCAAGTCGTGCAAGATGGTGCACAAATGAATCCTTTAATAAATGATCGAAGCCGGGGTTGGGGAGCGCTTTGTTCACGAAATTTCTACGGCGCGGCCAGTTTACTTACTCAAGAATACTAAGAGAGATCAAAGCAAACTACTTCTCGAACAAGTTACCCTCCTCTTCTAATTACATTGAGTCCTTTACAAAGTGGAATATTCGCAGACAAGGCTCTTCAGAGCATTACACAGCTCAATATTGACCCCTTCTTTCGAAGACATTGTTAAAGGACTAAGCAGAAAGCCCGCGGCAAATCTCGCTATTAAATAAAGATAGAAATAGCTTTCTATCCCCCTTCCACTCTTCCTACACATAAAGCATAACAAATTTATTTGGAAACTTCCACTGTAATTCTCGTAAGTGCTGAAATGGCTGGAAGGCTTTTGTATGATGTTGCTGTCATCTATTGTCGATGCAGACTCAATATTGACATTGTGTACCTATCAGTCTTTATTCCACAATACAGATAGAAATAAATATATTTAGAGTATAAGTATGGGGATACATTTCTCTAATCTATTCACACTCCATATAAATGTGTAAAGGAAGAACTAGAATTTCGAGGAAATATCTTTAATAAAGTGTTCACATCAAATTGCCATTTAAAAAAAAAGATTTCTAAGCCGAATAACTATTTCATTGTCTATGTGCCTATATCTGCTAACAATTTATATGGTAACACACTAACAAACTTTATTAATATGAGCGAAAGAGAGAGATAAAGTACTTATAAGTATATTTGGACACACCTTACACTTTCACTTTGACTACAAGCTTCAATAATTCAAATACTTTAAAGTAATAATAACGTGATAATTAGAAAGTATCGTAATGAATTAATAGACAATAGCTTTATTTTATTATTCACATTGAGTATAATCCAAACTATTGAGTTAAAAGTTTTTCAAGCTGAAAATAAGAATTTTAATCCTGTTGTGATACAAGTCAGCAAGCAAAAATATGTAATAATATCTTCAATAAATATATACTATCATATAAATTACTAAATTTTAATTTTTCCTAGCAGTATAAAGTATAAAGGTGTAGGTCACAGTGATGAGGCATTAAGTAAAATGGTCAATTTGTATGTATATCACTAATGAAAAAAAAATTTAATGTCACTGCAATCAATTCCAGCAGACATATCGATAATCTAAAGATTGAAATTTATAAACAAAAATAATTCTAGAACATGCATTTTTTAATCCATCTTATTTGATCTTAGTCCCACACTTACTCTCAGCGTAAATTTCTTACAGACCTCAACTTCAGTTTATATAGCAAACACGAATTATTTTTGATAGCTGCGATAAAAGGTAAATAAAATTTTAACACATTTAAATTTCAAATCCTTTAAAGATGTAACCACCAATTCAAGTTAAAAAATTACCAAAGGGAATCAGTTACAAATATTATGCCATCTGATAGACCTCTCTCTTAGAAAAATCAGTACTGTTACCAGTCTGCTAGAAATAATATAATCAATTTTTTCTGATAATATTAAAAGGTTTTCTGGAGTTTTGTGAGAGAAGATCTGATTGAAAGGAATGAGTTAGTTTTATTTTATTCATTATAAATAAATCATTTTTAACAGTCATGGCTATAATTCTAAAGTCTTTATGACGAGTAAAATAGTTTTTGTTCTCTCCTAAAAGCGAAGGGAACGATGCTTAAATTCTCATAAACCAAAAAGAGAATAAAATGTTTTTTCCCTTGATATTCATTGAAACCAAAAAATAGACAAAATATGCTGAATTATAAATATCATTTAAGCAACAAATATAAAGGAAAATATCCAAATATAAATCTGTTAACTAATAAATATATAAGCTTTTAAATAAATATATCTTAACGTGATGACACTTATTTTGAAAACAGAATCGGAGACTTAAATATTCAGTTTTATCATAAACTATCTACAATTCGATTTCTTAAAGAACCCATCATATATTTTCATGAGTTATATCAAAATTTTTAAACATGCGAGATTCAAATGACTTTTGAAATATTTTCTCAAAATAAACAAAAAAATATATAAATTTAGAACAACAGAATGTAATATCATAGCTTACCTTAAGATCTACAGGTTGGTGTTTTTTGCAGAAATAATTATAAAAGAATTCAATTAATACTGGCATATCATTCATTTTAAACCAAAATTTTTGCATGAGGTATCCAAATGAACGTGTTATAAAACCATGGAAGTACTCAAATCAAGAATGCGATTTACTAACTGACGATCTGAAACATTCAGCAGTGCATGGCGAAAATGGTGCCAGGAAGCAATGTTCTAATCACTCAAAATATCTCTAACTGCACGAAACTTCGAACCGCTTCAGTAAAGTAGTGCCAATAATTGATTACATATGCTTTACACTAGCTATCTTTAACCCCCGCCAGCTTAACACCTGTTGTACAGTTAGCTGTTTAACTCTCAACAACAATAGCTTGCATGGGTATTGTACCCATAAAATTCTATAACAACATCCTTAATAGTAGTCTTCTGCTAGCCACATTGAACACTGCTAACTTTAAGGTTAAACGGTTGGTTTCTATCATATCAGCCTGTCTACTATAGTAGAAAATTGGGAAATATTCACTTAATAACTCCATTACTTCTGTCTCTTCGAAAGTCTCTTCGGAATTGTGAATAAAAAAAAATCCTTATCAGCAATACAAACGACTTCTATAATATAATACGTATTCATTCTATAAGAAAGACATATGAACTAAGAATGAAATGAGTATATAGAGGGGAAAGTGACAATGTTTGTATAATTTAAACCAGACTGGTATACGAATGGACATTTCGGCGCTTTTCCCAAAGAAAAAACAAATAAGTAGGAATTCATGAAGGAAACGAGAAAAACACTGAATTTTTTAATATCTTAACCTGAACAATATAAAGCAGTTTGCCCCACTAAAATGCTACTATTTTGCTTTAAAGAAGTTATGGAGTCAAAAAAGCAAAATATATCTTTGATAAAGGCGTGAAAAACGAGTTAAAATTTAATTTTTAACTTTACTTAAAATTTTTTTAACTTTACTTATAAAACTTAATTTTATGTTTTTAAAAAGTACTCTACTCGCAAAACACATTTCCTGGACTCTCTAGGTATTATACTCATGGTACTTAATTTTAAAAATCCTTCAATTTTTATCTCTAAAATTAGTAACCGTATTGAATTGAACTGAAATGGGAAAAATTAATTCTAGAAGTGATATATTCATATATTATGATAGAGTACTATTATTTTTTAAAAAACTTTTATCGAATTAAGATGGATGACACTAAGAATTGAAAGTACTAAATAACGTAAGATTAAAGAAAAAGTAATCAAAATATATGCATAAATAATTAGATATAATGCATAAGACAATTGTTGATAAAAAGGAAACGATCTCGAAGGGCTGGTATTCTTTTCAATTTTATTTCTGGACTTTGGATAACTGATGATAGTCGCTATAGAGTGATTTGATAAGAAATAATTTCAAGCAATGTAATCAAACATTAATTCTAATTTCAAGTAGTAGTTTTATCCCAATTTCTTTCATAAACCTATGGAGATAATTCAGTGCCAAAAATTTGCACACTGTGGATTTTCAAGCTCGTAATCAAATTCAGGGAGCAACTGATGCTGGAACTATTACTCACTTTCTGCGAAAATCCGGCTCAGGTATTTTAATTGGTAATCAAAAGCCAAAAGTAATCTGAATCGTGCGAGAAAAGATGCTTGAGAGGACATATTTTTTAAAGTGGCCCGTCATGCAGTTGCATAATTTTCAGAGAAATCAATAGTTTCATACCTTTAACACTAATGATGGCATGTTTTACCACCTATATATATAAAACGCGTAGGTATGCGGCACAAAAATCGGCGATATTTCTGCACTCCGAATGGCGACGGCTGCAACTACCAGATGTAAACATTAGCGGCCAACCGCGTGTGTTGGGTGGTTCGACGATAGCACGTAATTTGGTATAATTTAATTGCTGTATTTTACACGTGAATAATTTTAATTTATTCACGAGATAATTTATTCTTTTGTTCCATCGGTTTTTCTAAATGTATGTAAGAGGACAAACTTTTGACAAAATATGTTTAGACCTATCCAGTGTTTAGTCATGGTCAGTTGTATGTTAGGTTTATCTAGAGTCCGTTCTTTTGATTCTGTCACTGTAGTATCTGCTATTTCCGAAATACTCAACTGTGTATACAAGAAGTTTGAGGAATATCATAGTAAAATATTAGTAATTGCATTATAATATCATAATAGTAAGTAAGAGTTAATTGTCTACACTTTTTTTAGCAGTACTTGTTGAATTTTTGCTCCATTTTTATAAGTGAAGAAATTTTCCCAACAATTTTTTATTTGGTACGATTAAGTGTAGATATCTGAATCGTGAACAATAGTACATATAGAGAGTGGTGTAATCCATACTATATTTTAGTACTTGATGAATTTTTACTCCTTTTTTAGTGAAAAAATTTGTCTCTAACAATTTCTTATTTGATGTAATGATAAAGTGTAGATATCTTACAAAAAATATTACATACAGAGAGGAATGTAATTTTTAAAATCTTTGTTGTTGGGTTTCTCAGTCTTATCTTTAACTCTGTTCTGAAGTAATGGAAATTCATATTTTTTTTAATCACGATGTTTTAGAATCAGCCTTACAGAGAGTCTTACAATGATTATAAATTTTTTGGCTGAGATCGCTCTACCACTTAACGACGTACTAGTATATTTATGGTGACAGGTAATAGTAACATTCCTTACATACGTTTCTTTCAGTTGAGTTGTTTTGCAAAAGAAAATATAGAACTAAAAGCGACCATGCTAAATTTTTCCCATGCTAAATTTTTAAATGTTTTATCCTTATTAAGCCCCCCCCCCCCATAATATTTATGATAAATTTTTTAGAAAACCAATCTAACAGTTATTTTAGAATACAACCTTTTCTAATGTTCATCAAATTGCAATAACATACGCATGTTCGAAGACAAAAAATATGTAATAAAACAACATCAATCTGAAAAATATTTGCATAAACTACTTTAAAAATTATACGAATGTCTTTTATGCATTGTAACATGTTTTCATGCATGTCTGTATGTTTAAAAGTCTTAACCTTTTCAGTGTTCACCCCAGTCGAAAGTCAACTCGGAACTAAAACCTCCTCAAAGGCTCTAGATAAAGTTAAAAGTGGAAGCCAGTGTTGGTTTTGAGCCATACGGATAAAACTAGATACTAATAATTTGCGTACGTTCTCTAAAAGATGGATATTTTCCCCCACACCTGAATATTTTTGTGTTAAAGGGCTCCTATAGTGCGGTCTATATTTCTAAATTTTAACTTTTTTTTTTTTGGTATAATGATTCATCTACTATTATAAAACTTCACAAATATTAACACCTCAATAGAGAGTACATGAGAGAGAAATCGAATGTGTGTGGATATTTAAAAATAAGTTACAAATATGCTGTTGATTTTACACTAGTTTTAAGCGTCATAATAACCAGTAATTCACACTAATAATGCAGAGAGTGCTTACTGGAAGGAGAGTAAATAATACTTCTAAAAGACTGAAGTATGAAATTTCTTAATAACATCTGTACCTGAAATGGTATCAGACAAAATTTAAGAGCATGTAGTATGTACACACACATATAAACAAGTTTATAATTACGAAATTGAAATTCGATAGAGAAGTACGTTTTACTATTACGTTTAAGAAATGTCTGAAAAACGCATTCCAAGTATTTTTCCCTAATAGGAAAAATATAATAAAAATAATTGTGCATTAATTGAACTACTCTATACAACCAAAATTTTACTTGTATAAACTATTAAAAAAAAATTCATAACTCTGTATAATTTTGTCATTTTTAGACTGAAACATTATAAAAAACTAAGCCAAATTTAAGGTTCTCATTTTAATATTTTATATCATATATATATATATATATATATATACGTAGCAAAGAGAAAAATAAAGAGCAGAAAATCTCTATTGACTCAAACATGTCAGTAAATAATATTTTAAACATAATTAACGTACACTATATTTTTAAATGCATGAGTAAATAAGTTAAAATTGATTCAATACAAGCACTGATAAACAAGAACGAAATATGCATATAATTCATAATGATAAAACTTTTTCACTGTAAACTAAAACAACACCAAAATTTGCAGAAAAAAAATACACAATCCATTAAATGCACATTCAGTAAAAAAGTATAACAATAATTACAACTTACCACCAACTTACTTCAAAGGATCATCGTAAACAATAAAACATCCGAAAACTCGTTCTAACATTTGTCACAGTATGCAAGAAATTCAGAATAGATACATACCTTCCATACTAGTCATCCGCAAGTTGATTAGTAAAGACCAGAAGTATAATAAGGAATAAAGTTTTATCTATACCTTCACCCAATATATCTAGCTAAGCCTTCCTGCAGTATTTATGATCTGTAACGAATCAATCAAAACGCGGTATGGTGTATGACAAAGACTAAGGGACTTACCGTCGGAGGATTGTCCCCAATGTTGTTATTCTGGATATGGGAAGTGACATTCGGGGACAACTGCCTCGGTGGACTTCCGTTATTCGATGAACTCAGGTGATTAGGCAAGTGCGGGGGCAACATCCCTGAGGCAGTGGTCAGCAGAGTTCCGGGAACTGAGGGATGAGGGAGACCCCCTTCGAAGACAGGGAGAAACATGAGACCTTGGGGAGCGACAGCCCCTGGCACACTCTTGCCCGCAGCAGTAGCAGAATAATGGCCATTCAGACGGTTCTAGAAAGAACAATAGGATAAGTGCGACAATCACAAAAATTTCATTCATGAAAAGTGAAAATTTTAGCTGCCCTATTACCATATTTATTAGGGATCAGGGCAATCGGACATATCTCCGTTCGGGGCTATATAATATTTTAAAACAGTAGACGGGACATTGCTCGATATCCAAGTTTAACCCTTCAGAGGGTATAAAGTGCAACATTTTCGTAATTTTGAATGGTTTATTTTTACAAGTAAGGTTTGAATGGTCTAAGCAGTTTCTATTTATAGCTACACCCTTTCTAATGCAGGTCTGATTTTCTGACCCTTTTATTCCTTTTCATTCAATGTTAGTCGCCATTTAACCTTGGTAAACCAGCGATTATACTGGATTCCAATGCGACAAAATTATGAGTTGATGTAGTAGATGAAATGTGCAGCTATTTACACGGCAGACCCGTCGTCAGGGTGGGGCAGGGGGGACAATATCTCCGGGGCCCGGGCTTCCGGGGGCCCCGGTTAAAATAAGAGTTGACTAAAAAATGTATACAATGTTCAAATATTGAATGGAGAGGGGGCCCGCTGTATTATTTTGCCCCGGGCCCTGGCTCAGTTGACGGCGGCCCTGGATACACGGTATTCCGCATATCACGAAGAGGGACAATCTCATTGTTTTTTAGAATTTTGGACAAAATAGGAATAGATTCGCAAGTTGTCCTTAAATGCATTAAACTAGACAGTTTTGATATATGGCGATTGTATCGGCATTCTTTGTCCTTTAATTATAAATATATCTCAATATTATCAACATTTTATTTCTTGTCATAAAACGCAGAATTATTACTTTCAATTTTAAAAAAAAGTTTATTACAAAAAGAATAATTAAGTTTGAAAGAGACGTTGCACTTCGTGCAACGCACGCCTGCTGGTGTTCCAAAAGTTGGCGCGCCCGCTGAAGGGTTAAATTAATATTTTGGTAAATAAGCAGTAATAATTACACAGCAAAGGGAATTACAATAACATGCATTTAATTTTTTTTTTCAATAATCAAAAAAAGACTTAAAATTTCAAACTAAAAATACGGTGACTTTTTAAAGTCTGGTTGAATCGATGGTACAGTTCTTATGTGATACAACTTTTAATAGGTTTATCGCAAAGACAGGGATTATACATTATCGGCCCAACTGTATTTAAAGATTGCTAATTAACTGAAAGCCCCAACAGGCTTCTTAACAGTAAAATCAGGCCTTAAAATATTCTAAATTATCGGTCTTTTAAGTCCTTTTGTACTAAAACAATAATCGTAGCACTAAAACAAACAAGCTATTCAAATAACATATCCATGAGTCAAAAATAAGTATTTTTAAAGTTTAAAAAAATGACTGGTTGCATTTTAAAGTTTTTGATTATTTTTGCAAAATTTTGGCTTTACATTATGGAATAGCGATAGATGTACGTGGCGTCAGGGGCCGTTGTTTGATTCTCCCCTCCCCAAGTATTGACTATCAACAGTTGTATACAATTTTGCTGTTAATTTTTTAATTCTTATGGGTGCCAATTCAAGGTTATTAGACTAATATAAAGAACACAGTAGAGTGTATTCATCTGGAACATTGTTCGTAGAAGGTGGTATATGTAAGAGAATGAAAAATGCATGCAAGTAGGACAAATGTATGTATGTGTATAACTATACTGATGCGTCAGATCTTGTCATTGGATCATGAAAATTAAAATGGAAGTTCCCTGGTGAGTGATTGCCTCCATGGCATTCGGATGATGAGAATTTAGATTCATCAACTCCTAAAGCAATATAACAATAGACGTGCATTAGATATTTCATGGTTTTCATATCCTATGAGTAAATTATGACTAATTTTCTCTAATAATTTGTTCCAGGGAAAGATTTTCTTCGGTATATAAAATTACTGTAGTGTGCCTAGCTTGATTTAGTTTTTTCTTCGTATACATCAGTGATGCATCAATTATATAAATATAGCACTCTTATTAAAACATTTTCATATTATACGTATTAGAAGGACAAATACAAAACACTACGTTTTCAACATTACTCATGTTCAGAATAATAAAATTTTGTTATATGAGAGTGATTCACTGGAGAGATGAGTGGGAAAACACAGGACAATATATACAAATGTTTCATAAGAGTGGTAAATTTGTGATCATTTTTACGTGTCTGTCGTAAAATATTGTTAGGTACGAAATAAATATCGTCAAAGGCATGGTAAAGGGAGAAATTCATTCATCCCTTCATTACAGTGATTAATAATTATATCCAGCGTAACAGTTTGATAGTAATTGCTGTAATTTAAGAGATGGGTGTGATAATCATTTGTCCCCTTTCTGAAGCTATTATTATTGTTATAAAAAATCTTAAGTTAGCCTGCATTTCGTTTTTATCTACTCTAGAATGTAATTGACTTTGACTAAGATATGGTCAAAGAGATTCCGACAACAACAAAATAAAAATAAGATAAATGGTGAGCGTTTGTCAAGGTAATTACAAAAGCTGGTGATGTATTTACATTTCGAAATGTATTATCATCAGAGACATCTGTCAGTGTCAATGCTAATTGACAGTAAAGATAGACCACAAAAAATTATCACAGTTTACATCTGGGCACCATTTAAAACCTAACGGATATTCATAAAAGGATTGGAATGGAATGAACGTGAAATACAATCTTTTAATTACATCAGTTTGGCTTGGAAGATATTAACCTCAAAAGAAAATTTCAGAAACTGTTATGTAATTTTCTTTTATCTTGGGGTGGGTGGGAGATAAATGAGTGAAGACGATTCATACATAGCATGCCAAACATCTTAGTAATTAGCATAGAAATTTTCAAAGGCTTTACACTTTCAACAGTTATTTAAGAATACTGTTTTAAACAAGAGTGACGTGTTCTACAAAAAAAATCTAAAGTGTAATTGTCCTACAGTGTTAAGAATAAAGGTCATCTTTCTCTAGTATACAAGAAAGTGAAAGAATAATGTATTATTCTTTCACTGATAAGAATCTTCTCGGGTCTTACTTAGGCGGAAACATTAGTGATCAAAAATACTTGTCTAAACTAGTTTGCATTGAAAGAACACTTGTTTTATAATCAAAGAATGGAGGGAGAAATGACAAAAAATGTATGATTTTCCCGAGGAAATGTGATTTATTAATTCCTCTCTTTTCTCACCAACTCTTTTTCAATTCCTACTATTAGTTCACACTCTCCCTATATACAGAATCAATACAGAACACAGAACCCTATATACAGAACAAGATATATCTGTATATCTTGTTCAAATTTTCAATCGTAAATAAAATACTTTTTATTCATCCACTCAAGTCCAAATACATTTTTTTTTAAACTTGTAGTGGATGACACTTGATGTTAATACAGTTTTTTCAAATATTAATTCATTAATTAAATTTAATTAATCGATTTTAGTTTTAGACCTAGAGCGTCTCTTGCTCTTGAATAGTAATTTCCCTGTTATTACTCTGTAAACGGTAGCATTGCGATAGCGCGGGCGCCTCCCGTCCTGTAGGTTGCGGGATCGAATCCCCAACCTGACAAACTTTTTCTCTCTCTTTCCCCCCCCCCCCCTCCTAATCTCGCACAGTAGGCAAGGTTCTGGCAGGTAATCCTTTTTTTCAATTCATACTATTAGTTCACACTCAAATTTTTCTTTGTTGACCTAAGTAGGAATTGACTTTAAAAATTTTATTTTTATATTACTTGTTTGAATGCAGAATATATAGGCACCTTTTCATTAAATATTTCTACATGAAATTTCTTAGAATTTGACGTGAAATAACTGGGACATTTATTTTTAATTCCTTAAGATTAATTTACAAAAAATATACATTTTAATTATCTCACCTGTAATTCCTGAATCTTATACTGTTGTTTTACAAGCTGTTCTTGTTGCTTCCTGATTTGTTCTTGCTGCTGTTTCCTTATATCTTTCTGTTGCTGAGAGGAGATCTTTTGTTGCTGAAATATAAAATTACGAAACTTTAAGCCTGTTAATATCATTTGCCGAAAGAAATCATATCATAAATAGCACGAAGCAAAAATATCTTTCAAAAGGACATTTGTTTAGTTCGGTTCCATTGCTGACGGTAACAGGAAGTCATCTGCGTTCATTGCAATACTAAGCGAGCGTTTAAAGTAGGGGAACTTTCTCCTGACCATGAACTTAATCTTATCATTGCAATCGGATTCGACATCTTAATCTCCCAGACGCATTTTGAAAACATAGATCTTGTTCATGAATTTCTGAATGGGTAAAACTAAATAAATAAATAAAAGAATAAAAATCTAATTTTCACAAAAGTTCCCCGGAAATATTTCCATTCTTACGGAAAATAAGTTAGCACAGAGCGTTCTATATGTTTATATTTTCATTGAAAATTCAAGAACGAATATGCTACTGAACTAGTGAAACTTATTCAAATACGCTACTGAACTAGTGAATTAAACTAACAAGAGAAAAATATACTTTGGGAGTGATGGCATTATAAAATGCGTTAAACTCATAGTGCTGTCAGGACTCCGTTGGAAAAGAAGTATCTTAAGGATTGGACACTAAGGTTCGATTCCTGGTCCTAGCAGATGGGGTTTACTGAGACGATAGGCCGTTGAGCAGAACAGCTAAGACCTTTGAACAATGTATGTCTAAATTTCCTGTTTAAAAAATACTCCACATCCCCATTTGAATATGAAATATAAAAATAACTTAGAGTTTGTAAGACTAACATTCATGTAAGGTATGTAAGACTCATTTTATAATGTCTGACCATGCACTTAATCTTATCATTGCAATCGTATTCGACATCTAAATCTCCCAGACGCATTTTGAAAACATAGATCTTGTTCATGAATTTCTGAATGGGTAAAACTAAAAAAATAAATGAATAAAAATCTAATGTAAGGCTCGTTTTATAATGCCATCACTCCCAAAGTATATTTTTCTCTTGTTAGTTTAATTCACTAGTTCAGTAGCGTGTTTGAATACGTTTCACTAGTTCATTAGCGTATTCGTCCTTGAATTTTCAATGAAAATATAAACATACAGAACGCTCTGTGCTAACTTATTTTCCGTAAGAATAAAAATATTTCCGGGGAACTTTTGTGAAAATTAGATTTTTATGCATTCCTTTATTTATTTAGATTCTTTGTTACTGGACTCAGAAGATGTATTAGAGACTCTGGGGAATAGCACTGAAAAACAAGATTTCTTGCATTCGCCAGGATAGTTTAGACCTGGAGGTTAAGAACTCAAGTTAGATTCCAGACCCTTACAGATGGATGGATGCCTTAGCTTTAACAACTAAACAAAAGTATATAAAACAAAACTGACAATATTGTATCTAAAAATACTGTTTAATTCCTCTAACTCCCAGATAGCAATAAATTTGACATTAAAACGGCGCCTCAATCGATACAGGCCTCATCGTTGAAGAAAGTTTATACTTAAGTACATAAAATTTGCCCTTCTAGCATATTCATACAACAGTCGTAAATTAAGTTAAACTTTTTCTTAAACATTTCAGGATGATACAGTTTACGAACACACAAATAAGTAGCAATTTAATACGCGGGATTATTTCATGTTTTATGATTTAGTAATATTTTCTGTCACCCATTTTGCCCCAAAATACAGTTTTGACCTCGTACAGATTTCAATGTATTGCACACACACAAATGCATTTCTGCTCGTTACTTTTAGAATTTCCAGCTGTGAGAGTTCTCATTACCTTCTCTATACTTTATACATGTCTAAAAATATTACCATCAGCCCTCCCCCCCCCCCCTCCTCGGTAAAATAATCGTGCTTATGGTTACCTCCCCTTCTATCTCTTGCTGTCATGTAGATGGACCTAATACATGTCTGCTGCATGCATGTTCAGGAGGTGCAGGTTCTGAGTATTCAATTTGGTGATTATTTATTTATTTAATATTCTGTATGTGAAGGGGAACTAAAATTTCAACTGTTTGAAAGAATACAAATCTTTCGATTGTGAATCACGAACATATATAAAATAAACAAAAACGAAGCAATCTTAAATCACATCTTTACAAAAGAAATCTGGTATCTGTGTGTGGAAGAAATGAAAAGAGAAGCTAAAAGGGGATTACTGATCAAAGCAATCAGTTAAACTTCATCATCTACTTTCGAAATCCGGGAAAAGAAATAATGGCCAAATAATAGAATGTGCGTGAACAGTGGCGAACTATGGTCAAAATCTTTTCATTAGGACGAAGAAGAAAAGAGAATAAATCCGGAATAGGATAGAATGAGCGCATTTTGTTCCCTTCTTTTTTTGTCATCAACCTCTATCGGAAGAAGAATACACAGCGTCACTGTCCAATATATATGTATGTATTTGTAAGAAAGAAGAGATGGGCGTAAGCGATCTTGGACCTAACAAAAACGCAGATGAGATAGGGAGGAAGTTTGCGTCACTTAATTCGACAAAAGAGAATCACCTCATTACGAGCTTGGACGGAAAATCCATTCGCAAGGAAAGAAATAGGGACTTAGTGAATGGGAAGAAACGAGTAGTGATTGAATAGTTAGCTTACCCATTATCTTCTTCGTTACAAAGAGGAGAATGAAGTCACCCATCCCATGTTGGTAAAATCCTCGAAGTCCGCTCTCAAATATGACTATAATATCGCATACTGATGGTATTTAATAGCATTACGCAATAAACATATGCTATTATATTAATGCAATAAATATAATAGCATTACGCAATTTAATAGCAAACGAGTAGTGATTGAATAGTTAGCTTACCCATTATCTTCTTCGTTACAAAGAGGAGAATGAAGTCACCCATCCCATGTGGGTAAAATCCTCGAAGTCCGCTCTCAAATATGACTAATATCGCATACTGATAGTATTTAATAGCATTACGCACATGCACATTAGTAAATGCATTATGCTATTTCGAACTATATTTTCACATACCATATATCCCGGACTCCTAAACAGTGGGTCGCATAATTCAGTTATAGTATCTTACACTACAAATGATATATTCTTAGTTCCCAGTTTATATTGAAAAATAATAATAAGTGGTGATAAAGTTCTCTATCATAAAGTGATTAACTATAGCAGTTCAATTCATATAAACCTGGCAAAGAAAAAGTGTCGTGCTAAGATTTCACAATTTGATCTGAACAGTAGTTTGCAGTTTTACTGTCAGAACACGTATTCCTTTAGTTATTACTTCAACGATAAAAAAAATGTGTTAATATGTATAATAATAATCCGATTCTTTGTTCACTTTTGATTATTTGCGTTGGTTAGTCATCTGTTGTAATACACTGAATATGCAGTTACTGATATAATTGTAAATTTGTTAATGGTTGCAGGAATCGATAAATCAGAGTTCCATGTTTGTAGTTCCCAGGGAGCATATCTGAAGGCGAAGCTATGCTTTTTTTTCAGATACTCTGCTATTCCACTATGTCGGACACCTTTACAGTACGAAACCTATTAGGAAAATTCTATTATTTCTATGTTAGGGTAATATTTTGTTAGCAATAACAGACATTTATATTGAAGAGTCTACGAAGACAATATCTCTGTTTCAATTTTTAGCACAAAATGCAACATCCTTTCAGGCAAGTGTTAGAGCAAACCGTTATTCGTTCCATTTTCTCGGAACGACTTAGAAAATAATGGTCATGATATATTTGAACTCGCTTTAGTTTTGGATGGTTGCCAATCCACGGAAAATCTTGAAATGCAGATGGCTTTCTTTCCGTTTCCAGCAACATCACATTCATAGAAAGCAGAAGAGACTTGTTCCCTATCAGCTGTTCTTGAAACCAAAATAAGAATAATCCTTTGTTTTAGTTAGTTCTCTCCGGAAATCGACTACCGAGAGATAGTCCATCATTTTGTCAACTGTCATACGCAGGAAGATTATATTCTGATTTTATCTGAGTCCTGATTTTTCTCCGAGAGACTGGAGCTAAAAAAAATTCTACACTACTTGTGTTTAGTTGGATTGTATGAGATTAAAAAAATAAAAAAATTAGAATTTCGCAGTCAGTGTTGAAGATAAATTTGCAGAGGCATTTACAGCTAAAAAAAAATAAATACTTTCTTAATTGCTTCCCAGTTTTAGTAAAACCAGAAGCAATAAAGTTGCACATGAAATATTTATTCATTGCAAATATTTTGTGTGCTTTGCTCTAGAAACCGACAGTTGAAATATACCGATTTCACCCAAAGTTTAAACCAATTGTTTTGACAGACTTGATGGTTCTATCGTTATAAAATTATGCACCGAAATTTTCTGATAGGCGTACATGGGTGTATTTGAGCAAAAAAATTATTTTTTCACAGAAAAAAAAAAATCTGTTCTTGGTAATCTATTAGTTTAAGGACTTTTATGAAGATAATTAAAAAACAATCTGTAAATTTCCCATTTTACAAAGATCCATTTAGTGAAATTTATTTAACAAACAAAAAAAAAAAAAAATCTGTGGATCATTGAATTTCAACTAGATTTGCATACTAATGAATCCCCATGTTGCAAAAAGAATTCCTATACAACAAACTATTTCCGAATAGCAAAAATTTCGAATTCTTTATTACCATTTCTACGTTTTAAAGATTAAAAAAAATTATCATGCACTTCGGTCTTCTGGAGATATACAAGTCTTAACCTTGAAGTAAATTAAATTCATACTTTAAAATAATGTGAATTAAATCTGAAATCTAGGGAATAAGCAGTGGCGTAACCCTAGGGCAGTTATAAGCAATCCCCCCCCCCACCACCCATGAGTTAAAAAAGTGAAATCTAAAGAAAAATCCAAGAAAATGATTTAGGTTGCGTCATTATGGATATGTTTAAAAATAGTATTTAATATTATTCTGGGGAAATAAATTGACACATTTGATTTAAAAAAATTAAACAGTGAGTCACAATTATTTAAAAATACCATTTATATTAATGTAAACAGAACTTTTGTTTTTAACAATAAAAATATCAATTTTCAAAATTTGAATTTATCTGTACAATTAACGATGATGCATACTGCTATATGATTAATGCAATGCCTTGACAATGACTGGCATCAGTGGTGACTCCAGTCCAGAGATTTGGGGGGATGGGGGGCAACGTCAGCTCTTAGGGTTATATATATATATATATATATATATATATATATATATATATATATATATAAGAAATAAACATCCTCTCATTTAGTATTAGGTCTAGGATTATATAATTTTAGGCTATGGAAAAAAAAATTAACCGAGCATTTTTGGGGGAATTGCCCATACTGCCCCCCCCCCCTGGAGCCGCCATTGACTGGCATACTTCTGACAATAGTTGTGAGACTGGGAAACTTCTAACGCTGAAAACTTCTTTATACATATCATGCTTGTACTGACATGTTCGATTGAAAAATTACATTAAACACTAAAAACTTCAATCCTCAAAAGCCTTTTGACATAGAAACTTTGGGAGTCTTTTAATGCTTAAACGTTACACCTCTAAATCCATCGCAAATTCAAAATTTACTTCAGCAATTTCATTCGATTTATTTTTTTAACCGAGGTGAAATTTGAGAGAAAGTGTCAAAGTTACGATGAAAATCGTCTTTAAAAGATATTGCCTCGTTTACTTGTCTCCAGGGTATACAACCCTCCTACGTGCTGATCCTCTTAATAAAAGCAACTACAACTCATAGGCAAAGCCGACGAAATGGTGATTGAAAACATCAAATGGGGGCAACAGATCAAAAAGTAAATTCTTAAGAGTTCTATTTTTAGAATTTTTATTTGCTTTCAAGATATTTATATCTTTAAATTATAAACAGAAATTACGATCTAACCTCGCTGCTAAAAATCCCCGAAGCAACAAAACTGAAAAGATTCTAAAACAGCCTACATTTCTTTTAAGCGATTATTCAGCTCCTATCCGACTCTTCGGTTTTGGCATACCAAGTATACAAAGGAGCTTTTTGTTTCATGCAGTGAAACAAACAACAAAACACAACAAAGAGTGACAAAAGTTTGAAGGCCCAGTTTAAGTCATTATTTTAAAACCAAGAAATACTATGAAACAAATCGTGTCGCAATATTAAAAGAAATTTTAACTTGATTATTATACGCACTATGCAAACAACCAAATTTAATTTTGCTGGAACTACATAAGGAGTTTGTTCGTACTTTCTAAACAAATAATGAATGAATATGCATGCATTCATAAATTTAAAATAATGAAAATCTTGTTAAAATAATAGCATGACTATGCTCAAAGGACAGGATTTTCTCTTAAATTTAATTCTGTCAGTGATTTTTTTTATAAACAAATTGGCGTATGGATATGTATGTACGTACATTTTAACATAAAAATAGTAAAAAGTTAAAAGTAATAGCTTAAGATATAAATTCTCTGCAACAGCTGTTGTAAAAGAACAAGAAATTCTTCCTCCAGGAAACAATCTCTTTAAATAGTATATTTAATTTCTCCCCTCACATCATTTAAAAATGACACAGAATTTATTTTAAAATTTGGAGGGAAGGATAAAGGAAATGGACATATAATATGAACTTTCAGTTCAGTCATAATTAAAAGTTTCAGTACTCTGATATTATTCCAAAATTAGTAAGTAAAATTATTCTTACAATGAAAATTACAAAAGATAACTATCTGCCTATCCAGTAGCACATCCAGGATTTAATCTTCGAGGGGGGGGGGGGGGCGAGTTGAACGAATAAAATTATTTATAATGCAATTTCTATTTCTCTGGGGGGGGGGCAGGGCCCCTTGGCTCACCCCCTGGGTGCGCCACTGCGCCTATCTCTTGCTACATCGAAACTTAGCTCCAAGAAAGCGATTGACAAAATCCTTATACTGGAGCAGATCTATGATCACTGTTGGCATTCCAATTTGGCAGTTTATCAACTTTTCGTATACCTGTTTATGCACAATTTTTGGCCTGTTCGATGTTTTCATTTCCTCCCTAAATTGATTAGCTGCTGCTAGATGATTAAATTTAAATGATTCAATAATCTGATACTTCGACTTCTCTAAATTTAATAGCTATTCAGAACTATATTCGACGGCCTGGATGGGAAATTCCGGGGGGTGTAGTAAAAGAAGTATTACATATACAGGGCTGTCCTTAGCTCTGATCAGAGAAATAATTTAATATATTCTGAGTAATAATGCAATATAACAATCATAATAACAGCGGAAGGGTATTTGCAACTTTGGTAGCTGTCATTTTTACCCCACCATCGGTTACGTTTTCTTTTTATGACAATGTCAGCCACACGCGAGACCTCGCTTCACCCCGCAGTCGGTGAGGCATATCGCTCCAGATGAGGAACACATGTGAGTTGCATACAGAACAGGGTCTTTCCCCGTCACTAACACATCTCGAATCACATACAAACACACAATGTCTGCCCGTAAAGGGTGAACTGAACTCCTATGTTTAGTGGAAACTGAAAACAGTAAACCTGTACCTAAGTGATCTAACTCATGTATTTCAGTATTTTTCTCTAGATACTCTTTATATATTTTACTAGCTGAAAATCCATACTTCGCTACGGAGTACATTCAAATTAAATACAACGGTCAATGTATGCAATTAATGCCAAATATATATATATATATATATATATATATATATATATATATATATATATATAATAAATACAACGATCAATGTATGCAATTGATGCAAAAAAAAAAATAACGAAAAAATATATTTATAAAAAAATCGTAACGGATATTTTTATAGACAAAATAATGGAAAAGAGAATATTCAAATTAAATCTAATAGAACATACTAAAGAACATAGTACAGTTTAAGGAACATATCTTTTACTGTATTTTAATATTTTTTTGGATAATGTCCAATCGTCTGCCGCATTAGCAAGAAAAAAAATATTTTTTTGTCTATTTCGTTGTTATGCACATGACGCAAAATTAGTTTAAAGTAATACAAAAAGAAAAGAAACCACGTGATCAGCATTTAATAAATTAAATTCTAAAAATTTATCTTTAAAAATTCACCAAAAGTCAGAAAATGGAGGTAAAGATTCGAAAAAGATTTCATTTTAAAGGAATTTTTATGATATTTCTCGTGATATAAATTTTATAACACTCAAATTATTATTTTAAATGCAAACTTAAAAAGTTACAATAACAGCTTAAACATTTAATTTTAAAAAATCTAAGAAGAATTTTTCAAAAATCTCTCTTAGTGCACCCCTACACTATAAGAAGAATCGTCATGCAAAATTTCAGACCTTTATGTCCAGCGGTTTGGTCTGTGCGTTGTATGTCAGTCAGTCTGTCAGTTACAGAACTGTTTTATATATATAGATTATAACTCTAAGTTACTTTCATTAATTTTCGAGACTCACAAAAATAATGCACATATTAAAATAAAAATCGTAGAAAGGGTGTGTAAAGATTTGAATGAACATTAATAAAGGAAATTTTAATTATCTACTGTTATATAACATAAACTACGGATTATTCACGATGTTACTGAGTTCATTTGAGGGAAAGGGACATTTGATTGGAGCAGATATTTTAAAGGAAAGCAGAGATAAGAATCAAATTCTGTTGCAACTTGCTCACCCTGACAAAAGTTAAGACTGTTATTAATTGCTCGCCCTTGTCTTCACTGCTGAAGGAACAAAGTCATTGGACATTTCCTGCTGTTCAATAAGTACTATTCACGTTAACTTTTTTGTTTTACTTCAGTAGAGACTATCAACAACATGAAAAAGTGAAAATAATTCCTTTAATTTTATGATATCTTCATCGTGTAAGATAAGACACAGGAATGAGCACCGATCAAATTTGGAATGTGTTTTTGTCTCTGAAGGATTTCTTATAGTAAAGCGCACTCGTATGTTGTCTATTAAATCTGATTTCTTTGTTTTGATAACATACACTAGTGCAATGAAGAGTTATACCACAACCTCATGTAATGTGACACCTCGGATGCAACTCGTCTCTTTATCTGTAAATAAAAGTCTACGAAATAAAATAACTTAATATTTTATTCTCCCTACAGATTAATATATACTTTGGCAAACAAAAAAGAGATAAACTTGTATGATTAAATTTCGAATATATATATAACCACTCTCATAAAGATATTCTCTATGCAATAATTAGTTTAATTTAAACCAGGCTCTAAAACAATTAATTCCCTTGGTCAGTGATTCGCATCTCACTTTAGTACTGCTTAATGTAACATTAAAGAATGAGGGGAATTAGAATAATTCCTTAATTGAAGTACAGTGTAACTTTATCAAACTTAATTTAAGATGATGGCTGCCTATATTTCATGGTGATTAGCCTCGTCAGCTACCTGTACATGGGCCAAGGTTGAAATCCCTGCCTAGGCATGGAGGTTTCTGTGTTGTCCATTCATACAGAACAATATGGTTCAGCTACTGGATGATCCCACGATAAAGTAGAGAACCAAACAGGTGTGTGGATGGTTGAATACCCTCAACATAAGTCCCCGCCTCATTAGGGGAAAAATTTAAGATGATATTGCAATGGTTATGAGAAAATCTCACAGTATAATAGCATATTTGGTTTGTTTTGGTTAAATTTCTTGATAAAGAAATTACTCGAACGTACTTGGGAAGAACTGAGTATAAGCTTAAACTAACATATATGCATAATCTAGGTGTATTATATTTTAAGTGTTTCTGTTTTACGTAGCTTCAACAAAATTTGCATTACACTATGTATTTTACATACAGTTTTATATGCATCCTCTGTAGTCTAAGACATAACTAAAATTCAGGCAGTAGAGGGATTTTTCAAAGTTTTTATCCGATTGCCATATAACATAGAAATATTAATTTTGAATGAAGTCTGGTCTCAGGCAGCTTGTTGAACGTGACGAAACACGCATAAGTTAGAACCTGCGAAAATAAGCTATTTAATGTCCCTCCCTGACCTGCCACTTCCAGCCGCATTTATGAAGAAAAAACATTTTAACGTTTTTAATACTATTCATAAGGGAGGCTCTAACTTGTTACACGGCTCTTCGACTTAAAGTAGCCTGGGAATACCCTGGAGACGAAATTCATTCTTGTCATGAACCTGTTGAACATTCCTAATTATTCATTTCACAATGTCTACGTCAAAAGAAGATGTGAAAAAGAAGTTATGTCCTGCAAAAGTCAAACAAGAGAAAACTTAAAATGTTCATAAAACTGACAGAAACGCTCAAAGATTTTTTCCCCTTAAAGAGGAAGGGGGGTGAGGGGGGGGGGGGTGATCGTTTTCCTTTAAAAGTGACAGGAAACTTTCTGACACCTGCGATTCAGAGCAATGGTTTCAAGGTGCATTTTCAATGCAATATTTAAGTCAAAGCCGTTTTTCTTGCAATGCCGGACACGAGCTTTTTGAAACGTGTGTGAAAAATAAATGCTGGAGCAGATGTAAAAGAATTACAGTCATAATAATAACAAAAAACGGTGGCGCGTTCAGTTTTTCAGGGGAACTCAATGAGCACATATAGAATCGGATTAGACGCCACCGCACTTGTCATGAAGCCTGATGGTTGAAAAAGAGCATGTTAGAAGCATTATGTGGCTCTTGGGACTCGGTTTGGGTACTCCCCTTACACCCCCGTTTCGCAGTCTGTTCGGTAGCTTTCCAGCTCGTCCCAATTCCCTGTGTGAATCCCGCTTTGTCTCTGGAAATCCATGGCCCGCGAATCCAATCGCTACAGATATATTGGTTCCGAGACCATACGTGCCTCAAATGTCACAAATGGAAATACGCAGCCGGTTGCTTGTCTAAAATATTTAGAAAGAGTGAGTAAAATATGAGAAGTGATTTACGCAATGAGATTCTTTTTGCTGGGCATAAAGCAATTTGACAAGAGTGCAGCAGGGGAAAACGGAACTTTTATGCTCCAAATAATTCATGAACTAGAATACTTTTACCTAAGCCCATTCCAAAAGCACGTTTCCGGTAACACACTGCGATCTTTAGAATGAGACAAAATACTAGTCTGGAATCATGAAAAATGGACTGGGGGGGGGGGGAAGTAAGCAACTAAATGATAAATTTTTTAAATGCGCTTTAAATGAATGGATTTATGTCATCTTTGAAAAGTTTGATTTAATTTTCGAATTATTTTATGTTCTGCATGTATACAAAATAACCAAACCAACGTAGTAAAAAAAAAAAAACAACTTATTAATTCGTTGGAATTTTCAATATTTAACTAACAGTTTTTGGAAAGAATGCTGGTAACAGGATTATTAGAAAAAAGTTACTTATTTCAAATATTTGAGAACAGAAGTAAGTATTTACTAAGGAAAATATGTGATGTGTTTACGACACAGAACACAATAAAAAAACATCTTTAACGCATTCGTTTAATAATTATCAACTACCTTTGAATAATACAACTTTCTGTAAGTTTTTTTAAAAAATGTTTTTAATAACATTCCAAGACTGTCATTGCTACTCATAATGCTACTCATCATGTCATTTTTTACTCATAAAGATTTTAAAATCGACAAATTAAAAAATTATTTAGATCGCTCAAATCATTGAAATTTATCGAAAAAAGGATGATACATGCCATTTAACATTACATAAAAGGAAGACCTCTGAAAAATTTTAAAAACTCAGAGTAGATGCGAAGGATATTTCATGGTTACCACATTTTCAGATGTGCTGATTAGAAGAAAGACCGTAAAGATATTGGATTACTTAGCTCTCCTTTCACAAATTTTTAATTTTTCCTTTCTACGAGCAATTCTTTAGTTAATATAATATCAGCATAATTTTTTCAGATTTTTTAAAAGTATATTTTCTAAAAGGCTACTTTGATTTGTCTAAATTATCTACCAGTAATATTGGTTAGGTTTTACCGTACTTTTTAAAAACAAATTTACTATTCACTTAGGACACTTACTATTCACTTAGGACTTAATAAACATTATATCCAGATTTTTGCGTGAAGATATGAATATAAAATTAAATTATTCTGTACTTACAATCAGTGTAATGCTGCATTTTATATTCTTTATAAATACAAGGTAAAAAATTATTTCACATAAATGAGAAAATAATTGATATAAAAAAATATAAAATTAAAAAATTATATAATTTTTTTTAAATAGGATATAAAAAAATTAAAAAATTAAAGAAGCCTATTTTATTCACCATAAATCAAAATAATGACAATAAGTAATATTTATTTCCATGCATCGCAATATATTTCCCTCCTTAAAACATCGTTTGATTACAGTTATGTTATCTGTAACACAATGTAATCAAACTGTATGTGTGTTAAGCATCTACCTCGTTATTCGGATAGTTCCTCATTGGGCCCAAATCCGTTTACATGGTGCAACTTAGAAACGGAATCTAGTATGTGATTCCTGCATGGGTGTGAAAACTCGAATGTCTATGAGGAACACCGATTTGTAATAAAGCAATGTATCAGAATATCGAAATCTTTCTCAGAGTTTACATATAAGCTAAGAGAGTTCGAATTCCTCTCATTATCTATGAAACAGTGGAGGTCAGGAAAATCAGCCATCTTTGCTGAAATCGGAAAAAAAGCAAAAATTTTGACAGTTGCATGTAATCATCAATTCTCCTTAATTTTTATAGTTAAAATACTTTCTGGATTGGGATTCGTATACCCGCATTCCTTGTTGGGCTGTTAGATATATCGGGATTTGTATCCTGTTACTTTATAGAGAATACGTGACATGCTATAAAAGCAATCAGTAATTTTAATGACTTTTTACTTTTATTATGTTATAAACTGTATTTTTAATTTAAGTTTTCTTATCGTAAATGCTAAACACATTATCCCATCAGTGGTGGAGCAAGGATCTATTTCAAAGTATTCTTTTAAAGTAAAGTGATAGAACTTTCTAATCGTGCTAAATGTTCCATCATTTGAATTGCCATCTTTTTCAAATCTTTTTCCTTTCCTTAACATATAAGAGAAGGGATTATAGTCTTAACTAACCACATCTCGTAATAGCGAGTCTTTGTGTGCGTCTTTGCCCCCCAAAATTCCGTAATCATTTCGTCAGCATTCTAGATCACACACACTGTAGCCATAATTAGATAAGTTAAATAAGTATTTTACACTGAAATATATACCCGCGTAGTGATCTGACGATTATGAGAGGTACAAGCTCAATCACTTTTTACGGTTTTACAGGAAAATTAACAATAAAGTAATAACAGCTCCCATTGCACCAGCATGAAGGGTTAAATTTAACGGAGAAATTAATAGTCATTGAGAATATATAACTTGCTCTGTAAAATTAATGGCTATAACATTTTTTTCCAGCAGAGGGCGCAATACCTCAGGCAGACAAACAGAAAATCATGTATACATCTTGATAATTTCCTCAAAAGCTGTTCCATGTAGATCAATGCTTACTTTTCAGAGTCGAGAACCCGTTTTATAATACCAAAGCAACCTGTAACCACCACCCCTCCCCTGCCTTATTTACATAAGAAAGCTTTTTTGATAGGATAAAGAAAACACATAAAAAATAGATATTTTAGAATAGTACTTCACCACAGTATTCAACAAACATGGCAATCTTTTAATTTTAAATAACTGGCGTATTAAATCTTAAGTCAATTGTTTTCATTTACGAAAAATCAGTGTTCCATTACTACTAATTTATATTAGCGCACAAAATATAAATAAATAAGGCTTGTGGCGGCCCTGTGATACAGCGCGCTGGTTTTCGGTGCTGAGGGTGCTCGGATCGAATCCCGGCATCACGCCAAGAAAAATGCCTCCGTTTGTGTCGTCCCTTCATAGAGGGCGATGCTAGTCCACCTATGTGGTGCCCCAATAATAAAGAGTCCAGCAAAACCTCGGCGATAATAGGCGAATTTTTAAAGAGACAAGGCCTCCGCATTATCTATATATATAAAACAGTTCCGTAACTAACTGACTGACAGACAACGCACAGGCCAAACCGCTGGACCTAAAGGGCTGAAATTTTGCATGGCGATTCTTCGTATAGAGTAGGGGTGCACTAAGAAATATTTTTGAAAAATTCTTAGATTTTTTAAAATTAAATTTTTAAGCTGTTTTTATAACATTTATTAAGTTCGCATTTAAAATAATAATTTGGGGTTTATAAAATTTATATCACGAGAAAGATCATAAAAATTCCTTTAAAATGAGATCTTTTTCGAATCTTTACCTCCCTTTCCTGATTTTTGGTGAATTTTTAAAGATAAATTTTTAGAATTTAATTTATTAAATGCCGATCACGTGATTTCTTTTTCTGATACTTTAAACAGATTTATCGCCACGTGGATAACAACTAAATAGACAAAAAAATCCTTTTTTCTTGCTAATGCGGCAGACGATTGGACATTATCCAAAAAAATATTAAAAAAAAGTAAAAGATATTATGTTCCTCAAACTGTACTATATTAACTGTACTATATTCTTTAGTGTGTCCTATTACATTTAATTTGAATATTTTCTTCTACATTATTTTGTCTATAAAAACATCCCTTACGATTTTTTTATAAATATATATATATATTTTTTTACATCAATTGTATACATTGATCGTCGTATTTAATATATATATATATATATATATATAATTTTTTTTGGCATTAATTGCATACATTGACAGGTGTATTTAATTTGAATGTACTCCGTAGCGAAGTGCAGAGATCTGACGAGCTAGTATTTCAGCGAATATATATATATATATATATATATATATAAACTGGAAACCTATGCGGGGAAACTTACCATTAAAATAACGGAAAATAACGGAGGTAACCCCTAAAAATCACTCCGAGATCCATAGGTTGGTAACCCGTGGTATAGATATATATTTGAACGAAATAAATTGATTAATCTGAACAAATGAATACATAATTCATCCTTCAAGTCTCCAATCCAAAAGATATAATCAAAAGAGAGAGAATGAAACACTGTGAAATGGTGATGATAAAACAAAGAATTCCTCCAATCTTCAACATAATAACAGACCCTTATTAAAAGTGAGATACAAACTCCAGTAGCTTAGTAAGTAGCAGTCAATCTCACGCTGTTCAAATTTACTGCTTGCTACCGCAACAAGTCTGGAGAGAGTTTTTATGTCTCCATAAGATGCAACCCGCTTAGAGATTAAATAATTTTAGGAAGGTAACAAACACTTAAAAAGCAAACTCAAAAGACACGAAAGGAAATCCCAAATGCGTAGGCGGACTGCATCAACGGCGGTCTTTTCTTTCAGCCTGTCTTACATAAACAGTAGCAAAAAAGCATCCGAGAACAATCCTTTGATACACAGAACTAAGGCCTGGTGCTTCCCTTTTGTTGCGTCGGCTTCTTTTTAAGATCTGTTTTTCTACCTCGCATACAGACAAGATTCTTATAATATTTATACTACTTGAGAAATTATGAAAAGGGTAGGATCGTCCCGTCTGCACGTGTTTCCTCTTTCCGGACTACAATATATATGTTTATGCCAAAGGGATGTTTTTCATGGGCCTTCAAAAATGAGGAGAAAAGATAAAAGAGTTCTTCCTTGTCAAAATAACAGACTTACTCACAGGTCTCCTTCATTTAACGCGATAAGTCTATTAATAGAAACGAAATGATGAAAATGGAATATAATCGAAGTATGCACACATGCGCTTATATATATATATATATATATATATATATATATATATATATATATATATATATATATATATATATATATATATATATATTTTACATGAATATATGTTTCTTATATCGTGTGACGTCCTTTAGGAGAATTAAATATTGAACTGAAAATGTAGCAAAGTTCAGATACAATAAATAGGACATACAATTCAGGAAGAATGCCTTATGGGAATGTCTTTTTATAAAAGGTTTTGTATTTATTGTACAGGAAAGAAAAAGTATTCTCCTTTTAAAATTGAAGCTAACAAGTCAACACGCACTATACTTACGTTTAATCTTTATATTTCATGTTTTTTAGAAGACGAGTTAAGAGAGACAAAACACATAAGCGTTAAGGCTATGTAATGAGCGATCATCGTAAACGGGATCCCATTAGCTTAGAATTTGCGCAAATAGGTTTTTTTTACATTTTGGTTCAGAGAAATCAAAATTCCCTCTTTTCTTCACTGTCTACATTTTTCTTCTCTTTCTCATATTAAGAAAAAAAAAATAACAAAATATTTTCTTGATTCAATGCCCTGACTTAAAGCTGAACAGCTAATATCAATGCTTTAGCGAATTCAAAAGCCACATTTATCAAAAGATAAATTAACAGACTTCAAGCGTTTACAGTCCATCAGTCATACGGCGATTAATTTACTATCATAGAGCAAAAAATGCTTGGACAGTGAACGTACTGATATTTGAAATGTAAACTGGAATATTGGTATACCTGGGTTTACAAAGAATTATATTTTCTATTCCAACGGAAAAAGTAACTGAAAAAACATACAGCTTAAATCGCCAATAGCATTTATTGAAGAGGAAACTATTATAAAATACAAATTTCTTGTACTTCGTTATTTCTTTACGTCATTTTCCTCTATAGCCTTCAACAGAATAAGAATTAGGTACACTAAAACCTGAAGTGAAATCTGAAGATTATGCCCTGATTTAGGCACGTGAACATTGTTTTTGTCAAACATTCAGTTACAAAATTTAGGACTTAGTTATTCTAATGGTGTGTTTTCTTTGGACTTAATATAAAAATATTTATATTCCCAAATATATCTAATTTTATCAGATTTCAGCGCAACAGACCAAAGTAATTTTTCTCTGTATATATAAGTTCAATAACCGCAAGAAAATTTTATGTGTGACTGCCGTATTATGTGATATATAATAAACTCATACGTACGCATTAGTAAGCGCTCTGTTTCTCATGACCCATATTTCAGTTTGTAAATACTATCTTACGAGATCTTTAAAATATAAAAATCCACATATTCATGGTATACGATTTATTTCTCTTATATAGTTAAGTAACTTATGAAGTCTTTTTTTTCACAATACCTTGAAACATAATACTTGCGTTCTAAAGGATGGAAGACATATTATATTCTACTTCAACGTTATAAATATCAACTTTCTTTTTTCTCAAACAGCACAATATATATGCAAGCACATCGTTTCGATATCGCTCACATTGTTCCTCCCTCAGTGCAGTCTTACAAATCGCATAGAGAGCTTTTTATGCAACGGCTTAGAAATGCGTCTAGACAGCAATACGAAATACGAACGAAAAGTTAAGTACAAAAGAGGGGAGAGGAAATAATCTGTTGAGACAAATGGAAAGTTTCAGCAGAGAGTAAGAGTATAGTTGGTGAAAACTGATTTTTTTAAGTCCATCACAAATGGCAATCTTGCAACCGTCAGTAACCTGCCAGGCAGTAAGGCTGAATTCCCCTGCCTCCGTATTACCCTTTACAGAAAGCTACATCTTATATATTTCAAGATACATGTTATGATTTAAAAACATGATTTTAGATAGGGTCTCTTTATGTAAAACAAGAAGAGTTGAAAAATAATTCAACAATATTTAAGATACCGTTGAATATATTTAGCTCACTGGGAGCTAATAACAAGAAACTAACCATGATTTTTTTTTTCATTGGTATAATCCCTTCGCTAATAAAACTATCACCATAAATTGAACAAATAATTTAAGCATACTAAAAAATATTTTAAGATGAAATTAAAATATTAGTTCACAAATATGTAATTGAAAAATGGAAAAGAATAATGGAAACAGACTAGATAAAATCAAGACAAATTCAATGTTAACAAATATTCAATTAGCGAAAGAGTGTAGTGTGTTGTGTACTGACCTAAGTGCAAGTTGTCCGCGTCTTTTTCATTTGTTTTGACTATCTGTTTCAATGGGGATCTCGGGGCCTTTGGGTGTCTTTTGGTTAGACCTGCATCCTATTCAGAAAGTTCCCCCTTGAGGTAACTGATTTGGTTAGGCTCCCTGATGACGAGACCAGTCGGTTACCTCGATATTTGGTTTAGTTCCGTCACTACTACAGAATATTGCCTTATGGTGAGTAGAGCCCTAAGTGCTTGATTTCTGTTTATTTTTTGTCTGCATTCTTCCTATAATTATCCAGCTCTGTTGAAAAATTTAATTTTAGTTATATTTGTCCGTTTTCAATATCAGGATTTGTTGCAACTGCGCAATCTTTTATTGAAAAGTTAAAAATTTTCAACGCTACGGTAGGTTTTCAGTTAATTTGTTTGGCAGTCTATGCCCACTTTACAGGTTTTAGTTTGTGTTGAATTGTTTGCATTATTTTACGTGTAAGGTCACATCATTTTTTGAGATTAAAAACTTTTATACAGCCGAAGGCTACTTTCTTAATTAACAAACGCAAATCTTGCATTTAATAAATATTCGCGTCGTATGGTTACTAATGTAAAGTTCGATTGAGAACTGGATGAAAAAGTGAATAAAATACTATTGGAGATTTAAATAAAATGCTAAAAAAATTATTTCTTTTTTCTTTATAACTGAAGGGTTACATTTCTCTTCGTTTACGCCCATAAACGTAAAATAACGCCAACTCTGCAAGAGTGCAACTTTCAGTTACAGTTCAACTTGTTCTAAGTGTTTTGCTTTTGTTGAATCACTTAGCAATTGAAAAATCAAGACGCATTTCGTATATAAAGAATGACATATAATAAATAATTATAGTGATTATCTAATTAGCAATAATAAATATTTTAAGGGAACAAGGGACCTTCAATCTCGTTCTTTTTTAATTTTCAATATTTTTACATGAGTATAATTAATATTCATTTCTACTACATTGAGGATACTTAGAATTCACAAATAAGTATTTTGTGAAGAAGTTAGAACTATTTATCAAAAAATTCTTCAAAATTGCTGGAATTTTTCAAAAGGCTCCATGTGTATCCATTTTCTGCTGATATCTTCTAAATTTCTCTGAATTGTTAATTGAATTATTTATCACAAAAATGTGCATAATTCGTGGAATTACAAATATTTTTCAAATTTACAGACCATAAAATAAAGTAAAAACATAAAAAATAACAGGTGGAATAAAAAAAAATTATTTAAGACTAGATTCCTACAAAAAAAAAATAAAATAAAATAAAAATAAATGCACATAAAAAAATTAAATGCACATTTATATTTATATACATATGGTAAACTTATAATAAAAAATTTAAAGACATAAATTAATATAGAATACACATAGAGCATTTTGAAAAAGTTAACATTTTTGAAAAAAAATTTAAAAACAATCATTATTCTGCAAAAAATCCTAATGTTGAATTCTAAGGTATGTAGTAAAAAAGAAAATTAATTATTTTCATTTAGTATATAGAGTTAAAAATTGAAAATTTAAAAAAATCGAGTTTCAAGGTCCCTTCTCCCCTTAAAAATAATTTGTTTACATCTCATTATGGGATTATATTTTCCGCAATCATTGTTACGTGGTTAGCGTACCAAGTCCCCGCTATGAAGTCCCGGTTTCTAATCTTAGCTACGGCATTGATGTTCCTCTGTTGTTCCATCATAGGAAATAACGTTAGTGAATCTATTGAGTGCTCCGATCATAAAAAAGCTAACAGTTTTCTCTGTGTGTATGGGCCAATGTCCTCAGGATAAGTGTCCGTCGCATTGCAAAAAACACCGCATATAATACCATTCTACCTATAATACACTATTCTGATAATTTTGTTTTATTCGCAAAGACAGATGTTACAAAGGGGTTGATTTATGTATAGTGGTTGATTTAAACAGTTCTTCAATCATTATACTATACTCATTTATTTCGGCATTTTTGAACTACGAGAGAAGCAGTAGTAATTAGAACAGTAAATGAAACAAGAGAATCAACGTCCTCAACCCTTAAAATCTATATATTTAAGTTGCTAAGCCGACTTTTTGGGCAATCCGTGAGAGAAAACTACTGCATCAATTTACTTTATATTAGTCTTAAACGAAAGATTGTAATCTGTAGATTTGTCAAATTTGATTTTTGTAACCGCGATTTCTATTAATTAGCGATAATTTACAATTAAACATTGATTTCTGCGCATGCTATGTGGCATGTTTAAATTTGTCTTTGGAAACTCACTGTTTCTGCCCATGCTCAGTGATCTATATATTTAAGTTGCTAAGCCGACTTTTTAGGCAGTCCGTGAGAGAAAACTACTGTATCAATTTACTTCATATTAGTCTTAAACGAAAGATTGTAATCTGTAGAATTGTGAAATTTGATTTTTGTAACCGCAATTTATATTAATGAGTGATAATTTACAGTTAAAAATTCATTTCTGCGTATGCTCAGTGACATGTTTTAATGATAAACACGTTTGTTCCGAGGAGTCTCTCTAGATCTCTCTCTGCCATTCTTATTTTTATGATAATTATATTTGTGAAATATAAGATTAAACCTCACGGAAATTGTTTATTTCGCGCTGTTTAATTAGCGATAATTTACAAAAAAAAAATTACTTTCTGCGCATGCTCAGTGACATTTTTAAATCTGGCTTTAGATACTCACTAAGCACGAGTCCGCTTAAACACATTAATTTGTTTTTGCGTATTATTATGATTTTCAACATTTGGCAATGATGTGTTGAGTATAATTTGTGTATTAGTATACATTTATTTACTATCTAGCCGTCATGTTTTGACGGGTATCAACTAGTTAAGTATTTAAATTTCTCTACACAATTATCAATTTTACTGTCTGGAACTTTTTCGTGTTTATTCCATAAAAGGAGAACAAGAGTTGAGTAAGAAAGCTGTTAATTAAGGATGATACACAATACGGTAAATAGAATTAATTTATTGACTTTCTCTGCATTGTATTTTTGAAGCATTTCAACATCCTTTTTCAATTTTTGTATTCCACAAACTCTACATACTACAGTCTGTAAATCTAAGTTTAAAAAAGTAATTTTATATTGGAATTTTTATACGTTAAAAATATATTGTGAAAACAATACATCTCTTTATAAAAGAAAGAGCTAATTTTTATTTGCTGTTAGCCACAAAAATACCATTTTTAAAATTTTAAAATAAACAGACCCAAGGTGTTATAACTGATCTCTATATTTAATGAGTCAACTTTTGAAAACACTGAATGTTATACTGTTAACGTAAAAATAACTGCATCTTTTTTTTAATTACAGAAATAACTTTACTTTTGCCCACTTAGACGGTGGCGTAAGAATGGAAATATGATTAACATGCAAATCCGGGAGTAGTATTGTGTATTGAGTTATAAATCCTGCCCGGGAATGGGATAGACTCGATCGATTTTCTGATTCATATCAAATGCTCGACTAAATTAATATTCAAGGATGATAATGCAAGAAATATTTATGATAATTACCCAAACCAAATTAATTTGATTTTATCGTTAGCAATGTAAAGGCTACGAGTTTAAAGGCGCAGCCCAGTGATAGATGGCTGCTAGATTTTCGCTGGCAGGCAACTGGCGGGAAGTACGAGCATCAAGTGGTAGACTGCTGCAATCCTTTTCGCGCACTGCACAATAATGGACGTGCATATGAATAAAACATACGCGTGAGAGGAGTGGAGCCGCTGGATAAATATCGTTATTGTAAGTAAATTGACAAACATTGCGGGGGTGAGGAGAGTGTTTAGAGGGACGTGACAATGGGGCCTGCTCCAGAAAATTTACTTTTACGATGGATTATAGGCTTAGAAAGCAGTAACGATGCACATAAAAGTGCCCATATTGTATGCATTTGCTGTATTAACTTTTAAGAGTTTGGAGTAACAGTTCTCTGCAGGATGTCCTGAAGTCAGAAATAATATAGTACGCTTCTGCCTGTAGAAAACAGATAATAAATTTCTTTTATGGAGCATACAGATTTAATAGCGCTGCAACTACGCAGGGGTCAAATTTAAATTTTTTTTTCGATATATAAAAGCTATTTTGGATGGAGTTTGGTGTAATTTAACTTCTAATTACTAAGTCTGTAATACAATTGAAAAATTCTTCATTTCAAAAGAAACAGGTCTGTTTTATCGAGGGAAACAAAACATAAAAGTACGGAAATATACTGCAAACTACACCTAATTGCAGTTTTTCTGAGAGGAGAAGGAAAAAGCTAATTGGAAAGTTTTCAAAGAAGGCTGATCTCCCATTTTAATACAGAGATAGATTCTTGCTTTTAATTGTTTAATCTTCCCAGACATTTTCTACATTGAAATGGATTTTTTTTCATAATAAATTTCATTTTTTTTTTAAAGAGAAATATTTTGATACGCTGATAAAATAACTATGCAGAAAAAAGGGAACTAAAATGATTTTTACACAAATACAGTTTTTTGATTTAAATCCCGACGATCAACTCATGCAGGATGTGAGAAAAAATTATCTTGGACTAATATAACTCTGTGTTTCATAATACACATAAACCACATATTTACTATTTCAAAAGCAAATGCTACCTTGTGTGCAAAAACTTTTGGGCATTTACTGAAGATTTTTGATGGGCGCCTCCAACTGTTTACTCAGGTATATGTTGAGGAAGCCTAAACACCTTGTGCTCTCTTTTTATCGCAGTCAATGCACCCTGCTTCTTTTTTATTCACAAATTTTTACGCTACCCATTTTTTAAAATTGGTGATAATTTGACAGAGAAATCAGCAGCAAGAACCTATTTAAAGTGTATTTATATCACTGCCCTAAATTCTAAACGATAGAACACAGTTGTGGAAACACTGTGGTAATATAAATTCATTTAAGGCATTGATTCTAAAAAGACATCAGTCCATTTGGATCGATAAAGTGATTTTTTGAATAGGACGTACAACTTGATCAACGGTAGACATAGCCAAATATGTTGCTCTTTTAGTGCTATTATTCTATGACAGTATAGCCCAGACCACTTTTCTTAATACGAGAAAAATGTTTTAAGATATTCATACAAGTATTTGAAAATAAGCAAATATTTTTCGTTGCCCATCAATAAAAATACAACAAATGTGGGTAACGTCTCTCGATTCGATGTCCTTTTCTTTCCCTTTTCTTTGGTAAAGCGGCATTTCTTTTGCCTCTTTTAAAAACTACAATCATCTGATGACGTAAGACGTAACCAGTTTTCCAGGACCTAAAACCCAGGTTGATTCATCATAACCATTTCTTACCCCACGAGAGAGGAGAGCTTGGCGAAGTCGTGGATGATTAGAATATTTTCGGCTATATCGCTCTATACGATAGCAAAATATTACTACCATTAATAGGAAAGATAAAGGAACATTAAGAATTTATTTTATATATATTTTAATGTATAAGAATATATTATTCCTTGCTCCTAAGAAGGAAAGAATATGCTTATTAAATTAAGCTGTCTGAGAGGGTTTTGTGGGTATTATTTAAGAGAGGGTTTGAACAGAATGCTTCTATATTAAAAATGGAGGTAATATGAGAGTTATCAAGTTACGATATGTTACATAAATAAATATACTTACACACTTAAAACGTTCAAAATGAGGTAATTCTTAATAATTATAGACTACAAATAATATCAAAAGAGTTTATGCCGTTTGACAAAATTTCTCTGGTAAGCATATTAAAATGTTTTTCTGTTTATAGCTTATTTCTCCTTTTATCATATCGAAATCTAAAAATATTTATCAAACAAAACATCTTTCATCGTTTGTCTACCTATATACGTACATTTATTTTTATTACAAGCGTATAACATTTTGTACATAAAAATAATATATAAGGGAAATTGCTATTTATTCTTTGGATCGACGGCTGGTTACTGAAGAACGAGATGAATCAATGGTGTATAAAAAAAAAAAAGATTCAGGCACACTGATAAAGGTGAAAAATTAATATTAATCAAAATTTACTACAGTTCGTTATATCGACGTTGAGGGCAGGCCCAGATTTCCGCATGGGCAAGTGGGGCACTTGCCCAGGGCCCCCAAAATTATGGGGCCCCCTAATTTAGTATAAAGTTGTACATAGTTTTGAGAATTTGTTTTTTGGTTAATATAGTAAAGGGGTGCAGTGGCGGATACAGAAAAAAATCCTGAATGGAGCACAGTGCACCCACTATAGTGAAAGCATGCTTACGTCCATAAGCGTTTCTGGTTTAATTTTTTTTTTTGGGGGGGGGGAGGGGGGAGTTGTAATAACTCCAGACTGTAATTTATTTTGAATTTCAAAAGAAAATTTCATTAATGTATTTATTAACATTAAAAAGTAAATTAATTAATTAACACTTCATATTAATATTCATTATTTTCTTCAGATTTTTGACTTGTCGGTCGAAATTTTTTTTGAATTTCTGGTCCCGATTTAAGGGAGGCCTGGGTGAGTGTCCCACATGTTCATGTGGAAATCTGGTCCTGAGGAGGGGGGACATGCCCCCCTCTGGATCTGTCCTTGAAGGGGGCCCTCGAAGTCTGCTTTTCCCAGGGCCCCATTGTGTCAAAGTCGGGCCCTGGTTGAGGGCTTCGATCGGGTACTAGGTACTGTTAGGAAAATGACAGGGGGAAAGAAAAGACACGCTTTAAAGTTGTTGGATTGAGTATCAAAAAAGAAGAAAAATCTCGACAATCTGAGTGCCAGTGACCTACGTTCCGTTAAAAATGCGAGGTCATAGGCAAAAATTTTCTGCTGCTCTGTAGAGGAGATATTTGACGAGTAAACCAACAGATACGAAGTGTTCGTTTTCACGCAATCTAAAATGGATAAATGATTAACTGAATGATGATGGAAACGCTGGAGAAGATTATCTCACAGACCTAATTTCATAGACAATCGGATGCAAGAATAAGCCTCTAAAATACGGAAGTGAATGAATTTTTTTAAAAAAGTGTAAAAGTTACAGGTACAGTGATCATCCATGTGGTTACTAATGAAGAACCCCTGGAATCGAGGGTAGAAGGAACTGATTCCGAATAAGAAAAGAAAAATTGTTGCGAAAGGTTTGACTGTTTTTAGTTACGTTGAACATCAATCGAAATAATAACCAACTGATTTCATTTCTCAAAAGAAGACAAATATCAAGCGTTGATAAATAAAAATCCAAGCACAATCAGCAGGCTTTAGACGTTTTTTCACAGTAAATATGCTGTAAATTTTATTGTTTTTGTTTAATTGATTTTATATGTTTCCTGTAGCATTAGCAATAATTTCCTCAAGATTTATACTCATATTTAACTACCTTCGTTCAGCATCGTTCTTGGATAATGAAATTCCTCTTAATCCGAGTTGGTTCCTTTTTTTGACTACCTCTAATTATCAGCACTTTATTGTATTCCATTATAACACCTAACGATTTACTTCTCGTTAGTTATATTCATAGTTCTTTTAAGAATTCTTCAAACCGAGGACCAGCTGTTAGCGCGTAGACACATTCTCATCCTCTTGAAAAAAGACCTTGGACCTCAGGATAATCGGTCTGATCACTCACTTTGTTTACTATATTGTCCTTACACCAATCGTTCGATTCCATTTGGAGCCATAAATAGAACCTCACCAAGAGACAAAAGGTAAGATGTAACTTCTTACAACTGCAAAAAAGTCTACTTTATCTGAATTCAGGAATAACAGACTTTTAATGTTAAGCCGTATACGCTATTATTTATTTTTTATTTTTGTTTGTTTGTTTTCAATAGGCGGTATAGGTATTGAATATATGATATAGGTATTGAATATATGAAATGTAATTTTGAAGCAAATTAAATAAAAAAAATTCAGGTAGTATCTTCTAACGAAACTACCGCGGGTTATTAACGTAGTATTACTTATCTTTGATTACCTCTTTTGTATGTATATATGTATGTATGTGTAATGTATATATGTATCTATATATATGTATGTATGTATATATGTAATAATTAGAAGCATAACTATATTTAACTATTTAAATTAGCGTTAAACGGTTACTTTCTTTTACCGATTCTAAAATGTTTTCCAATTCAGGAAGTAGGTTGTTTTTCGCAGCGGAGAGTTCATTGTCATTGACAATTAATTGCTCCCACGTGCTCAGAAGTTTGTTGACAAAGGTAGAGGCGGGGAGTGCCTGACTATGATATCATCTAATGACGCAATCGTCGAATGTTCGAAATCACAAGAGAGGGGCTCGCGATGCTTGGCCCGCTTTTGCATAACGCGTGAAAAAGAACAAAGCATTAGATTAGGGATTACTTTTCAGACAGGACGGTCGCACTTCGCAGAGCTTGAGAGATGAAAGGAAATAGCGTTTTAGCTCGGTTGAGGAGGTTTTCTTTAATAATGTTAATTAATAAAGTTTGTTAAATGTAATTTAAGCATTAGTTCTTTCACCGGACTATTGTTTAATGACTGCCATTTAGAGTAATTAGTTGTTTAGAGGGTACGCGGTGTAAGTGCCGTGACATATATATATATACATATATGTATGGCAAAATTTTGACGCATTTTGGTACTTTTCTGTTTAACTGTTTACTGCTTGTCCAAGTGATACAAACTGGGTTTGGCGCACTGCCAAAATTATAACGCGCGAGGTACAGACGGAAGGTTTTAGCGTCTGAAATTTTGCTTTCCGGAGGACCACTATGGAGGAACGTTATCCTACGTTGAAATGATCATCATAAATAAAATTATGAACAAAATGGTCCAGGATCTTGCTTCTAGGCTGAAAGCTACGTTTTCTATATTTACTCTTTTGCAGTGAGAATCAATTAGAGTAATGAAAACAAAAAAAAAAACCGTTTTTTCCATGTTAAAGATATAACTTAGTTACATAAAACATAAAATACACAATATTTATTTTAAGGGGGTCCGGGACACATTTTGAAATTTTTTTTATTTATTGAGTTAAAATTTTGAATTTTTTTGTGATGATTAACCATATAATTTGTAAACAAAATCACATCATAAAACTTCTCAAAAGGTTTTTAAAAAATTTTAAAATTTAAAATTTTTAATAAAAGTGGGGTAATTTAAAATCGTTATAACTCGAAATATTAATTGTCGAATTTCAATTTTTTTTCATTTTGTTTTTTTATTTTTACAATTTTGTGTCTTGGACCCCCTTAATGGAAGACAATTAAAATGAATCATTTCTTAATAAATAGGAGTGACACCACTGTTCAACTCTGAATTTCGTACCTGCGAAGTTATGATAGATTGCATCCATTTCGATGAAGGGCCTGCAACGTATGCAATGCAATACAATATCGCTTGTCGCTGTTTCCTATTCCGACACAGAAAAGCACTCCCTAATACAGTGTCTCATTTTTCCACGTCTTTTTAGCCTGCGCTTCACAGATTTGGGGACCCAAAATCGTCGGGGAGTGTGGGATGAGGGGGAGGGTGGACGTTAATGGGAAGTCGGCAACATCAATGGGAGATCCCTGATTGTCGCCAGAGCATGTGTCTAGGATCATTGTAAAAAGCGGTAGGGGGTTCTGTGAGTAGAATCCGCCCCCACTTGGGGGTTGATTGCATCCACCCTACCCACTTGTGGTGACACCGATATTCCCCTCGTTTTTTCAACTATAGAAATGCTTAGCCACCCCGTAATAAACATGTTTGTGGAATTTCAGCCTGTTGATGGCATGGCCGGAAATAGGAAACCAGGAAGGGAAATGTTTCGGTTTCAGGGAAGAAAGGCTACAGATTCCTAGGAATAGGTTCTCTGCTTTCTTTATTACCATCATTATTTTTTGTGACACTACACATTCGCAGTTATTATTAAAATACTCGTATTTATATAGAATTTTCGTTTAAAAAAATGTAGATAAAAGAAAAAGTAACACGAAAGTGTTTTACATGTTTATTATATTTGCTTATGACTATCGCTTTAACAACGAATCATGTTTGTTTAAAAACTGTTTAAGAAATATTTAAACTCTAACTGACATAAAAATAACGATTACGTGAACATAAAAAAGGGACTTTAAAGAAGAAATATTTGACAGTTATTCCTTAAACATATTAGAGTTCTTAATGAATAGAAATTTTTAATGTTAACAAAAATGGTGATTAAGAAAGCTTTCCGATCTGCAACGAAATTTCCTTCACACTGTCATTTTAAGTGATGCTATGAATAACACAATCACAGAGGGAAAATACTATTGCATGCAAAATATTTTTTGTTTGACTCGGTCATTGAATTTCTAAAACTTGCTTGACGTTAATAATAATAATAATAATAATAATACACTAAAAGACTTATACAGACTAAGATAGTGAAAAGATATAGTTTTTAAAATAAATAAACTATAAGTCAATAACATATAGTTTTCAGTATTACTTTGTATCATATTAAATCGCGCTAGTATAACGGATTATGGTAAAAAGTCGAGATCAAAACATAGATTGACCCTGATTTTAAATTAAGACAAAACATTCGAACTGAAATAGCACTTAAATAGCATCAGGCTAATAAAATCTTTTAAAATGGATAAGTATGACTGTTCCTATATCCAGTTACAATTTTATTGTTTTTAGAAATACCATAGATCAAAATTTTTATAATAAAAAATACAACTGGGAGAAGTAATACTGAGTAAAAAAATTTTAATTTAAATTAATTTTGTGAGACAAAAATTAATTTTTTCAGCCAGTTTTATTTATTTATTTAATTAATTTGTGACCTGATGTATCAATATTTAATCTCACTGAGAGATGATAGAAATTTCTGAAATTTACCGGTAGTCTATCGTTTGAAAACAAAAATCTACAGCTCCAACATATAGGTAGCTTTGTACCTAGGTTTCGTGCGTATTACAGACTCCTTAGGAAGGCATAACCACGAGGAAATTACCTATTGGGAATTCCTTTCCTTCCAGCGTACTCATCGGTTATATCTAGGGATACGCAAATTTCTCATAAAAAAATATCGAAATTTCGCAAAAAAAAAAAAATTTAAATACAATATATAGAATTTCGCATTTATTCGCAAAAAAAAAAAAATATAAATTTAAAAAGTTCGTATTTGTTAAAAAAATTACAATTTTACTTACTCGGATAACTAAGTATCAAAATTCTTAGTTAAAAGCTAACATTGTAGTAGTCGCCACAATACTGAAAGTGTACTTAAGTCTCTACCTCCTTTCATTAATTACTGTGTTGTACAAACTAAAACATCTCAGCATCTACTCTGTTAACGAGACTATAGAGGCTTTATATAGCTGCCTTTGCAAAGTTAAGGTAACAGTATTTTGTTGAAATTAAAATCTGTATAATTTCAACCAGAGTATCTTGGTTCACTACTGTTAAGTAGTTGAAATACCCTCGACTTTATCGCTCAAGAGACGTTCTTAAATCTAAAAAATTGTTCCACAAGACTTGGTGGTTGATTTTTACAGTTAGATTTTTAGGTTCGACTCCGGTACGGACAAACTATCCGGGTGAGCAAGTCCGAAGGAAAGTGAGATTTCTCAGTTAAAGACCGCGGATGGTCTCAGTTAAGCAATTATGTTAATAAATTATTACTATTATTACCTAAATTCGCTTAAAAAGCCGTTTATCACCAAGTTTTTGCCGAAACGTAGAAAAAAAATAATTTTCGTATTTATTCGCCCATATCGGCAAATTTCGCATTTATTCGCATCTATTTCGTAAATACGAAAATTGCGTATCCCTAGTTATACCTTGCCGAGAAGTCTATAACAAGGCGAAACCAACGTCCAAGGGACCTTGGTTATACGTTGCTTTCAGCTCTGAGTTTGTCAATCTATTGGAACTTCAAAAATTTTAGTCAGGGAAGCTTTTATAATACAGCCAACTATAAAAATTGAATGTGATGTAAGAGCGTATGGACCAGGGTCCTTATATAAATTCATTATAAGTTTCATGGCGATATTTGATGATAGAAAACATGAAAGAGTGAAAGCGTTCAAATTTGTTTCAAGCGAAAATAAAATGTTTCCAGACAAAATTAGTACTTCATTGCTTTTCTTTTTTAAATAACAAAGAAGAAAAAAAGATATAAGCTGCTTTTAAAGCTATTGAGAGGAAATACAAAAAAAAGAGAGAAAAAGACTGACGTTACAAAATCATTTCGTAAATTTTTCTCTCATTAACAAGTAAAAAAAAAAATTCAGGTTCTTTCCGGCTTGTTAAATCTTAGGCAAAAACATCTTGCGAAATATTATCCACATTTTAGAGCAAATCGAGTAAAAATCTTTTTAAGAGCTTATATTAGGGAGTATGACCCCGCTGAAAATTTTCTAAAAGGTTTTTGATATAAACCATTGAGACGGCATAACACAGAATCCGTGAACACTCCAATCCAGTATCCTGAGAAATATCTCGTCTTTCAATACTGCCTGTCATCTTAATACAAACAGAGTCGACATCGCACTACTGTAGAGTAAGGCCTGGAAAGGAGCAGGCTGTTCTCGTGCAGAAACTTAATATTAAATTCATGTGAAAACAAATACGAAACAAAAATCTGAAGGAGTGCTTGAACATTGGACATTCATATTCGTATAAATAAAGGAGAAGTCACATAGCCCTGATCAATTCTTTCAATGTATTTCCTTGTTTGTTATAAAAAAAAGAAGAAAAAAATGACTGCCAAGATGGTTTCTGTTTCATAAAATTGTTTGCTGTCTCAGTCTCTCAAGATTGATCGACGTGCTACGGTGACTGAGTTTAGATCAATATTGAGTCACGTCATTTCTGGCATCAAACAATATTACTTCAGCAACACCCTCCCTCAATAATGTACAAATATTCGAAAACGGTTTAGAGTTGGTATTGACTCTCATTTGAGCACTAGCAGAAACATATTCCATTAGGATTAAATATTGAAGACATATAGTCAATATTTAATTTGAAATGCTTAAAGTAGCGCTGGATGGTAGTAAAAGATCGATAGCTTACAGTTGTGGACACAGTTATTTATAAACGTCTATATAAACTATAAAAATACCTTACACTCAAAAGTCTACGATAGGTATGATAAGGTATATCATGATGTTGGCTTGAGAGTGCATTGATCAGCACACCTGACAGGAAGACAGGAGCCCCAAGCTTGATGCCCGAGTCTACCTAGTAGTTTCGAGATGAAAAAAAAAAAGAGAATAAAAGTAGGGCAGTGTCATTGTTTTGTCAAGTGTTTTGTTTAGAACTCAAATATTACCTGAAAAATTTTAATCTTCATCGATATGTTTGTAGTCTCATATAATATGCAAAACGAAAGAAAGAGAATACGGTTAGTATGACGTTAGTCATATATTTTCAATACTCATTTTTTTTTAATTTTATCTGCTGCGTAATAGTAAAATCATACCGAGGGAAAATTATTCGCACGACAGTTCATACTCCAAAAACAAATTACATAACTAAATGAATAAAAAAATGACGCGTCTGTGGAATAAGAACTGTTCCCAGTCGGGTAGAATTACAAACGATGTCTATTTTTTTTAAGTCATCACATACTAAAAAATTCTGATAACAAAATCCTCTGATCTTTCGTTTATTTTTCATCAATCTCGTGGAGAAATTTTCATAATAAAAGCAAAACGATTTCTTTAATGCAGGTAAATTTACCAGCGTAGAAAAATGTTGCCATGCAAAACAAATTCTCTCGCATTTTTCTGAGGGCTCTGTAATATTCCTCCAGGCACACCGACAGAAAAATTATAATACCGTTTACGCGAATACAGGTAATCATAAACAGTGTAGATTAAAGAGAGAATTAAAGTAAAAGCAGAAGAAGCAAGGAAGTTTTAGAGATAGAAATTGACTCTTTTCATGTAACACAAAACAAAAGCGCCTATTTGGAATCGAAAACGGACTTTAGATGATTTTGAGTACAAATATGGGATACACAGAAGAAACTGAAGTAAAATATATAATGTCTGCATGTGTGCATGTATGCATGAGTGCGTAAGAGAGAGAAAGTGACAGAGAGGCAGGAATATAATCTGTAGTATTTAGGCTTACGCATACTCTATCTTTCAAACTTACTAGATACGTTTCCAGGGAATTATATTCAACAACGACAGATCACCATCTAGAAAAAAAAAAAACTAGAAGTTTTTTTTTAATAAAGGAAATACTTTTGTTTTAATTTCCAATAATTCGTTTCACGGATCTTTTTACTTTTTTCTGAGATTTTTTCCAATGCAATTTTTATAAGTGATAACAAGATAAATATTTTCTAAGAGTGGGACTTTAAGCTATGAATGGCCATATTTTCTTTAGCGAAGGATTTTCAACTAAAAGCATTTCTAGTAAAAAGGGTTTTAATACCAATATTTAAGAAAAAATTTGCATCAGAAGGAAAGAAATCAAAAAACAGAACGTCCAGTATCTCAAAAGGTTAAAAAAAAATGAGAGAGCGATACCGAGGGATGCTTCAAGACTTTGAAACTTAATGGTTCTAGTGGACGGAAAGATAATTTATCCAATCAGAAAACATCGTTTATCCAATGATTACTGAGAACTTAAATTTTCAGAGCTTCCAGCAGCACGAACGTTTTGAAAAAAACTATATTGTTTACGATTATTCCTGTTTAAACAAATTCAGACTGAAGTCCTAAAAACTCCCCTTTCTTCAAAAATAGAAGGCTATTGAAAACAGGAAATTTCCAGGAGACAAATAAGATATCCTCCACAGACACGCACTAAAGAAAATCTTTATGACACACAGAATTGTCACTCTCATCTATCCACAATGTCATGAACACCATAAAGCATTCAAAAGTGTGTGCCCCGGAAGTTTAAACTTCAAATACATTCTGTTTATTTACTCTTCCCTGAGTCAAAAATCATCCCGTGAATACCTGCACACGTGGTACATGCGATAAAGCAGAGGGCAACTAGCAAGTTTTTTTACAAGTTTTCAAAGCTCTCATGACTTATCCGCCATTTTTTTACCACCGTAAAACTTCCTCGTGTTGCCTCTTCCGAGTTTCACGTTTGTTTATGCTATATGCCGTTAAGGGGTTCCAAAATGAGTCGCTTTTCACCCAAACCAGACGTTTTGCTGTCACAAAGTAGGATGACAGTTTACTGGCCTCACGGAATTTTTCTCCACTGTGGTAGTGGCGAAGAATGCAACTGAACAACTTGGCTTTCTCTCAGAATTAGAGTATGTGTAAATAGTCGATCATCAATTAAACTGGCATTTCGGTGTTTGTTGAATAGGAGAATTAATCTGTATCCCATCGATATATGAAGTGCTTACAAGTATATGAAGGGATATAATGGTCTTGAACCCTTCAAGTTTTACTACATGATGGATATGAGGAAGAATAAGTGTTTATTACCTCGCGTTTATTTGCTTTGTGTAAATAAAATAATTTATAGTGGATTTAAAAAATAGTCTTTTGTAGTTTTTTGTTTGATATATAATTAATTCTGTTGATTCGTGAAAAATTAAAAGCCCAAACAATATCTTTTAAGCCGATTAAGACAGCATAAATGTTAAAAAAAATGATAAATTCTTTTAATACAAAAAATTAAATTTCGATAATTTAAATGAAACAGTTTTGTAGTGCTTACATAATTACTGAGTAAATTACTGAGTTTTAGTTTGTGTTTCTAAAAGGAATAGCATTAAAATGACGAAAATAATCAAAATAATTTAAGATATAAAACAGATGTATTGTATTTAAATTTTAAGAGTATATATGAAGTTTTGAATAAAGTACTTTTAAATGGAGGAATAAAACTTAATATTCTAAAGAAATTAAATATTTCTTACTGCACGAAAATAGTTAAAAAATGCTTTAGATTAAATGTTAGAGAAGACAAGTCATTCCTGTTTATCAAACTTTGACCACAACGATCTTCTTGTTTGTCATTACACTGGAAGGTGCTTTGCAAGAATCGTGTACGGCCATTACGGTTAAATATTAACGAAATTTATAACTAAGAGTACTTAGACGAGTTTACACTGTAATTAAAGCCAAAGAACGAACTACATTAAACTAAAATGGAAAATAAATCCCTTTTCTTTGTCAATGAAAATAGCGTCTGTTGATTATATATGCAACGTTCTCTCTCACACGCAAACACAGCATATATTTTTGCAATATATATTTGCATACATTCATCGCTGATTTCCCAGTACATTAATAAGAAAAAGACCCATAAATGATTGCACTTCTCATTATACTCGTATAAATGTTTGTATAACGATAAAGTGAGAGAAATACGCCTTGAAGTAATAATGGGAGTAGGTTAATTCGCAGCCGGTAGATGGCAAATTCAAAATTTTCAGATTTAATCCAAAAAGCATAAAAGACTTGCCAAAAATTATAAAGATAACATTAAGTTTAAAATTTTAACTCAGTTGTTGAATTTATTTAATGCTGGAGTTTTATGAAAAAGAAATTCCATGGTTCCACATGAAAACCTATTTATACAGAAACTTTAATAAATAAATTTTTAAAAAAACTTAAGGTGAAAAAGTAGTAAAGTTATAAAATACTTACCTAAATTACTGTTATGGTATAATACATTCATTATTTGAGTAAAATCATTTTGCATATTGGGGAAATGAGCTCATAGTTAGATCTTGCATTTATATAATATATTACATAAGAAAGTGCTGCGATTTGCGCCTAACAATGTGTGTATTTATGTTATTATTTTTCTAAAGTTTTTCTTTATTTTCTATTTAATGTATATAAAGTTCAGATTAAAACATAACTCATAGAAGACTACCAAATTAAGAAGACTAGTAAAATAAAGCTGAAAAAGTTCTGTCCCCATTGTACATATTATCATTATGCAAAGGACTGTTTATAAAAGATAAGACCATTAAAATAGTTCCCCTCACACCTTCGTCCTTCGAAGATTGCAGGGAACAAAAAGACTCCAAGAACAGGTGAATCAAGCATCGCCGACCCAAATCACCAAGCCCAAAAGTTGAAGCTACAGTTAAGCAATTCTCTCAAAATCGATGAAGCATGGAGTATCACTGCAGTAATACAGCCGGAATGCTTCAGCAAACATGTTGAAACTAGTTTATAGAGACTCAAAAATAGTAACTATTATACCATTATTATTAAAATTGGATTTTTAGTTTTAAAGTTGTTAAAATTAAAGGAACAACTGCAAAATGTACACAACATTATTGTTTTAATTTCCATATTGAATTTAATATGATATTAATATTAGTTAATTAGCTTATTAATTTGATATAATTACAAGCTTAACGCAATCTATTACCATTTAAAAAAAATGTGATAAAACATAGTAAGAATTAGTATCGATATATTGAACAAATAAATATTTGAAACAATATATGATTATTATTCATATTTGTATAACAAAAGTAAATTTGAATATTACAAAAATATAAGCATTGGTAATCGATAAATATTAAATTAACACGTATGTTGCTCATAAAACTCTCAGTATAATCTCAAGCACTGTCGTAAAGCCCTTATATGTTTAGTTCCATTACTTCAGTTAAATACATAGTTCTGATATAATATCGGCCTGAACAGAATTTATCTACCCCTATAAGTTAATTATTATTAAAAAAATTATTATTAAACAGTGATGCATGATAACTGATGCTGAAGTCCTGAAATTTTGACCGTTTCAAAAATTTAATTAGATTCTTTATTATATGAATAAGTTCTAAAGTTTATGGTTAAAATGCTTAAATAAGTTTAAAAAAATTTTAATTATCACAAAGGCTTATGAACTGCAGTTTGATAATGATTTAGCCTCCTGTTTCAACTTCATATATATATATATATATATATATATATATATATATATATATAGATAGATAGATAGATAGAGAGGCGTGTGCGTTTGCTTGGATGCATGAGAAGTAAAAATAAACAGATTTAAAATAAACTGCATAATGAAAACTGAAATTGCAATAATAAAAAATGTTTCCGAAATTGCTTAATTTAATAACAATTTTTTTTGTTTTTGTTGTGTTTATGTGTTTGTTTGTTTTCTGTCTCAATGCAGTAGGCACATGTTTAGGCCGATCGCGTATCATGATAAGATGTAATAATTCATACGTTTCGTATTCTATAAACAGCCATAAACACGAATATAAAAAAAAAACTAATAAATCTGCTATGTGCAAGTTTCTTAAAGATCCCTTTGCTGATGCAAAAAAAAAAATTTTGAAAAAAAAAGTTGTCGAACAAAATACCCCCACCTCCCTCACACACGCAAAGAAACAAACAAACACACACACACAGAGAAAGAATATTTGAGTGTTACAAAAACTGTAAGTATTGGAATGCAAAATCTTTGAAACAATAATTGGAATTAAAAATTCATATATTTTTTTAAATGGAAAATAATTTCTTATATAGAAATTGTTTTTCGTAAAATGGAAATTAATTTGCTTGAGCATAACATTCAGTCCGTGTTCTGCAAAACGCATCGCCAGACTGAAGATTTCATGAAATGAAAGTTATTTATATGAGGTGCGTCACAAACATGGGCAGGCTAAATTCCTCAAAATTCATTTTGATCGCTTAAACAAGCAATTAATTACCATTTCCATAAAACTATATCTAACAAAATTGTATACTTGATCATCTACATATATAAAACAGTTCCGTAACTGACTGACTGACGACGCACAGACCAAACCGCTGGACCTAAAGGGCTGAAATTTTGCATGGCGATTCTCCTTATAGTGTAGGGGTGCACTAAGAAAGATTAAAAAAAAATTCTTCTTAGATATTTTTAAATTAAATTTTTAAGCTGTTTTAGTATTTTTTTTAAGTTTGCATTTAAAATAATAATTTGCGGGTTATAAAATGTATATCACGAGAAATATCATAAAAATTCCTTTAAAATGATATCTTTTTCGAATATTTACCTCCATTTTCTGATTTTTGGTGAATTTTTAAATATTAATTTTTAGAATTTAATTTATTAAATACTGATCATGTGATTTCTTTTTCTGGTACTTTAAATAGATTTATCGTCACGTGCATAACAACTAAATAGACAAAAAATATTCTTTTTTCTTGCTAATGCGGCAGACGATTGGACATTATCCAAAAAAATATTAAAATACAGTAAAAGATATTATGTTCCTCAAACTGTACTATATTAACTGTACTATATTCTTTAGTATGTTCTATTAGATTTAATTTGAATATTTTCTTCTACATTATTTTGTCTATAAAAATATCCGTTACGATTTTTTTATAAATATATTTTCGTTTTTTTTTTACATCAATTGCATACATTGATCGTTGTATTTATTATAAATATATGTATACATATTTTTGGCATTAATTGCATACAGTGAGCGTTGTATTTAATTTGAATGTACTCCGTAGCGAAGTACGGGTTTTCAGCTAGTATTTTTAATATAAAAAGACAAATAATGACGACAAAAATACAAATAACATTTCAATAAACTGAATATTATTTTTTTCTAAAAAGAAAAAAAATGTGCTTCAAGGCTTCTGAACAGTTTAAGTTTCGCATTCACTTTAAAATCACCCCAAATTAACATAAATACCGTTTAAACCAGAACATTTTCCATATACACGCGATACTATTTATAATAAGCTTGACTCATACATTAGAAATCGCTGTTTTTATGCAATATCGGGGAAAAAAATTTTCCAGTATCTGGAGAGAGAAATATATGAGTTTCTATTAATATTTTTAATTGTATTTCTTGAATGGAGAAAGTCAATGTATAAGAAGCTTCTATTCCCCCCCCCCGTGTTTTCTGTAATTTGCTTTCTAATGCACTAGACTCCATTAATAAGAAAAAGTCACATCTTAAGGAACAGAGAATATGATTATCAAACAGAAGCCAAACTCTCCGAATTCGAAGCATACTTAAGAAGTCATATGCTTTTAAAATAGTCGCCATAACCCCCCCCCCCTCCCACTTTCAACTAAGCATTTTCAAATGAACTGAAAATTTTTCATCCTTTCCAAAAAACAATTTAATCAGTCCGAGCTACACAAGTTTCTATAATTCGTTTGATTCTGTTTTCTCGTAGAAAAAAGACGCTAGAATCGAGAAAAACTTCAAACTCCTTGTTCAGCTTTCCTTTTCTTTGATATAATTACTGAGTGAAGTAAGCGACAGATGAATAGCAGACACAAACACTGCTATTGAACCGCAGGTCGTTAATTATTTATTTGATTTCGACTGTGAGCACGGATATAATAAAAGTTTTTCGAAAGCGGATTCTAAAGATCTTGAAACCAAACAAAAAGCTAATTAAATAAATCCACCATGTGTAAAAAAATAAAAATTATAAAAAAATACTCTGAATTTTGGGCGACGCTCTGAGAAAATCATTCGACAAGAAACATCTCAATTTTTTATACTATTTTTTTTTCAAATTAAATTTGTTCGATTTCAAAGAACGAAAAATGCATAAAAAGAACTTTTCCTCCCATAAAGCATTTTCTCCGACTAGCAACGTAAAATAAAAAAAAAGATGTGCTTCTGAAATTATATTGTTTTAAGCTTTTTCTGCTACACGGAAAATAAATAAGAAGTGTCTATATGTGTGTATATACGTGTCTATTTTTTTTCGTACTTTATTTTTTTCCCCCTTTTTCCCTTTTTTATAGAGTCTGAACCCCACATTGCGTTCAGAAGTCCCTCATGAATCAGCAGTTAGGGAAATATATCTATCATTAAACCACTTTTTCCCTATCTCTGGTGTATTTGATGGTGACAGAAAGCAATCGATAGAGCACTAGATCAATAACCTAATTTCATACTCGGCGACAAAATTCCCGTCGGATTTCGGGGAATAAAAAGTCAGTAGGCAAGTTTTTGCTGCAGTATGGAGAGTCATGTTCTTGCCCGACACTCATCGCAACACCAGTTTAACACTGATCTTATTAGCGTTAGTGCTTCTATTCATTAAGGTTTTTTTCCCTTTTTTTTTACAAGCAACTGATCAGTAAAAAACTAAAAATAAGTGTCCTCTGAAAAGCACTGCATAGTTCTATTTGACTAAATTTAAGAATGTTCATTTGCAGCTGCTGTTAGAATATAAAACAATGCAGTTGCCTTCTAATTTCTGTCCCATAGACCCCTCATCAAATTTCGGATCCTGTAATAGGGCTAAAATATTTAATCCGCAGTAGCAAAAACCTGGAAAACACCACTCTTAAAAAAAAGAGGTTTAGTTCATTATGTTCATTTTGTTCATGTTCACTAAGGTTTTTTTTTAACAAGCAACTGATCAGTAAAACTGAAAATAAGCGTCCTCTGAAAAACACTGCATATAGTTCTGTTTGACTAAATTTAAGGATGTTCATTTGCAGCTGCTGTTAGAATACAAAACAATGCAGTTGCCTTCTAATTTCTTTCCCATAACTCCCTCATCAAATTTCGAATCCTGTAATAGGGCTAAAATATTTTATCCGCAGTGGCAAAAACCTGGAAAACACCATTCTTAAATAAATAAATAAATAAATAAATAAATAAAAATAAAAAAATAAATAAATAAAAATAATAAATGGTTCATCATGTCAATTTTGTCCTCTTGCCGAAAAATTAGCAAACAAATTAAATAAATCTGGGTGATTAAAAAAACATCCTGAAAGCAACTTATTATTATTTTCACAACTCTAACGGCAATCTAACCCTGTATTGTGGTAAACTAAAAACATTTACAGAAATAAAAAATGACTGAGCAAACTTTATACTGTGTCGAAATATTCCTAACCTAAATTTTGTCCTTTAGTCGAAAAATTAACAAAAATATTTAATAAATCTGGGTAATCAGTTTTAACTGATTAAAGAAAACATCTGAAAAGTAACTTATCATTATTTTCACGTCTCCATCGAAAATCTGACATTGTACTGGTAACATTGTAAATTAATAAAAATCACAGGAAAAAAATTGATGAAACAAATTTTGCACTGTGTCGAAAAATTCTCGACCTAAAGGCAAATTATTCCTCCTCTTTTTATAGTACTTTTTCACTTCCTAATAAAATTCCAATTCATTCTCACAGAAAAAAAAGCGGAATTGAAAATGTGTGGTCTCCTATTGGGGATAAACCTACAAAAATTAACTGGGGTGCAAAATCATGAGACTTCTTCAAGTAATATGCATATAAACACATTTTTGAAAATGAAGTTTTTCAGTTGAATTCTTCAGTATTGTAATGCATTCTTTTCTGATGGATCTAAAGACATTTTATACATAAAAATTACCTTAATGAAAGTATTGTAAAGGATTTAGAGTATTTTGGCAGAAAGCACGAGACTTTGTACTTTTACTATTCAATATTTCCCTCACAAAAGTTTTGAGCCCTCAGTTACGATTAATCCTCTAAACATGAATTGGCTCACTGGTTTTCAAATATGCTTAGTACTGTGTGTTAGAGGATATTTTCTATGTCAATGAACTTGGCGAAAGCAAGCACAGGGACTATTACTAAGACTTGAGATCTTCACCTTATTGTTAAACAGTGTCAGTGATCAGCTACAACTAATCTCTGAATATTTATTTATCAACTCACCAGGTTCATTATGGGCTTTTTTATTACATTAACTATCCATTTAGAAAAAATATTAATATGTTATGTATGGAAATTTTAGTCTGATTTTTAATGCAGGTCTTGTGAATGTGCTTCAATTTTCCTGTCAATTTTCACATGCTAAAAACGGGTGTAAAGGAATGCGAGCTGACTCCGTTCTCGAGGAAAAGATTATTGCAGGCTTCTTATGCGTCTTAGACTAGGACCATATATTGGAGCCCTCCCGGGCTTTCTATCAAATATTTCCTATGTATGCATAAAATATCTTTATTATGTACTTGGAATATCATATATCATCAGTTTTTTATCAGCTATAAAAATCCAGAGAGGTCATTATTTTTCCTTACCATTAAAAAACAGCAAAAAAAAAAAATATATATATCCTAAAAATTGTACCTTTAGCACCTCATTTATGATACTCCAATACAGTGTTTCTGTACCTTTTTCGAGAGACACCTCTCAATGGTTTCCCCGTATCCCGTGGCCCTCCCATTTTCCTACACTGCACATTTTCATTAAAAGGGCCTTTTAAGACGTGAAGAAAAACACTAAAATGCATTTTCCATAATTTAGTTCCAACTGAATGTTTAACAAAAATGGAAATTGTACGAAATTGCAAGAAATGGGAACCATTCAGAAACATTCATCCCTCTATCAAAGGTGTGTAAAAGCAAGAACACAACAGAACAGAACCACAAAAAAAGTAATGCAGAATTATATAACAATAAAACAGAAAACCTCGTTCGTAAATGAAATTGCTTTATTCCGTTGGGGAACTACAATAGTAATGCTAAAACTGGCATCACAGGCTAATGAGAGACCAACTAACGCTTAGAATTTGAGTACTGTAAGTAATAAGTAACCACTATTTTCATTTACCACCCAATAAAGGTGATACATTTCTAACGAAGAGAGTTAGCGCTACAGATGAGATTTTTTTTCCTTAAAAAAACATCACTGCTTTGCAGTTTCATTGTCAAATACTGGCAAATATTTTTGGTGAAATTCGCTAAAAAGTTATGTTAATTGAATAAATGTGACCTTCAAGAAAACACTTACTAAGTTATTTCGAATCAGGGCCCGATTTAGAAAATTCTTGACTATAGGCCCAACTTGGGATGGGGGCCCCCGAACACTGATGTGGGCGTAAAATTTCCAAAATTGACACAGAAAAAAAATAATAATGAATCATTGTGAAAGTACCATTTTACCAAGAATTGGCTATTTGAAGTGTAGAACCCTAGAACATTATCAAGTAACAAAAAGCAATACACCATATTAACTTCATCATTAAAACACCAGTACAATGCAACCAGAAAAACCTATTAATCCCTTATATACACTATAAAATACATATGATGAACTATACATATAACTATTCATACATGATGAACCAATCAATCAAATTTGAAAGGATATATATAAAAAAAATCGCTACTAAAAAAGGTAAAAAAAAAAAAAAAAATTGAATAGGGAATTTTTTCTTTTTTTCTTTGAAAATAAAATTTTTTTTTTTTTTTGGGGGGGGGGGGGGCAACGTCTAAGGGCCCCTAGGACCGGGCCTAATGGAAAATCAGTGCCTGATTTCGATTATTACTTTTTTTTTCTTAAAGAGTTTATTTTGAGGGATTATTTTTTTGTCTCCGATTAATCCATTTATATTATTGTTTTTTTTCCAGTTACATATTTTCCCTGACTGCTTCATAATTAGATAATAATGATATCACTTCAAAACATGGCATGAGAAATATTTCGTTCAACGTTATGCAACAGATGCTACGAAATATCGAAAACCACGAGAGTGGTTTAAAAGGGAGAAAGTCCAAATAGAGAAAGACGGGATTTATAGACAAAACAACATGATTAGCGATTAAAAATGTGGTTTTCATAGTTACTTATGCATTTCGAAAATGTTTAGAAGTCCTTTCACCCATTCGTAACAGCTGCTGCCGCTGAAAGAGAGTTCCGATTACATAAAAACATCTCATTAATGCCAAATACCACGAACTTCTGAGACTGAATAATTTTCCAGTAAAAAACTATTACTGAAATTGAAATATAATATTGAAAAGGACATAGTTATATTCATTCAGATAATGTGGGAATGTAGGCTTTTAATTTTAAAGTATAGGGAAACATTATAAACAAAATAATATTCAATAGTGACTTCCAATTCAAAAATTAAATGCATCACATCGTCTTCCATTCCCTGAGAATTCATTGCAAAAATGCATATCAAGTACGACAAAATAATTTCATTGAAAATTAATTGCTGTATACAAATATTAATGAAAACAAAGACACATTTTCAGTACAGAAAAAACTTATAAATTAAAAAAAAAGTTTGAAGTAACCTGCCAGACAAATTGCTAATAAAACGAGTTACAGACATTCATTCGCAAAGTACCATGGTCAAAGATGCAGCTTTTATTCGTATATGATCCTTGAGGCGCACGAAAATAAGATTTATGCTATAAGTGATGTGGGGTCATTTTGACCCCAAATAGGGTAATGGTGTAAGCAAAATAGGTATACATGATAGAATTTTATTTGATATTAATGAGATTTGAGGTAGACATAATTTTAGGGAAGGTCAGAAGACTATTATAATAAATTTCCATGGACATATTTTTTTCTGAAATGTTCCTGAATATTGTGGTTATTTTTATGTCCCGCCGTTGGATAACGGTTAAATGGTAGGAATTCAAATAATACAATACATAGTTTCAGTCGGGACATCTACCTTGACACTCAAATGACAAAGATAAGAAAACAACTAAAACATCCGAGAACTTGCTCTTTTTAACGCCTTTTCTATTTTGTGATTAAAACTGTGCCTCAGGCGCTAAGAAACTTTACGGCTTCTACCTTCCTTAGTAGCTGAAGATTAAGTTTTTGCCCATATCCTCCTTAGTTTATTCTGACAAAAGACTTCGCCGATTTTTTTTTTGTTTGTTTTTGTTTTTTTGTGAAAACTAAATGTTGGATAGCACAAGTGAAAAAAAAAAAAGTGATATTTGCCGCTTTTTCCTTTTCTCGTTTATGTTGTTCTTTTTCTTTTCTCTCTGATCCAATGAGAAACTCTTGCGTGTTTTTAATGTGTGGCTCTAAATTAGAGCCCGACTCTACTGCGAAAGATTAAGACTGATCCCTATCTTTACAGCGATCGCAATGCCTCCCTATTTGTTGTCTCGGTTATAATAAATTCCTAGTAAGCGGGATTAGATGCGCGTCGACGCCATTGTGGGGGCTTCTTCTTAGCACTTATCCTTTTCTTCCCTCCCTTTTAACGGGCATGCAAATGAAGATCCATGCTAATTGCCTCGTTTCCGAATGGCCCAAGTTTTCCTAACTTCAATTATTTTGAATGACACATAGTGCACTACAATGCCCTCCTCCTGCTCTTTCAGTACAGATACCTGCGCACGTCCCTCCCAGCATTGCTTTTTTCAATTAGTCGAGCCCCATTGGGTTCGAGAGACACTCATCTGAGCGTAACGCTGGAAGGATAGCGCCAGCCACTCATACATGCACGAACCACATCGCAGACAAATGGGGAAGCGGTCCAGTCGAGACGGCCACATTATTGGAACATAATACGCAGGTCGGCTTTTCTGGGGAGGCGATGATAATGGTGATAGGTAGGCAGACATTATCACTCCAAAACAGAGAACTTCCTCAGCCATTAAGATCCCGCACCATTATTAGATGGAGGCAGCCTCATGTGAATGATTGCCGGAATTTCTGCGCCAAAGAGAACATTATGAGGGGCTTCTTTGCCTTCGATTGTAATTAAAGGAAGGGGGGAGAAGCCTGATTGAAAACTTCGCTTTTCGGAATAAAACGGGAGAATTTTCATTTGGAGATTTATTCCTTCCTCTCTCTAGAATTCGAAATAAACGGACGCTCTTCCAGGCGCCCGCACAAAACAATTACACGCTGGACAAGTTTGCAGGAACTGCAAACCCAGGGACTCTGGCCCAGGGATAGGTTTTGAAACAACTTTGACAATACCTGAACAAATAATCACAGAAATTAGAAACTGATGGTAGTAGGGTAAGGAGTCTCGGCTCTAACACCCATAACACAAAGGAGATCTATTTTTTTTACTTTATGGCAATTCAGTCAGTAAAACATTCGAGAACTTACTAATAAGTTTTCTAACTATCGATATGACAGATCACGTTCTGAAACAATTCATTAGTACTTGATACGATCCATATTTGGTGTATGGAGGAAAAATCAATGTCTTTTTTTGGGGACGCACAATCGCACTGTCAGCGATAGAGTAAGAACTTTTACTTGCAACAAATTGCTCTTTATGGACACAAATACCTTCAAGGAAAGGTATGATTAAGATGTGCTCGATATATTCAATCCAGTTGGTTTACACATTTCAAGATCTAGTCTGTTTTCAGTATCATCTGAGTTTGAATTTGACCCAATCAGATTTATTAAATTAATGCACTGTCTGAATAGGGTAAAAGAATTAAAACAAAAAACATTCTGATCCTTTCGTGTCGCAATTTTCGGATCAGAGCATTGTCTTAAAGAAAATATGTCGGATAACTATATATTTATAGGTTTGGAGGACGACATCTTATTGGCTTCCCCGCTTTTCCAGAAACAATACTTCCAGATCGCACTGGAGGATTCCAACCTACATTTATTTACCAAATCTGGTCACCAACGTAGCCAAACTATCTTGCCACTTGTACTCTTTTTATTCACTGCATGTTTGTTTCTCCTCCACAAGTAAACTGTTACAAGGTAACCAACATTCAGTGTGAACTAGTGGCAGTGAGAATGTCAAAATTAGTGGAGGACAGGAAAAGGTGGCTACACTAAATGCACAGGATATTACAAATTAAGTATTCTTCTTTACAGTTTATTAACAAAGCATTAAGACATTGGAGTTTACTACAAAAGATATAGACATTTGGGAATAACGAAACATAAATAATAAACTTACTGGGGAAGTTTATATATGAAGTATAATGCATCGAAAGATGTTATGACATTTTAAGAGCAGAGTACTTGTGTGTGCCTTTATTATTTTACCCTATCTCTAACTATCGAACAACAGGAATATACTACAAAGTAGAGTATACATGAATCATGGTTCAAATTCATACAAAGAAATGCAGACACTTGTTTATAAAGCAATCGGCATATCTTAAACCACTTTCATAGCTGATTTCATTTCATATTGACTTCCCATAATGAACAAAATTATAATTTTTTTATGTATAAATTATTATATACAGCAATATTATTATCTTTATAATCATGCTAATATTAACAATTAAAAAACAAAATTAAATATGAGTGCTATGTTCTTAAATTTCAAACGAATAGAACAGATAGCAAAACTAAAAAAAAATTAGCTTGAAAATAGTTTTTCTTCTTTCATTTAATAGGTGTGTTTGACATGCTTCAAGAGAAGAAAAATAAAAATTATATCCACTTAAATTATCTCATGCCATCCTAAGTACTAAATTTACACATGTGAGAATATTTTTTTTAAATTCTTAAGTTGATCATTTAAATTTCCATTCTAAAGACAGAAAATTTTATCACAACTGATTTACTATAACAGAGACCTGTAATATTTTAATCACTTGACTAATCTCTATTGGTACACCTTTATTTTTTTTTAAATTTCCATTCTCGGGAATTCTGAACGTATGTCATTTTCAAACAAAATGTCATGCCTCACTAAATGAGACTAATTCTAAATTTTATCGTCACTAAACAAATAAACGGCATCTCTCTACAAAATGTCGTCAAAAACATATAAAGTTTCGTAATTTTTTCAAAACCATTATAATTTTATCATTATTAATGTGGCAAAAATCACTTTTTACATTAACTATACGGTTCTTTATATTTTTCGTCCCGCCCTGAGTCAGTTAAAATTTCGCCACTCTTTGGCGGCATAACCGAGAGGGGACTTTTGAGTGTGTCCCCCCTCCCCCCCAGGAGTCTGAAAAATAGGCAGAGAAAAAGTACTTTTAGTATTAATTTCCACCCTCCCCACCCCTGAAAAAAAACCTACCCCAGACACAGGAAAAAACCCCTTGAGAGGCATTTTCGTTGCGCAACCCTACCGGCTGACTGGAAACTGAATTTCAAAATAAGCTTGTGTGATATCAATCGTTCTCTTGCAATCCCTCATACCAGGTCAAAAAATAGAGTAGACAGAGAACAAATCATTATGAACTATGCATATTTAAGAGCTTTTCATAAAACTGGTCTCTTGGACCGGACAAATTTATAAGGCATCTGTCTGCTTAGGAAGGGCCACAACATACTAACCGTCATTAATATTAAGGGTTTTGCAATAATTTCCGTGGGAGAATAAGTGGTTTAGTAATATGGCTGGGCTCCTCGTTAGTTCACGACTTTACTATAATTAATCTGACGTAATCTATATATATAAAACAGTTCCAGAACTGACTGACTGACAGACAACGCACAGACCAAACCGCTGGACCTTAAGGGCTGACATTTTGCATGGCGGTTTTTCTTATAGTGTAGGGTGCACTAAGAAATATTTTTGAAAAATTCTTCTTAGATTTTTTAAAATTAAATTTTTAAGGTGTTTTAGTAACTTTTTATTAAGTTTACATTTAAAATAATAATTTGAGGATTATAAAATTTATATCACGAGAAAAAATATAAAAATTCCTTTAAAATGAAATCTTTTTCGAATCTTTACCTCCATTTTCTGATTTTTGGTGAATTTTTAAAGATAAATTTTTAGAATTTAATTTATTAAATGCTGATCACGTGATTTCTTTTTCTGGTACTTTAAATTTATTTATCGCATAACAACGAAGTGGACAAAAAAATATTTTTTCTTCTTGCTAATGCTGCAGACGATTGGAAATTCTCCAAAAAAATATTAAAATACAGTAAAAGAAATGTTCCTCAATCTGTACTATATTAACTTACTATATTCTTTATGTTCTATTAGATTTAATTTGAATATTTTCTTCTACATTATTTTGCCTATAAAAAATCCGTTACGATTTTTTTTATAAATATATTTTTTTCGTTTTTTCTACATCAATTGCACACATTGATCGTTATATGTATTTATTATAAAAATATTTAAACATATTTTTGGCATTAATTGCATACATTGACCGTTGTTATTAATTTGAATGTACTATGTAGTGAAGAACGGGTTTTTCAACTAGTACTTAATAAAAGTTTTTATTGTAACTTTGCTATTTTTCATGTCGTTCATTACTGTATTTGTGCTAATAATGAATTAATCATACACTTGTTTTAAACCTTTCAATAGTAAATGTGTGTAAATTACTTGTGAACGAGGTCATTATAGTCATTGTATAAATACAATATACTCTATTAAAGAAGGACTGAAAAAAATACTTCAATGCCTGTTAATTTCTAATTATTTAATGCTTTTCCTATATTTCATTTAACTCACGGTGGGTAAATTTCAGAGAAACATTTAGCTTCATCACTGAGCTTTAAAACAATTTCCACTTCTATTTCTTTAAGGTTCGGAATTAAAATATTTCCCAGTTTTGAAACCTTTTCCCTTCGGGCAAATTTGTAAGATATGACGTGCTGAGGAACCCAAAAGGACAAAACCTGAGGGAACCCATGATTCCTGGGAACGCTAGAGAAAACTAACTACATTTGCCTAAGTGATCCTCTCATAGTAAGACATATTTCTTACAATTTTATCATATATGTACCTTGTTTAACGTAATTGTAAAATGACGGGTTTATCCAATAATTTTTAATTAGCGTGTTTGCAATTATTTCGCAGTGAGGGGAGAGGGGGGGGCTTCTTTACATAAGTTCCTTCCTTTCTAAATTTTGTTTTCTATAAGGAAGTTTAATTTTAAATTTTATTATCAATTGCAATAGCATTTTTTCAAGAACTTGGAAAACTTGTCACTATTTTGATTGCTAATTGTTGAAATTTCCCATAAGTTCAACTTACAACGGTTCATTAAAAAAATTTAACATATTTTATCAAATTACTAACTTACGAGTTGATTCGTTCAAAAATTTCTACCAGTGACTAAGGGATAATAGCAAGAAAGTCATAACCTACTACTTACTGCTCCGATAGAAATTTCAAACATCGAAGGCCACAGGAGAGAGGAGCGAGGGCTACGTTCTCCAAGTATACAAAACTACTCCCTGCTAGCAATCATCTACAAAAAGGATCCTTACCGGATAGGTCTGGCCCATACTCAAATCCTCCCCAACTTACAAGCTTGAGGGAGTTATGAGGCACAACTATATATTTAGTTTATAAGAACAGAACATTTTTGGGTGCGGAAATCTTAAGATATTTAGATTACTTTTAATGTTGGGGATATTTATTTAAGGGGACTCACTACCCTTAAATCTTTAAAACATTACATTTTTTGAAAAAAAAAATATATGTTAAAGCCTGATCATTTCTGAACAAAATAAAGCAAACCGCATGAAAATATTTCGCTTAGTTCCGGCGATATTGATATTATAAATATTTAATTACTGATCAAGTTTATGGTAAGAAAAATTTTAAACTCATTTTTCTCAAAATGTAATTTTGCATCATTCCGCAACTGATATCTCAAAAACTATGAAACATAATTCCATGAATTTTTTATCACTGCATAATCATGTTATTTTATTGCGTCTGAACTTGAATTATTGCAATCACTACACATTTTGTTATTTTTTCAGGGGAAAATTAATGCACAAATTTAAGGAAATTTTAAGTATATTTTGAGCAGTTTAAAAAAAAAATTAAAAATATTTTAATGTTGAATGTTTTATGTTCAATTGTATTTTTAATTATTTATTTTAAATATAAAACAGGAATCATACATTTAAGAGTAAAATTAATTTCATAGTTATGTGCGCAAGCCAGTATACAACAAAAATGCTTAAAAAACAAGGTACATCTAAAGCATTAAAAAAAAGAATATTTAAAACTATTTTGAGAGTTGAAAATTTGTCTATTAAAATAAATATATCAATTTATCATATACATAAAATTTGGAAAAATTGGGAGTAAATTGAAATGGTTACAAAGAGTCAAAAAGTATGAAAATATGCCTTATTTCCTCGACATAAGAGTCGTGAGTCCCCTTAATCGCTTTCTTGATAGGTTTGTGCTGACCATTACACGATTAAGCACTGTCATACTCATCTTTAACGAACTCCATGAAGTTCAGTTCGTTAATAAAACAAATACTAATAATGACTTTTTACGAGCATGAAATGCAAAATTAAATAATATCACGGAAGAACAAACTGCTCATTTAAATTTTTTAACAAAAATTATAAAGTTTATTTTTATTTTGTAATGTCCTCCCTAAGGAGAAAGCACTTAACACAATTTTGGTAAAAAATGAGTGAAAAAAAATATAAAACGAACAAAATTAAATAGCATTTCATAACTAACAACTCTTAAAAATAACAGATTAAAATACTAGGTTATACTATTTCAAGAATCACTGAAAAACCACGTTAATGTTATTCATAAAGCTCCTGCTACAAAAGGCAGGAGAAGGAAAACAAGTGAGCACAAAATTTTATGTAATCCCACTAAGCAATAATTGAGCCCTCATAAAAAGAATCCGCAATTTAGAGTCTCCCTGCAAGATATAAAATTCACCAGTCTGGAACATTAAATATATATCCACACCCAATAAATGCTTTTCCCAACAACTCGAGCTTCTATCCCATTTATAATACACAGATAAACTTGACTTTTTTCAAAGGAAGAGCTATTTATACTAATTACCATTGCTCGGGATTCGGCTACGTAATATTATAGGCACTCTAATTCATGCTAGGCCAGAGGCACAATGACGATGACCTGCTGACCCCTCCGCCACCGACGGGGGATTAGTGGGCTGCTTCATATGGATGATCATGATGACAGCAGCTCTCAGGATTAATCCGCTTCGACCGCATGGATTAGTGCGTTATGGATGTCTTCATTGATGAGTCGTCCTAATCCGCTCTCATAATTCTCACATCAACATCTTCTCCAAGAGGATTTTACAGATGCCCACAGCCCAGGTCATAAGCGATAATCTGACCAGTTTCCGTCTACAGCTATTTATTACATTCGACACTGTTTCCAATCAAGGTAGAACTGGAAGAGCGGAATCTGCAAAACGACGACTTAACTGCCTTACAAAATCAAATACGCTTCAGCTTAGGGGGCCAAATGATAATAGTCCTCGAGCTAGACGGTGTCACTGAGAATTAATGGTTTCATTTCCAATTCACTGCAGGTGTTTCTTGTCTCCTCTGTACCAACGGATGCTTACATAAAATTGTCCTTAGGAAACAAGAACAAAGATTCTTTTCACAACAATTATTAGTTTTTGGCGGTAACATTGCCAGAAACCAAAAAAGAAGGCCTAAATCGGTGACAGGCTTAAACTAGTGGATGCACACTCTGCAAAATTGTTGCACAAATAACATTTTTAAAAAAGACGCTCACCCCCTTTTTTTTTGCGCTTCCACAAAAACTTAAAACCCTTTTAAGTCTCCATTAAAAACAAAAAGGTAAACAGAATATTTAATTACTGACGAATTCTATGTATTCTGTTGATACATGTATTTAAAAATATAACATCGCTAATGGATGGATTCGGATTTAAACTAATATCAGAGTTTAGTAAATTTGAATTAAAAACAGGAGTTAATTTATCTTTTAGAATAAACACACGATAAGTAGTAAATAAAATTTTTGTGAACCTTTTTATACAACATTGGTGAAATCTGAGAAAATTTGACTCTAAATTTCAAGTAATTAAATCTTTTTATTTTGAATAAATGCATGCTTATATATATTTTTATATTTTTCTCGATAAGATAAATAATGCGATAAAATAGCGAAACGTTCGACACTATGATAATACTTATGTACGACTCAGAACAAATCTCGATCAGTTACGAGAATAAATAACATACAGTTTTTTAGACTATAACAACAGAGGTCAAATGAAAAAAACCGATGGAAACACAAATGAGACACTTCTACCTTTATGATGTGTCTCACTTCAAATATGAACTGTCAGTCTCATCCGGCTAGATAAAGAAAATCCATTTTTTTTTTGTTTCATTAATGAGAATAACAGAAGTGGCTTGCTCAATAGCTTAAGCCGAAACAAAGGCACTCTCCCTTTCGTCCAGATTCCATATTTTTTGCTGTAGCTGCGAATTAAAGTTTCTTTATTCGCAAATGTTTACTACACAGAAATTTACTCTAATTTTTTATTTTATTTTATTTTTTAATTTGTAATTTCCATAGTTCATAAATAATATAAAAAAAATTCAATTTACATTTATTTAAGAATGCTATCATTTTTTAATCCTTTAAGTATTTTAACATATTTTAGCTTTTCCACGAGTAAAAGTGTTTATCTCAAAAGGTACCCCATCTTCGAATAAAAATTGATACTGAAATGAAATTTAATGTATTAGAATTACAATATGATAAAAAAAAATATTGAAACTTGTTAAACTAAGATATCCAGTATTCCGTTAGGAGTTAATAATAATAATAATAATAATAATAATAATAAAACAATTTTATTCGATGAGTCTTCAGAATGATGCAATGTTTAAGCAACTGGCATGTACCGTTTTCGCCTCAATGAATTTAATTGTTTCGCTACGTTAAATGTTAATTGACGGCTAGGGATATAAATGCTTCTTGCGATTGACATTAAAAGTTAGAATTTGGAGGATAAGCAAAGCAAAAATTATTATAGAGTAGTATAATGCAGCTGATAACAGTAGGCATAATTAAATATTGTACCGAAAACCAATTTTAAGTAAAAATCCAATTCTAAATTAAAATTAGGAAGAGAATTACCTCTTAGTAAGAGATATTTTGTCACTAAGATTTCTATAACAGAGAAACCTTAAGAGTTCCAGTTCGAAGCCAACCTAAGGAAAAATTCAGTCGATGAGACTTGCAATATAGACTATAGACTGTCTAAGCTCATGAGGTACCCGAGAGCGTAAAAAGCTCTTTACTCTCAGTAAGAAAATTGCGGGACACTCTCTTCATTTTGAGATTGATTCAACCATCAGTATCATTAATATTAAAAAAAAAAAAGAGAGAGAGCGATACTTAAAAGATTTATAATTTATTATTTAGGAGTTAAAATTGGGTTTAATAAAGAGATTTAAGAATTCAGGAATTATTTAAGTTAATTAAAATTAATTAATTACAGTATTAACATTAACAAAAATTACGTAAAATAATTTTAGCTTGGTAGGGACTTGCAATATATTGTCTACCGCAAACTTTATACAACCGTCACGCTATTTCTTCAACCAGTTACACAAAACTGACGTCATATTGGGTAAATAATTTCATAACATCAACTACTTATAGCCACTTAGAGATTTAAAATGCTTTTTGAGATTGATAAACACTGCATAGAAAAAGAGCGGAAAACAATAAATTGAGTGGTATACTACTGTAAATAACTGCAAGAAAGTTAAGCTTTGCGGCAAACATGTCTGATCCCTGACTCATAGGCACACAATTACATTTGAAAATGAAAATAACCGTAAAATGAGGTCACAATAATCCTAGCATTATATCTCTTTTCTAACTGTCTTGAACACTTACTATCAAATTGTTTCATAACTTTTATATTACGTTTACAATTTATACGTGTTTTAAAAAGACTATTGGATCAAGAACGAAAGTGATAAATTTAAGATTTTCTTTCCTAAATTAAGTGATAAATTTAAGCCTGCTGAGTGAATGCTTTTATGAAAATAATTTGTGATTTTATTACACGAATATTCCTGAATTGCTGAATAATAAATTTTCAAATTTGAATTAAATTGAAAATTTTTCAAAGTTTAGTGATGTTCCAATTGAATTTTTCAAGTCTAAATGACTCTAGATGTTCAAAAAATATTTCTATTCCTTGAAGAGACTCGAGAAAATGTATTCTCCATTTTTCAAAAAATCAAAAAGTCGATGAATGCATATTTATTTGAGTGAGACATAAAATATAAATGTTTTTCTTTGGGAAGATATAATTATATGACAGAAATTACAAATATTTTGTATTATTAGGATACTTGAGGAAATAAATGTTTGCAGAATACAAACACACAAGTTTAATAATATTACACTTAGGTATTATTGAGGAATGAAAGGCTAACCATCGAATGAGTATTTTTAACTAAGAACTTAAAAGTGAAATTATTTCTTAAACCTTTCTGTGTTGTTATAGTGACAAAATTTTAATTCGGAATTTTAAAAATTATATCTGTGGTATCTGGTAACTAGTTGATGTCTGCAACTTGCGTAAGTTAGACGCGAGTATTTTATTTATATGCAGTTACAAAAGTGGGTTTCATTACAAAGAAAAATTTCAAAACAGATCATATAGCAAGGATTTACAGAATTCGGTAGATAGTTATCGTATCGTATTTTATCATAAGCCAGGTTACTTTAGGTCACCGGCCACAGAGAGTATTGATCCCGTCTAATCATAGCGTGATGACTCTGCATACCGTCACACAGCAAGAAACGAAAACCATCTACTGACCTTTCAGCAGGAAAGACCTCAATAACGCCAGCTCAGCAAAATCTGCGGGCATTCCAGCTTAAAATATGCAAGCCGTGCACAGGGGAAAAACTGATTTACTTCCCCCAGGAAGACACGTAAGCAGGCTTGCATGCAATTAACTGGAAAAAGAAATTAATTGAATCAAACTGTGCCACAAACAGAGAGGTCGCAGTTATACCGAGTCTCGTTTTAACAGAATGTTTAATGTTTTTCCAATTACTTCAAAGGCAGTGAGAAGAAACCGTGCTGCACTTCACATTTGTTATCCAGCAGAGCATCTTACGTGTATTAGTGAGTAGGAACAGTGATGAAGATGATAATTTTTCAAGGTGGGAGGTGAAGGCACAGTCCATGAAATGATGACTATTATAGAGTGAGTAAGAATACGCAAAAACGTACTGGAATTAACCGCAGATTTGTTCCACTAGCACAAAGTTAGATACTAAAGGATAGTGACCTTTCATTATAGCCCGCCTTAGCATTTCAAAATGAAAATAATATAATTGATCTCGCATTACTAGTCTTCTAGCTTAAAGTGAGATCTCTGACTTACGCCTATAACTTCTGTTTAAAGAGGCATAAATAAATCCTATTACAATTTATCTTCGCTAATATTTGTTACAAAATAAGAAATTCATTTACTTTCCTTCACGTTCTTGAAATGTTTCGCTTTCCTGTCCATTGGAGATGAACTTGTGAACATATTTTGGATAAAGAAATAATAATAAATAGCTTGCCCAACACGATTTTTTTCTATTTTTGTTAAATGTTGTGAATGTAGTATCCATTTTTGATAGCTAGTTCACACGTGCGCCGAGCGCTCTCGCATCCACGTGTCGATTTCTTAATCAAGAATTGGATTTATATTTTAGACCGCTAGGGGCTAAAATAATTCTACAGTTTATGGGATCTTGAAGGGGAGGGGGATTCACCTAAAATCTGTCTAAAGCTGAAGATTAAGCGTATGAGGCAGTGTTTCAAATGATTAGCACGCACTTTAGGCATTTCGTATTATATATGAACGGCGCGGGAGGGATTTGGAGCTTTGAACCCCATTCCCCAAAGACCCAATAATTAATATATGTCTGGTAAAGCATTAAATGTTTCGTTAATTTTATTAGTTTTTGGTACAAAGTTCATGCCTTCCGCTTTCCGGTCTGATATCTTGTCTGAGTTAAGGTCTTTAATAAATCAGAACTATCACTTAAGCTAACTAAAATATCACGTCGAACTAAATCGGTTACAAACGTTTATTATTACGTATATATCAACACAACCGAATTACTTTTCGTGATCTTCAAGTATAATTTTCAATCTTGGATTGATGATATTGAATGACTTGTTATTTTTCAAATAATTAGCTAAGATAATCTATTAGCATAGCAATGTTAATCTTTTATTTACTGATATTATTCCTGTTTAATCATATACACAATATTTTATGTATGCATTCAACAGCAAAGTCTAAAGAATACTAGCTTAGAATTGGCTTTGTTCCCCCCAACCAACACCACTAAAATGAAGTGGTGTGGCCAGAAATATATATAAAAGACTCTAAGATGTCATTCCTTTATATGTCGCGCGCAAGTGTTGTTTGGACTACGATGTCCATGACGATTAATCAATAATGGAAAAGTATCTACCAACTGTTGTATGCTATTTTTACTTTAAAAAATTAAAGGTGAATTTTATAAAGGGTGACTTTTATAAACCATTTTAATTGATAACATAATAGGGACACGAAAAAAATTCTGTCCAAGAGGCATACATACGTCAATGAGTGGGAATCTATCTCATTCCAGCTGTAGCAGATTAACGAAATAAATTTATTTTGACTCTAAAAATGTGATTTGTTAAAATTTTTTGGTTAGATTTTTAATTTATATTAATAAAACGAAAAAGATTCTAAAAATGCAGAAGAATTTTACATCAGGTGCAAATGTTCCTTCTGTTGAGGCAGTTGAGTACTAAATCTCAATTGACTTGTGATCAGAGAAGTATGCAGATAAAATCAAAAGTTGTTAAAGCACATGCAACAAACCCTAATGCAAATGATTTAGGCGCAGCAGGAGGCAGGGATTTACAGGTACTCAGGGTCTAAGATTCAGTTCATAATTTAAATAAATCCATTCATGCCTTTAATTTACAAAATTTTTTTAAAATTTATAATCTCATCACACAAAGCTATCACTTTGTAAAAGATAAAATGTTATTTTAGAAGCTTCCAGTTTAATATAGATGGAAAAACAGGCCAAAACACCCATACACAGAAAAAAAAAATTTGAGGATATTTTAAACGAGCTACTTGTTATCTAAAGGATTTCATCTCCGATATCTTTGTGTTTGAGGGAAGACTTTACCATTCGTTTATTCGTTAAGCTATCCAGTTCTCAAGAGAAGCAGTATAGCTACATTGTTTGGCAATTTCAAGCGCACTTTAGAATACTTTCAATTTTCTCTTCTGATCAAAAGATTGGTAAAAGTTATAGACCTCTCGCAAGCTGTCAGTGTCCGAGAATCAAAGCCAGTTTATACCTCCATTCAAAACCTTGTTAATTAGAACACAGAAAAAAACTGATCATTCACACTCAGTTACGGTCTCGAATTTCATCTTTATTCTTCAGAAATATTATTAAATTTTTATATCGAAAGAAAAAGCTCAATGAAGTATTAAAAGCTGTCTTCTCTTTTCCTCAGACTTGTTACAATAAGTAGATTATTAAAAGAACTTCCCTGACAAACGAAAGAATAAAAAAATCAACGGCAGATGAAAAGGAGTTGCATAGGAGGGGAAAAACGCTCCGTTTAAGTAACGAAGCAAAAGGTTTCATGCAAGAAGCGACTTGATAGTCACAAAAGATACTACGTCAGAGGAAAAGCGTAAGAGAAAAGATTGACTCCATTCTCATTCACAATAAAAAATATATAAAAAAATGCTCATCACTAGCGGAATAATCGCTGACCTAGCTGCATCAAAGAGACCGCTGATCGTTTGGGGATGAGTGGAGGCTGGGAGTTGAAAGGTTGAGGGGAACACAAATAACGTAGTAGGAGTTAAAATTTAATAAAAGGCGGTCTCCCTCCCCGTGCTTGCTTTCGGAACAAGGACTTCCTCATTTTCTAACAGGAGTGTAATTTTTCACCACTGACTTCGTTGTGTAAGGAGTGCGTCCACAGGATTCTTTTGATGTGAAGTCGACGCTAGGTGAAGAGAGAGAAAAAGATAGGGGAAAAAAAAAGGTTACTTTATCTTTTCGTTAATTCGTCGTCAGGCTTTTGTGACTAGTAGACATCAGGCATTGATGACAATGTAATGAGATTTTTGAAAGAGACATTAAGATTTATTTTTAATTGCAAGTCGTAGAAAATGTACCTATGATAGTATTCTCTAACACATTGCGGAATTTTGGAAGCTAATATCAAAGCTTTTGGGGCAAATAAGAGCTGTGAAAGAGGCAAAAGGATGCAGTTTAGTCAGACCGTACTTTCGTTGCTCTATTCATGTTTCAATGTCCCTTCTAATGAGTTCATTTATGTGATACCTGAAACTGGAAATTTCGTTGAAATTGCTGGAAATACATATAACTGTTAGTTCATCCGACAGCGATGCAAAGCGAAAGTTTAAGAGAAAGAGATAGATAGAAAATTAGAGTGAGAAATTTTATGCATAATCAGCAGTATATCCTGAATTCGTAAACAAAAAAATATAACAGTTTTTTTTAAAAGAAAAATTCTAGCAATTTTTTTTTCCAATTTATTATTTTACTTCAACTAATTCGTATTTAAATCACAGCAAATAAATAATTTAAAACCTAAAAATAAATCATTTAAAAGTTCATATTTTAAAGAGCACAGCGTCATTTTTATTACAGTACTTACCCTTAGCTGAATTAGCACGGATAATCCACAGAGGGAGTGTTTTGAACTGAGAGTTCATATTAGAGTCAATTTAGTATATCTATCTGGAAGGAGTTATTCATCCCATAAGCCGAAAATTATCAAGAGGATGATTACAGAAAGAATATTTCATCTATTTATTTTAGTTGTATTCAAATGTTTTTGGGTAAACCTCCCTTTTTAAAATTAAAATCAGCTCCAAGATTCAATATACTGTATATATAACTAACAAACAATATATAAATATTAATATAATTCCTGAATAAATATTTATATTATTCCTAAATATTGATATAATTCCTGAAGGTTATCAACAGGTAATTTTTTCCCTTGTATATTGCAAATTTTGAACAACTGATACTAAACGGGACAAAAAATATAAAGAAAAAGTGTAAAAGCAGTTTTTCTGTTTAACAAAAGCATTATATAACGCAACTAATTTACGTAATTTAGACTTCACAAGTTATTTTCCAATTATATATATATCATTTTAAATCGTAAAACTTCAGGTAGTTATTTACATATTTACTGTTCTACACTTATTTTCTTAACGATATAAAAACTGGATCATACCAGTTACATAAGTATGTGATATTACAGTTCGTACGTTTCCTTTGAATTGGCTGAAAATGTTTAACTAATAACACCTAATTTAGTTCTTTTGACCAGAAATTTTATTATTAAACTATGAAACTGTTTAATAAATCATTCTCTATCCTAAAAGCGAATGACGTGTAGGATTATCATAATATGAGCGAAAAATTAAATTTTAATTTAATCGGAAGAAATAGTTAGCTTAATTTTTTTCCTATAGTAGGTCTGAGAAGTTAGTGGAGGAAATTCATTGTATGGTTTTGAAGTGTATTGAATTAAATCTACTTTTAGATAAATAGTTAAGTCCTTATTTTACAAAATTTTACATTAAAGGGTGCAAAGTCAAAACAGTTCTGAAAGCAAAAATTTGAGATTTTTTTTCTTGTCGAAGAAATTCTTAGACAGATTTTGACTCTTATGGATCATCCTTTATCTAATAGAAAAATACCTTACAATATCGTTGAGAATATTCTTTTAAACTGTGTTGCGACTGCAGAAAATCTAACAAACGTGTAATTCTCTATGTTAGAAATTGAGCATTTTTACGCTAACTTGACAGAGAATGAAATGAAATTTATTTCAAATTAAAAAAAAGTCTCGTAGTGAAGCATTTTACAAACAACTAGACTTTTAATCAGAAAAACATTATAGTATTGTAAAAACTTATCAGTTAACATTAATTGTGAATTTTACTGTACTTATTAACTGATTACGCCTTATTTATCAAGCAGCTTCAGAAAGTGCGGTTATAGAAACTGAAACAAAGAAAGATATACTTAACACATGGAAAAAAAACCCCTCTCCGTTCAGTCTATTTGCTGAAAGCTTAAAAAAAGAAAAACGAAGACCACAGTTGGCACTCTGAGTGACGTTGAACAAACAAAACCGAAATTTAGCAGCTGTAATGTCAGTCTGTGCATCTCAGTTGCTGAAATATCATTCTATTCCTATAATATACGAATGTAATTGGTTGGAGTTACATGGTTGTTCTTGAACTTAAGTAATAAAGGTTGGGCAGTTTCATGACAAAAACAAACAAAAGTCGATTTATATTCAAAATCAGTCTACTTTAAGCAAAAATACACATCTCCTGCGTGCTAAGCCTTGGACTTAGATATCATCCTAGTTATAGGCTCCCCAGCAAGGCATAACCGATGATTACACTAGAGGGAAAGGAATTCCTAACGCGGAATTTCTCTTAATTTTTACTAGTTACCAACTAATTGCAGTCATCCAACCCATTTCGGAAAGAATCATCGTCTAGAGCAGTGGTTCTTAACCTTTTCAATAGTCAACACCCCTTGAATCTGAAAATAAGCTCTCCCACCCCTTGAAAAACGTGTTTCTATTTTAATTTAGGAAAAGACATTTATTGCAAGATAATTTATTTATTGCATAAAAAAATTAATACATTCACAATACATACTATATTATTACATATAAAACAATATCTACATTTTTAATGGCTACGTTGTTGTTGTTTGTTCATAATTATAATTTTAAAACGAGGCTCTTTTTTTGAAAGAGCCACAGGTAAGTCATCATATGCATTTAAGCGATTTCTGGCTATTGTTTTGATGTGCAAAAGTGATGAAAAATTCACTTCACAAAGGTAAGTGGTGGCAAATGATAAAAGTGTCTCTAATGCTGCTTTTTCCAATTCTGGATAAAGTTGTAACTGCGTACACCAGAACTGTTCTAAGTCCAGTTTTTTTTAATTCCATTTCAATAAGTGCATTAGCTCGTACTACAATAAAATCGTCTTTTAATAAAACGTTGTCGTCCAATGAATTTAGGCCAAACAAAAATGGATTGAGTATCCATCTATTAATTTTGCTTATATTTCCCGTGGAAAAGTATCCATCAAATGATTCACTCAATTGATAGTTTTCATTAAAAATTTAGAACCTTCTCTCGCACCCCTAGAATTGCTCTCCCACCTCCCCTCCCAGAGGTGCCCGCAAACCCCGGTTAAGAACCCCTGGTCTAGAGCGAATTGTAGTACAAAAGTCAGATCGCAAAAAGATGACAAAATGCATAAAGCTCACAACAAGGGTGAGGCCTAGGACCAAGGCCTGTACTCTAGGACTGCATATTTTTTGCTTTAAGCACCACCCATTTGACAAGTTTTATGCATTTCGGCAGTCTGCTTTATGGCATGTTCACATAGAATCCGCCAGCGTCAGCGTTAAAGATTCCTTTGGCGCTGACTGGTTAAATGGGTCATTGACTGGTATATGAGTGGTTAAAAAATTTAACGCTGACGCATTCTGTGTGAACAGGCCCTTAGCCTGTGTGCGTTTAGGTTGCTTAACAGTGTATAATGCTTTGCATAGATGTCGTAAAAATCTACTTATTTATTTATTTTTTAAAGCTTTGATGCACTTATTTAGGTTAAAGATCTAAGAATGCTAAAATAAATAAAAAAAATCACTTTCTTGCGCTAAAACGCAGGAAATAAGGAAAACTCAATTAAGTGCAAAAAAGAGAGCGGATGCTTTTAGTCCAAATATATGTGTGGTTGAGACTGTATCTTCAAGCTATTTTTCCGATAATACGTTAACGGTAAGAAAAACTTATAAGCGTAAATATTTGTGGGCATCAGCCTTTTAAATAAAAACATAGTGCGTGATTATCTGAATGTAGTCGCAACTTTTTTTTCAGCCAATCTGAATAAATATCAAATACGAATAGAGCTTTAATTCCTATACTGTACAGGTCTTTTTGCAGACGCTATAAATGTTTTTATGTAAGGTCTTTAATTATTTATATAAATTAATCTTGACTGTGATATTTCGATATTGGAAATATATTTCGAAACCGAAACCGAAACTTAACTAGAAAATTTCCTGATTTCCATTGTTTCTGAGAGATAAAGAAAGTGTAGAAAGGAAGATCTTCATGGAGCATCAAAGTATTTGTTAGTTATAGAAAAAGCTTCATTTCTCGGGCACTACAAGTAAATGTTTTCAATAGAGCCTATAATCGAGTACAAGCCGTAATTATTTTTTTCTTAAAAGAGATTCAGCGACAATCCTGAAAAGTGAAACCAAAACTTACAAGTGTAAAACGAAAACCAAAACTAAGCTAACGTACTTTTGTGACAAAGAAGACAAAACTAAAAGAAATTAAAGGAAAATAAGGACAGAAAGGAAAACAGCATTTTGTACGTTTAAAAACGTATGCTGCCCGCTGAGTGAGTTAATTCTATGCTTTATTGCGCGAACGCGGGTAAAGTAGAAAGAAGTTTCGAAACGCAAGCTTCTGAGCGTGCGCCATGCATTCTCTCTCCCATTGTTTTCCACCTCCTTCCATTCTATTGTCTCCTAGCGAGTGAAGGAATGGCTGAGACTTCAGCCTATGAGCCTATGAGAAAGGTTCTGGAACCGCTATTGGCGGAGATAGCGATCAGAAAGAGGATGGGAGTTTCCTGGAGAATACCGAAGATGACAATAGTGGTCGGGGCGGAACAATAGGTTGGATGCCGCGCATGCTCACACAGCTTCACAAAAGAGAATGGATGCGCAGTGGGGCCGGTTCCAGAGACGAAAAGGTGTTCGTACCGAAACCGAGACTTTCCGGAGTTAAGTCTCTGCGCCGAAGTCCGTTCAACCGGCCTGCTGCCCTCAGCGGACAATAGGCGGCAATTTTTTTTGCGAGGGGACTATGAGGCAGATGACTTTTGGTGAACATCTTAACGGATAATACCGATGTAAGGCAGACTTAAGGCTGCTGTGTATTAACCCTATGGAATTCGTTCACCTCAATGATAACCTATGGAGAAAATTTGTCCAAGAATTGCTGACTTGGATTTAAGGATTTTTTTTTTTTAAATTCTACTCCCTTGATGCATTTTTCGTTTTAAAAAAATGAAAATAATATTTTTTAATTTAAATTATTGTGGGAAAAAATTTGGTATAGTGTGTTTTAAATGCTCAAAAATTTCATTGATGGACGAAATTTATAAAATGAATCCCTATGGAACCCTATGGAATTCGTTCACCTCAATGATAACCTATGGAGAAAATTTGTCCAAGGATTGCTGACTTGGATTTAAGGATTTTTTTAAAAATTCTACTCCGTAATAGAGAAAGAAATTTTCCACCTTGATGCATTTTTCGTTTTAAAAAAAATGAAAATAATATTTTTTAATTTAAATTATTGTGGGAAAAAATTTGGTATAGTGTGTTTTAAATGCTCAAAAATGTCATTGATGGACGAAATTTATAAAATGAATCCTGCTGCAAGGTGCACAAAATTTCAGGCTACCCGAAAAGACCGCTTTCATTTGATCATCAGCATTTATGTAGCTGTAAATAGTAGACAAATTTTCTCCATGGGTTAACATTGAAGTGAGCGAATCCAATAGGGTTAGTACACAGCAGCCTTAAAAAAAAAAGAAAACAATATTGCAGAGAGAATTTGAGAAACTTTTGATAACTCGGATTATCTGGGGTGTTAAAAGTATCTTCGTTCTATCTCTTAGCCTACTCCCCCCCCCCCCCCATGATACGGGATTTTAGAGTAATCATTGCTATGATTTCATAATATATAAACACTTAAGCTTAAATTGAATAATATAATAATTTTCTTTGATTTAAAGCAAAAAAAATTAAATTGAAGAGTAGATAGATAAAAAGATTAATTTACGTAACAGTTAGATCAAAATTTAGCAAACCCGGTTATTCCTCCGAATGTACCAAAAACGGTACTTTTAGCAATACACTCAAGTGCGCGTGAACAATGAAAGCACAAAGAGGAGAAATCATGAATCAAAGTCATCTCAATGCCTGTGTTCGTCATTTGATCACAATGAAACCTATAGAAACATCCCTTTACTAGCCAAAAGCAAATCCTCTCTGCTGTACACTTTTTGCATATGCTTTATGTGCAAATGGAAAAATAAATATCTAACAAAATTTCCAGCTTAAATGTATCATTTTTTTAAATAAGTGAATGTTATCATAGTAGAAAAAGATATTTCGGCTTATACAATAATATTACCCTTTTTTAAAGACTGGAAATTGAACATGGGTCCTTACGCTTGAGCTGGAATTCTTCCTATAATGATTTTTTTGGCTGAGAGGGAAACTCATTTTTCGAATTCCGTTTCTCTCATATTCTGTCTCTCTTTTTCAGCTCAATAACAAAAGATATTACCCTATACATACTTTTTCTTTTCATTAATTAGTTTGTTATATTTTCGATTTTTTTTTTTTTTTTTTTTTTTTTTTTTTTTTTTTTTTTTTTTTTTTTTTTTTTTTTTTTTTTTTTGGGCTAAACCATGAATATTTGTCATATACCTCTTAACGGAAATCGATCTAAAACGGAAAGTTTCTGGAAACGCGTTCAAGCTGCTACTGTTGGGGAGAGGTATGAGAAGAGAAAAGAAAATGAAATCTCTCGAGATAAATTTTGTTATAATTTTTCTTTCAGTTTTGAAAATTTATTTATTTATTTATTTTTTTTTTATCGGTTTAGTTCAAAGCAATAGAAATCACACAGGTGTTGATTTTTACAGACACAGTTTATCGATTCAAGTGATTATTTTTGCTCTCTGATGACGATGAGAAAAGTCTCATATCCAACTGTTAAACTACAAACAATTTAAAAATGACTATGACCTCTACTTATTCTCAACCAGTAAAATGTAGGCTCATGAAAGAATATAGATTTTTTGAGGTTTATAATTGTCGTATAACAATCGAGGTTCTCATAAAAAATACCATAATGTTTTCCAAAATGGATCCCCATACGATGCAATGATAAGAATTGAAATATATATATATATATATATATATATATATATATATATATATACAGTGCCGTAACTAGGAAGGGGCACCCGCCCAGGGCCCAATTGGAAGGGGGGCCTAAAATGCTGTATTTGTTTTAGTATTTTCCCAAACCTAATTAATTAAGGGGCCCAAATGCAAATTCTTGCCCCGGGAACATGAAAGGCTAGTTACGGCACTGTATATATATACAGTGCCGTAACTAGGCAGAGGCAACAGGGACACCCACCCAGGGCCCACTTGGAAGGGGGGCCCAAAGGCTGTATTTGTTTTTTTCTATTTTCCCAAACCTAATTAATTAAGGGGCCCAAATGCAAATTCTTGCCCCGGGAACATGAAAGGCTAGTTACTGCACTGTATGTATATATATATATATATATATATATATATACAGTGGAATCTCGATCTATCGTTCCCCGAATCATCGTTTTCCCGTATGTGTCGTTTATTTCACCCAGTCCCGACGATCATATTGTTTTGCTATGCTCCCGCATTTATCGTTCAGTTCAGTCGGTCCCTTGAAAAACGATAGATCGAGATTCCACTGTATATAAATTTTATTTTAAAAATTAGCATAGACTTACTTGATTATTTTGCTGCTGAATTACGAGCTGTTCTTTCAGCAACTGTAGCTGGTTGATCATGTCCGTCAAGCAGCGCTCTTTCTCTCTCATGTTATCTCCAGACAGAGCTAAGCGGAAGCTATCACTGTCCATCATGCCCAATGGATTAACCGCTGACTCCGATGGGAACTCTTTGCTTGTGAGTACAGAAGGGGTGAGTACAGGGGACCTTGGTGACTGTTGATGGCTGAAAATAGGACGTTCTATGTGGCTACAGTTATTTTTTCATGCATAACAAACATATTACGAAAAAAATATTTCCATCTGTATAGGTTTGACTTACCTAACTAATTAAGGATTCAATATTTTACCTAGATGCAAATGACGGATTTAGATGAAATTAAATCCAATATTTTAGATGAAATTAATTTAATAAGATGTTATTTAAAATAGATAAAAAAGTGGAGACTTATCAAGAAGTCATTATCTACCAGTATGAATGAGAACAATTACTCTTCCAGAGAAAAATATTTGACCCCTGTTGGGTAAATTTTCTTCTATTTTCTAGTAAACCAGCGTTATAAAACCCTTCATTCATTCTGCACATTTCAATACTAATTTATTATTTTACTGAGATCGCATTTAAATCAACAAGTGTCAAATTTTAGCAATTTGCTTCAGGAAAAATCATTATCCTTAGCTTATATTAAGTTTTCTCAACATTTTTAGCAGTTACTGTCAGTAATAAAAGATAATACACTTATGCGTAAATATCATTTCAAACATAATCTGAACATCATTTCGATTACTATGAAACAAAATATATTTAGTGTCGTGATTCGTCTATAATATTTTCCAATAAAAGACCAGATATATGCTTTGAATTAAACTATTTTACAACTAATCCCGAATAACGTTACTCTATAATCAAAAGGACTTATACTACAATGTAACACATTATTCACGCTCTTTTGAACAAAATATTTTTCTTAAAAAGTAACTTTACTCGGTAGAAGACTACAGAATTTTTTCTTATTTAACAGTGTGAAATTTAACATATTTTAAAACGAATTCTGTAAACACTGGTTGTTTTATAACTCAAAATATAGAAAGAAATGCAAAGTACATAGTTAAACTATGGTACTATGCTTTGAATACGTAGAACAAATAGAAGTTAATGAATCAGAATTAAAGTTTCAATAACAAAGAAAACTTTATACAGGTCTCTCTTTGTGAATGAATATAAAATATTTGTAGAAATTATGAAAACGTATATAATAACGATCATTTAGGTATAATATTTTGGCAGTATAACTATAAACATAATTACTTGCTATGCAGTGAAGTCAATTTATAGATTTAAAAAGAAAAATCCTGGTATTGAAAACTTTCATTATCACTTAATAACGTCAAAAATATTTTTTAAGTTTAAAATCATATATTAAAGCCCTAAAAATTCCTAACAACTTAAAGATATTATATAAACACTATAGAGAAATTCTGGTTATTGTTATTTTTTCCATACATATTTCAATACATGTTCAAATATTTATTAGATATTATCCTCTTTGGTTATGAATGATAACGAATAATGCATATCCTCTATAAAATTTCCTTTTCTGTATTAAGTGTCAAATTTCATTACTACATAGCAAATTATTGAGATGGTTTTCAACAATTAAAATTATGTTTAAAGCGTTATTTATTGAAAACTTATTGATTTATTCAATAAAGATACTAAGGCAAAATATCAAGTGATCGTAAGCATACCTTCAGAATGTTATAGCTAGATTTTTCCTTTTTAATGTAATGAAATACTAGTTACGCTTACAATCCATATACTTAAAAAATAATAAGAGGCCTAGTCGTAACCGATCAGAAAAAAAGAAAGTAAGAAAGCATTCGAAGGGAAAATAACTATTCGACAATTATTTTAGGTTCTGGGAGGAACAAAAAATTTCTCTATGCTCCTGTCTCTCAACATTTAGCTTCATTAACCAATTATTTTCTTGAGAACTCTTCTTGTACCCCTGAAAGTCGTACATGTACCACAGCTTAAAAGCCTCGATACTAGTATAAACCAGATTGAAGACGTAAAACAATATTAACTTTCATATTATATCTCAAGTTAACCTGGAGAGTAACATTGACTTAAACAAGTCTAATTTTATAAGTCTTCCTTGAATATGTGACTGACATCGATTAGTCACATATTCAAGTAAACAGGAATATACCAAAATAAAAAAACAAATCTTCCATTTGCTATTGAATACATTCACTAGATCTGAAGGTACATGGGGCGTATTTTGAATTCAGGTAAACGCATTTTGAGAAGTATTCTGGAGGTATTGTTTCAGCAACATATTTGACATTTATTTAACGACAGGTAAAAGCCTTTTTAATCACGAGGAATCAAATAGTTTCCCTATTTTTCAAGGGGAAAATTAATCTCAACTCACAAAGATCTCTTAATAAGAAAATTTGATGTGTTCTGTAGGCATCTGAGAACTTATGGAAAGGTGAAATTTTAAAATAAAATATTCGTAACATATAGTTTCAGCGAAAATTATTTTCTATTTGTTTTCTGTTTGTAAAATATGAGAACATGGATTCATAACTACATAAAATAAGAACTTTTGCAGATTTCCACTTTGTTTAAAGCGTTTTCACAGCATTGAAGATCTTATCTAAAGACCACTTTTTCAAATTTTTCATACAATTAGAAACACATTCAAATAATCAAAATACTTCAAAAATTTGGAGGAAGGGAAGGTTCAGTTCTTGTCTTACCTCTGAGGGGTTAAATTTCTACTGTAGTAATCGTTTTCAGAAATTATACCTGGGGATGGCCCAGGAGTTTGAATTTCTCTCAGGGTAGCGCTAGTTGTCATTTTGGATGTCAGTCTTTTTAAGACATCATCCATTGTCCTCTTGCCATGCCCACCTGTGAGCTGCTTTCCCATATCTTGTGGAGGATGATACATATGATATTGATGATGATTGTTATCACTCTGAGAGATTTCACGATTTTCATGCAAGTGATTACTACTGTTATTTTCAGTTATTTGACCCGATGCCTTTAGAGAGGCTTGCAGAAAGTCATACGGGAATGCACTCACATCAGACACAAGTTCATGGCCGTTAATACAAGGTTCAGAATCATATTCTGAGTCTGTGGTGGTCTCTGACCTGATAGACGAAACACTTAATAACAACCTTTGTTTCCGTGATGATGTTACATTATCTTGTACAGATTGTTCAGTACCACCATCACTATTTAAACTGTCACATGAATCTTGCTCATGGTCCAATGAGTTCTGTGGTCTGTTTGTGGCGTTCATAGAAAGCTGCAGATTTGAAACATCTAACCCTTCAATGCTACTTCCCATTTCCAGACCTCCGTTACTGCTAGCCTGCAGAGTGGCTTGAAATTGTTCGTTGGAGAGTCTGCTGAGAAGGTCCGACCCTTCAGTAGAAGGGGTATTGCGTTGGAACTGAATTTTGTTATCATTCTGATCCAGCAAATGCTCATCGTCTTCTTCCACATCTATTCGATCGGTGGAGTTGTTCAGTCCATCCGTTGACAGTTTCGTAGGTGGGCTCTTTCGTTTAGAGGACATCCTCCTGAAAAAGTTATGGAATAAATTAAATGGATTACCAACATACATTAATTTATAATCTTTTAATTTTTTTAAGTATAATGTACTTTGACATTTAGAAAAATTTTAACATATCTATACTGGATTTCTCTCGATAATACCCTATCTAAGAGTTTACAGCTCTCTCACACGCTTCTGCTTTAAACTACAGAACTTACAAAACAAAAAGCAACAATTCATTAACTAAAACAAAATAGTACTAGTACAACTTTCCTCTTACCAGGCCATTAATATAGATACAATATTCTCCACAAATTAAAAACCATACAAATAATGTATTCATATTTAATTTACCGTAACAAAATATTAATTTTATTCTAATATAGAAAAATATGAGTAAAAAGAATTAGTCTTCGGATTTTATTTTTGAAGGGCTGAACAGAGTGCAGAGTAAATGACCACCCTTTTTTAGGCAAACATTTTTTTGATTGCAAGTATGATACAATAAAGCTACTATTTTTTAATTCCTCTTTTCTCGAGAGTAGAATTTAGGTTCCACCTACCAACTTCACTCATTTTTCAAGAAATACACATGGACCAGATCGTATTTTGGAAGACACGAGCATTCTGGATAGCAAGTCTATTACCTGGATGATCACTCCCTCATATGTGTAACATCAAAACTGTTTCATTCACACCTGTATCTTCTACAATATTAACACCATAGATAAATGAAATAAAAAGTGTTACTGAAATAATCACTAGAATATCACTGCGCCAGGACATTGGGAATGATAGAGAAAAAAAAAAAAACAAAGATTGAGTGCAGAGCTCAGAGTGCGAAAACACTCGTGCATAGCTCATGATGACAGTTAATGGATATATGCGAGTGAATGACAGTTAATGAATATATGAGAGTTTTTGATATGCTGTTTAAAATCAAGTTTTCCTAGGATCGCGGGTCATTTAAGTTGATAGGATGACAGCTTCGTAGTTAGGATTACCGTGTTCAGTATTTAGTCTTGGCTATTAGCTGTTACAGTGGTGTCCAGCCGTTGAAAAGTATGATAACGAACCGTTAAATAAATACGCAAATTACAACAAAATTATCAGAGAGGAATGAAAATTCACCTTTAAAAAATAGCAATGAATGTATAGAAATATTCATGGTAACTACATCAGAGGCCATAAAAAAGAAACAAACAAGAAAAGATGCGAATAAATGGCGTTAAAAATGATAGTTTTCTCTCATCACGATTCCCCACGATATTTAGGAAGTTATAGGGCCAGTCTTTCGGATAGGAGAATAGGGCTTAGATTCACGGAATTGGTAGTCAGTCGTTATAATTGACAATTTATTTACGTATTTATATTTATTTACTAACCAAATAATGTTCAAGTGCCTGTAGATACAGTGTGTCTGATAATTTCAATATAATGAAATTACTTCCCCCGTATGCTTCATGCTTTGTGTACCATTTTTATTTCTTTCAATTAAGAGAAATATTCACTTTTATGGAGGATATAACATCAAAGTTTTAATTATAAGCTAAATACAAAACTTTTTGTAAATTCTTTGTACATCTTTTCTATTTTTTAGATTTTTATTGTTTCCCTAGAAAAACTTATTTATTTTTTTTTGTAACTTTTTCGAGGGCAGCTTAGGTTATACTAAATACTTAATAACTGCTTTCCACGGCTGTCAACCGACTGGGAAGCTTGCCAGTAGTTCACTCTGTCGTTAATAAAGTAGATTAGTAATCAATAGCAGTTATTTTGAGTCTTTGGGCTGTATTACTTTTTAGATAATAACGGAAGTTCTTACTTCCTTCATTATATGTATACCGTCTCTAGCGATACATACGTATATGGATGAGGATACTAACCCTGATTTATAAAAAGTTTGACGGAGTAGGGGTGGATATTTAGTAATTTAAGTCCTGTTAGTTTAGTTTTGCTATGGTTTTATGCGAAATTTAAGGTCAAGTTTTAAGCTTAAACTTTAAAAAATTCAGTGTGTTGGGGTTATTTAACATACATAAATATATATATGTGTGAGAGAATAATGATATATATATATATATATATATATATATATATATTAGCCTTTTTTATGTACAGTTTTATGAAAATAAACTGTTTTCAAATCGCAGTTTTCAAAATTTACCTTACAAGAATAAAAAAGATAAATTTTACATAAATAATACAAATTACATTTTTATTTACACAGTTGCATTTACATAACCGTCAACCAGGATCGGATTAGAACAAAGGTCATGCTACCTTGAGCCAGCTGTTCTACTAACTTCACAATTATGTCGCTTGTTTACATATTTAGTACACTATATAAAGATATGTATTATGTAATTCACTTATTTATATATGAAGACTCAAATTGACTGTTACCTGCAGCCCATTAAAATCTCAATCTCCCTTATTCTGAACATCATTTGTAAAAAATTGACGCGTTGTAATGTCAGCTTATAGTTGCTTACAGTTAGCTCAGGAATTTCAGGGATCCCATCGTGAGTTTTTGGTTGTCATAAAGTTATAAATAATTTATCTAAAAATCTGTGTTATGACCAATGCCGATTTTTAAAAATGCTTTGGGTGCTATCATAAACGAAAACGTTTTTATGTTTTTATCCCCATGAAAGTCTTACTCAGAACACACTCCATACAACTCATTAAGGCGACCATGGACCTTCAGATTGGCAAAAATATGTCCCCAAAACGATTTTTTTTATTTCAGAAAATTATTCTGCAACTCATCAGCTTTAAATTAAAAAAAAAAGTATGTTGATCCGATCATTATTAACCGAGTTATAAGTATTTTTTTTTCAAGCGTAAACAATGGAAATATTAGTCAAATTCAAACTTTAAATGCCTTTTTTTCAAAACAAGTTTTCATGTCGTTTCGGTAAGTTCAAAATGTTCCATGCGCCATAATTTTTCTTGAATTTTCATAACATTTCATAAAATGATTATTTTTATATGTTAGAATTAAACTTAGTAATCAATTCATTATACTATTTTAAAACAACTTAAAATTTGTACAATCAAAAATTTTTTTGGATAAAATTTTGCATAAAATGACCTATTTTTATCGATTTTTTTCTAGTTTTTATAAATATGACTGTAAATCAAATATTGCTACTAACTTTTATTTTAACTATATAAAGCTAGCTTAAGAGAGAAAATTAGATATCTGAGACAAAAATTAATGCGCATGGAGCATTTTTAAATACAGTAATTAACAAACTGATTTTAATTAATATCTTAATTAATTACATTCTCATTTTTTTTAATTTAGAATTTCCTTCTCTAAACAACACTGCATAAGTATACAAAATTTCATAGCAATTGGTTAATAAATAAAAAAAAAAAGTTTTTCATGGTCCATTGTCGCCTTAATAACTTTACATGCGATGACTAAATTGACATTTTTTTAAAAATGTAGGTAAAGCTTGGCTTTTCATTATCAGGTGTTAAATGCGGAGACAGGCTACTTTTAACTAGAGCCCTTACAGGGGTTTTACTTTAGATCTTGGTCTACTGAAGCCCACTGGTTGCAAGAATTAACCATAGCAAAAATGAAACTTCTTTATAAAAGGAAATATAAAAATAAAACCTAGAGATAAGTTCAGGTGCACACACGTAGCTCAAAGTAGTGAATCTCAAACTTTATCCTTTATTGCCTAAAACCATTACTAAGAGGTCCTTGTTCTACCTTAATTACAGTTATGGGAAATGATGGAGTTAGAGGCACAGCTCACTTCGAATTGTAATACATGCTCAGTAAGCTGTTCCGTCTCAGCTCCTCATGATAGGAGAGTTTAAAGACAATTTCAGATTCGCTGGTGACACCTACATGTCAACTGCGGGATTTCGAACGCGTAGCCTCTGGTAATTACGGGCAGCACCCAAACAGTTTTGGAAATGGTCCCACTCGGTGCTATTCATGAAGTTTTACTTTATTGCCCTTAATTCTGCACGTTTGTAGTGTTGCTAGCTCTTCATAAGGTCACCCGTGCATATTAAAAAATATTGAGTAGTCTGTATTTTATTTTAATAAATAAACAAAAAACATTTTTACTCAATTTAGGATTATTTTCCCGAATTGGAAAGCACGGGATATAAGTTATCTGCCAGTTTACTATCTAACAGAATTGCGTTTAAGTGGGAGGTCATTACTTTACATACCTAAAGTTTCTTAAAGTTAGGGAATTTCCCAATTTTTGATGCTAAAAATTTATTAAACTAAATAGCAAATATTTTGAAATTCATGAAGCAATACTAAAATTACTCTATCGGTAAAGCAAATAAGAACTTCAAAATGCTTAAATAAATAAATATTTTTGGAGTCCCTCTATCACAATATATTTTTTAACAGCAATAGTTCTTTTCGGTTAATATAATATTAATGCAGAGAGATCTTATCCTATATATTAAGTAGATAATTGAAAATTCAGTGTCCACTAGCAATAATATCTTCAATACATTTTGCGTTTTTATATTAAAGCGTAGGGTCGGAAAACAGTGTCTTGGCCGGACATGCCGTAGGTAGGAATTCTTTGAATATAATTATGTTTTTGAGCTCAATTATTTTAGAAAAAAAAAACTTTCGCCAAGATTCGGGGTAGTGGAGGTTTGATAGGTCATCGAGTGGTTACACCTTCCACCAAAACATCCGGTCGTGGTCATTCATTTCTTTCGCCAAACATTCTTTGACAATAACTAATGTTCTCCTATATTGGGCTCTGGCAGTTGCTCTGGCCCTCCTAGAGAACCGGTCATTCGTCATGGCCGGCTGAAGTGACCGCCGCTCTCGGAGCCAAAGTATCGGAAGCGTATTGCTTAATTCAGTGAACACACTGTAATATGGGGGAGGCCACTTCAATAGGTTGACAAATGGTCAAGAAGAAATTGTTTCGCCAGTTCTAGAAAAAGGTGAAATAAAGCATTGAGGAACGTTAACTAAAGCGATCTATATTGTGGCAATGAGTTCTGCTACAGTGTGTGATGTGGGGCTATTATATAGTTTTATTGCGTTCGTAGACAGAACGGGGGAACGGCATGATTTCCTGACAGTTGTCCTCAATATGTTTCCGCAGAATTTTTTTGTCTCAAACTTTTCTTGGGCGCAATATTTCTTTTCATTCATTCCGCTTAATATATGTCTTACGAAAAAGTGATACAGTACTGAAAGCTTGATACAACAACACACAATTCTCTTCATGCTATTCAGTTTTAGCTTATATGAGGATGTATATCACTGCGTGTATATGAGTTCTCTACTGAACGTTGATTTCTTTGATTCTGACAAAGATAAGAGCAGCTATTTGTTATCTACATGCATGCTATCACTTTTCTGCTTTGTGGAACACAATAGATTTAGTGTCAGCATGGCTGAAAGATTTCTTCCATTGTTTGACTATACAAATTTACTCAATAATACGCGAAATATTTATGATTTCGTATATTTTGCCTGTTTCCGGGGGAAAAACTTATTTAAATCTCATCACTCTCACTATTTTCTTAGAAATACTAAACACTTTTAAGGCAGCAAGACAGCTTAAAAATGATGTTAAGTGAAATGTAATGAAATTAACTTTATTATATAATATACTAGCTTTAAATACCCAGCGTTGTCCATTATTTTTATGTCTAGAACAGCATCGCTGAAAATCAAACAATAACATATTATAGTTAGTTCTGATTTTTGAATTACATATGAAAAAAAGAATATCTACCGATAGCTTTAAAATCTTACTTGAAGTTTGGGATGACAAAAGTAATTCGCTAACTATTCTGCTATTTGGATATTTGAGAGGCAACTAGGAAGGACTTTCAATATAAATACCTCTAAATTTTTGCTATTTGTTCATATATAGATATATGATGTTGTGAAGATGTGGGAAAACAACGCATTACAGCATATGAATTGCACTACAGGAATACGACTTTCAAAAATCATATTCCGTTCAAACAGAATTTCAACTGAGCAAACCGCAATAGATTTCTATCTTACGATGACACCCCTCTATAACAACAACAATAATAGAGGAAATAATTAAATCATTGACATAGTTCTTTAGAAGGTTTTCATGACTTTTTTTTTTTAATTGAAGACGGAAATATGCAGAAAAAGTTATATGATTGTTATTACGCTAGAGTACATAATAAAAAACTACAGCTTTAAAAGTTGGGGAGGCTCGGGCTAATATTTTTAACTCACTGAAACTGTCATCTATTGCAAAAAAAAGTTACGCAACCAATTTCCCTGCGAAAACGAAATCTAGCTATTGAAAAACAAAGCAAAATGTGTAAATATATAAGACCTTTGCCATAAAAAAAGAACTCGTCTTGTCGGCGAAACAGAAAACTAAGACCACCCCAACTCTTTCAAGCAATCATCATTCACATCCATATCTTTCGTCAGCACTCGCACTTTAAGTGGACTCTTCACTTTGAAGTGCCAGAACAGGCTTTATCAAATCACTTAATCCCCATGTTAACAAGGCTCTCTTCCCTCGTATATCAAAATAAAGAGTACACTTCTCTTGTCTAATATTTGTTATCCACACTCACGTCTATTTATTATACAGAACATAACTTTTTTGCATTCCTGTTTTCTGAGATTTTGCTTCTTAATATTTTTTTATTAGCTGTAACTAACCGGCTCTATATATCTAGAACACCAGCATCTGCGAAATGGTGAAAATCCAACAATGATATATTAAAATCAGTTCATTGTGATGTATAATTCACAAGTTCATATTGTGTATCCCTTAGTAATGATACGAATATGCAAGTATTAAAGAAACATTGGTAAATTATTGCTCTCCCACTCGCATTACATACTTTTTGTTTTTGATTATTTGGGGGTGGGGGGGAAGGCAAAGGTATAAGCACATATATATGGGGTATTATAAGAATCGCTGTTGCACAATAAAATAAGATAAAGAAACAGCGTCGTCTGTGACGAATGGCAGAAATCATACTTAGAAAGTCCGAATGTATTAATGAGAAAACGACGTAAGAACACGGTATGTATTTAATACGATGATCATAAAATGTAAAATAAAACGATATTAGGTGGGGGAGGGGGGCAGGGTACCTAGATTTTATTGCATTCTCTATATTTCTTTAGGGACTCCAAGAATAACTTTGAAAATTTGGTCATGGTCCATCTAACGATTTAAACTGCATAGGAAACATGCAAACGTAATTTCAAGTTTATATGATTCCATCTTAATTTTTAATATCCAGGGCAAAATCACAAATAAAAAACCTCCAAAGAAATCATTATTGACTTTTATTTGTTACAGAAAGCCTAATTCTACCCACCTAACCCCAAAAAAGATTTAAAAAGTCGACAGTAAAACCGACATAAAAAATATTTCATTTTATTATTGTTTTATAACTTAGTGCTTCTCTGGAGCCTAAATTAATATTCAGAATGACAAAAATTACCAAAAATAAAAAGAGTGAATATATATGATTGATCAACTGTGCCAATTTTTATTTAACTGAGGGAAACAACAGAACAAATATTAAATTGAAAATCTAAAAAATCATAAAACTTTGTGCACAACTCTAACGGCAACTAAAACTCGCGTATTTTGCTGTAAATTTGAAAACTTATCAGTATACTCAAATACACAAAATGCTTTCTCTGTGTGTAGGTTTACAAACACAAAGCACCAATATATTTAAATTTATATTTAAAAGAGCTTTAGCACTTTTAGACATTTTTTAGAACAGAATATATAATGTTTTCCCTATCAGTAATATTAAATATTAAAATTAGGGAAGAAAATCCTTAAAATATTCATGATTAATAATTGAGAAAAATATTCTGTTCTCGAATTTCATGATGTTAGTTCAGTTTTCTTGTTCAGGATTGTTTAAACCTGAAGAAGAAAGCTGTACTGGCTTTTGAAATTTGGGTATACTTTTTTTTGTACGGTTATTAATATACCCTGAAAATTCAGTTTTAAGGGAGCGACATTAAGAAGCAGTCCATAGAGTAATAGTAGTATAACCGATGGTTAAATAAGCTTAATATATCAACCTCAATAATATCAACCAAAATAACAAAATAAAAATCCAAAGAAAGTAGAAGGAAAAAACTAAAACTTCAGTCCCCTCATCATTTCAAACTCTAACACTTCATATTCCTAATTAATCTTAGTCACAAGAAATATTATTGTTCTTATCTTTTAGGCAGCCAAAAATATACAAGTAGAAACAATGAAAAAAAACCACGTATTCTCAAACATGTAAAAAATGCAATGAACAGGTGTTTTAAACAACAACCAAGACCAATTATATATTTCTAGAATTATTCACTTTTTGTCTCTATTCCTTTACCACCAACTTCCGATGAATTGTTTTGAATTTAAATAAATTTAAAATCACTAAATTTTTTGGAGTACTTTTTCTTTTTTTTTTTCTCAAGAAAGTAACGCGAGTACGGCATGTCCAAATGTAAATGCACGCGGTTAACATACACAAAAACATATACATCAAAATGGCTTGAGAAGTAAACAGAATCTCCTGTTTTACACCTGATTCAAAAGCATGAAATATGTTTTTAGTCTGCATTCTATAGGAATTATTTTTAAAATTTTTAAAATTAAAATAAAGTAAAAGTTTCGATTAAATGTTTTCAAAATGATTCACCGATGAACTATATATTTTAGAAAAGCAGAGTTAAAATAATAATATATCTTTGGTAAAATATTATATAAAGCAGATATAATGAATGAATAATATAGCCTGCGTTTCATAACATTTTTAAATAATGAATGGAAGGATAAAATTTATCATATTTTATTCACTCTTTTTCATTTCAGTAATGCCAGTAAAAGAGATTCAGTTTGATTCCCTTTCAGTTTCACTTACAAAATCAGCGCAAACTTTTTAAAATTAAATTCCCTTTTTAGAGTTTAAAACTCTGACAAAGCTCTTTCCCTTATTTTTTACCCTCTAATACAAAGGTATGACCCCTGCTTAAAAGTCAAATCATCAAGAATATTTCCAACTGAAAATATAATACAAATTTGTTTACCCATGAATAGGACTCAAACATTTTTCTCAGCATATAGTCTCTGAAGCATATTATGTTTTTTTTTTTATAATTTACAAGCTATGATCCACCTGATTAAGTGCTAAAAAAACATTAATTTTGAAAATAAAGGAATTTGTGTTAGAAGAGTGTCATGTGTCGATGAACAGACCCAGTGATACCGAAAAGAAACACGTCAGATCAGTGTTACCCTGCTTTTACTATTGGTTGTTTCTTCTGAAGCATGCAGTCTGGATTCAGCTGTCAATCAAGAAGAGGCGATTTTTTTGTTTGTTATCTTTTTCAATTGACAAATGATGAATGAGGAACCTTGCCTTATCAGACATGAGGATTCTTGAAGTCTTCATGTCTGTGGAGAACAAACTCTCTTGGATGTGACTGAGACTCCGAGGATAATCAACAAAGCTGAGGAAGGTGTGGCTCTCGAAGGAGTTCGTACTCCTTCCTTTTAAATCACTGTAATCTCTACGGAGTACTTTTGGATTTATATTTAACAGAAAAATTAGGAATAAATATAGAAAAATTTCTCTACACTTGTGTGTAGTAGTTTAGTTCAGTTACCCTTCCGCTTATTTGTTTAGATATGTCCATTTCATCGTCAGACAACCTATACCTAAAAAGGGGAGATTTGACAGAATTTAATTGAATCAAGTTTATTAATTTAGTTGTTTCTATCACCATTATTTAAAGAACGCTAAAAATAACCCCAGCATTAGATGGCGTAGAATATATTAAAAGAAACATACAAATTTAAAACAGCTTTGAGTTTGAAAAATAAATTTTTGTTCTGTGAATAACTCCAGTAAGCGTATACCAAACTGACAGATACACAAGTTCGTAACTATGAGAAATAATTAATGCAGATAGTACTGATGTTTCACCAGAGAAAAGTCTTGATTGTGCATGTTATAAAAGGAAATTTTAATCTTTTAAAACAGTATCCTATTGAGGCAATGCAATGATTCATCGCAGATTCCCCAAAGTAACTTTACTGTTAAACTTGTATCAATTCATTCCCTCAAATATGCCATTTTCATATGTTGAAGAGATAAACACATTCCCCGACTATCTTACAATATATGTCAACGATGGCCTAAAAAGCAACCCGACAGTCCTTTTATTATGGTTCACGCATAACTTTATTTGACGAATTTAATGGTTCAATTGCAAGAGTAGCCTCGATTGTAGGGTAATTGAATGCGTCCTCTAAATTTCGTTGTAATAGTACACTTGTGAAGCAACCTTGTCTACCATGAAAACTGAAAAGCCCCCAAAATGTTTACGTAAAAGTGACAAGACATTCCTTTTTTAAAATTAGTGCTAATCATATACTAAGGTATAAGTAAATTTCAATATAGAAAATCCTGAAGATCAACCTAAGGTATCAAATGTATTAAGGATTGGAGTGATTACTCTTCAGGTGTTGACGATGTAAATGAATGCAAGGTTTCCATGTATGAGTCACCTAAATCTCACTTATTCTTCTTTATAAACCCATTAGAGAAGAAGAAACTTTCTCTAATTCTTATCTTCTGCGCGCAAGTTGTCTTAATAAACAAAGACTAATTCTGAAATAAAAAAAGACTAATAATAAATAAAGACTAATTCTGAAAGAAAGGGACACAAATTCCCCCCAGTTTTACGTCTTGAAGAACACACTATATCTGTAAAATATTTGGGTGCGTTGAAAATGCAAAAACACAAAGTAAATATCAATCAAGATAAAAGCACTGTTATTAAAGAAAGGGGCCGAAAAATTGCTATCCCGCAGAATATTTTTTTAGATACGCTACATAGTCAAGAAACAAAATCACAAAACAAAAATTACTTGAATAACTACTCATTGATGCGCACTGCAAATACTGAATACTACATTTCAAAAAGAAAAATGCACTTTTTGAGCTCTCTTGCATCCACCATTAGTGTGTAATCATTTTCATACAAGACGAACGTTTAAGTATAAAAAAGGAACCCTCACCGATTCATTTTTCAGACCAATGAGCCATACCCTTCAGTCCTAATGATTCGGAATGCATCTTTCTGCCCCTTAAAGATATTTTCATTTCAGATTAGGGACGATTTTGAGAGGCCACTTAATACCTAGTTTAATATACACTAAAATAGGGGATCAATTTAATTTAGGCAACGTCGTACTGCAGAAGTTTGTCATGAAAAGGATAGATTTTAGAGGCAAGAACAGTTCAAGTTTGCTTTGACTTTTCGTTAAACTAGACAGAAAAAAAAGAACTATTACAAAAAAAAAAAGTGAATATGAAGTGACTGAAATTTAAACAGAGAATCTACTATGAAAAAGCTAGGAAATACAGCATTCGTATCTATAAATCAATTTAGAAAACTTGAGCGAGGCTTAGTTGTAGTCGGTTAGGAATCTCAAGTCCCGTTGCAAGTTATTAGAGTGAGGAGTGAAACACGTAAGCTTCTTCTATTGCTGTCAATAATTGGAAAATTTTCATGTGATTATCAACATAACAAGAATATATAAATACTGAATTTTACGAATATTTCAACAACAATTCTACCTAAAGAATTTACTGTTAGAAACCCCAGAAGGAAATTAAACATTTGGAAATCCATGGTAAAGAATTAATATTTAAAAGAAGTTTCCATAAGTTTATATCTAGTACGTTAGAGACGGGAGAAAATCTGATCAAAATTACTACTTTATCCGATGATTCGTCTCATAAAACTTTGAGAAGTAAATGGCAGGAAAATCTTTACAAGAATAAAAGAGATCAAACTTATTTCACTTGGCAATTTTCGGATAAGATGATGTTGGGGCACCTTTTCTCCCAGAACTATGAATGCATTGAAGCATGTTGATATGTTACCGAAATGGTCAAAATTGGGATGAATCTAAAATATTTAGGTTTTTTTTTACGAAATACATACCAATAAAATCAGAGAATCGATCTAATATTGATATAATCTTCCATAGAAAATTTTTAATAGAGTAATTAGCTTTTCACACGAACAATAATTCTTTATGTGATGATGATTAAGAAAAAGTAGTACTTGAATTTTACAGTGATGAGTGAATCGCGTTGCAAATACATTGGTTTTCTGAACTAAATGTGGCTTTCCCCAGCTGCTAACAATTTATAAAACATGATGACTAACATCAGTTTCACGAATAAAGTGGCATTTAAAAAGAGTTTACTTTCCCTAAAATACATCAAAAATCAAAATTTTAAACCCCCAAATATTTTTCCTTCCCTGGTGATAAACTAATGCTGTCAACAATTTACATTCAAATGGAGATTTGCTTAATTGCAGAATTAGCTTGTAACTAATCAAAAACTGTCTATTATAGCATTCAGATAACTATTATATGTTTTATTTATTTTAACTTATTTATAAAATATTATCATTTCGACTTGTATATAGGCAGCCTGCGCAGAAATCATATCGCCAATAGTTGAATCTAATATGGATTATTCACTATTAGTTAGGCAGATTTGAAAATCAAGGAAGTTCACATGAAAATATTTTTAAATGAAAAGAAATGTTCGCTTGTATTTGTTTTTCCCTTACTATTTCCAACCTTCCACGCATATTTACACCTTTCATCCATCAGATATTTAATAGAGTCGGGTTGCGCACAATAAAAATGATAGGAATATAAAAGGAGTTTACAAGTAAGAGGCACAAAATTACTTAAAATTGAAAATAAACAACAAATTTAAATTGATTTAAAATGCATTTAAAAAGGCAATCTATTCTAAAGTTCCTAGTTTTGTTTAGCAGTTTAACTCTCATATTCTGATGGTGGAAAAATGTTTTGGGAAATTCAGTAGTCTTGAACTCGATTAGTCTCTGTTGAATGGTACTCTATATATAATAGTCTTTATATACAATAAAATGAACAAAGTAATGCAAGAGGCAGGGAATTTAAAACAAATTCTGTCTTGTGATACACACAGTTATTTCACCTTTAGTTTTGGTACAATATTCAATTAAGAAATTTATTAAAAAGAACAGGGTATTCCTAAAATCTTCAAAATATTGTAAAACTTTTTGCTATTCAGTGCAATCACTCATAAAATTAGTATCAATTGTTTTATGCTTTATTTTTTGTATTTAATGCAACCCAAGAGCGATCTCCCTTGACGATTTAGATCCGTCTCTTGATTTCTTCCCATTCTGTTTAATATTTTCTCTAACTGTCAGGATTTCTCGAGAAGACTACATCATCGACCGAAAGATTTAACATGTTCATAATCAGCAAAGACATCCCTTTTTGGTCCACGCTTAATCGTGATCTAGCAACCGGAAACCCACAAAAATCACCTTGACCACTGTATTATCACTTGGTCATGCACAGAATTGAAACTAGAGCCCCTAACAATTCTATTTCTAACATCATACACATGAGCAAAGTTAGGTCCTTAAAACTCTCCACTTCTGCATATATCAGGAAGAGCACGGATTTGCGCATTGTAAGGGGTGCTAAACTACGCAGTCATTTAATTTAATATAAAGCTCTATGTATGAGTTCAGTCGCGTGTTAATGACATAGAGAAACAAAAAGCTTTATCCTTCCTACCTTAAGCTTCAACCATGGTTCAAAATCATCTGACGGAAAATGCCCGAAATGTAATGAGGAATCAGTGCCCAAAATGTATATCCACCGATCCAGCTTTTAACTTATGCTGACGTCTGTGGCTCCCAGGACAGAAAAATGCATGTTTCCCATGAGGTTTGAACCGGTATCTTCGGCTGGTATCTGAAATAACATAACCAAATCACACTCTGATAGATCCAGCATTGTGCACAAATATGGAATTTTGGGAAGAAACACATAAGCCGTATGCGAAATCTACATAGTTTAGGACAAAATAATTTCAAGCACAAAATTAATTTCTCTTACGATTACTTAAATATATTCAATTTTCCCATCGCGCAGGGCTAGAAATAGCTTAGATATATTTATTGAAAATGTCATTGCTTATTAAAACAGTAAGCCAGACCGTAGTCAAAATGATCTTTGGCAGAACTTTTATATTTTTACACAGACTATTCTAGAAAAATAATTTCTACATTCCCCTAATTGTGAAGATAACACAATGCATTAGTGGAATAGACTTGAAAATAATTAAGTTCTAGCAAATATAATTACACACGATGTATGAAACGTACAACAGTGCTTTCTCACGCAAAATTGATATTTTTATAGTGGGACTCCAGCACATTTCTTACAAGCAGATGCGGTATGAGTATTAAACAAGATTCAAAAAGAGAGTTTGCCTCTGAGGGGAGATTTAAGTCCGTTAGTTCGACTCCCGCTCTTATACTGATGGCCGAATGGCTAGGCGCTGGTATTCGGTACCAGAGTCTTTGGGTTCAAATACCACTCTTGGCATGGACTCTTGTAGCCGTTCGGAATTGGCAATGGGTCCCGGGCTAATAATCAAACCTCGTGTTGCAAAAAATTACTGTAACGATCCAAACCAAATCCGTACAGAACCTCCTTGAAAACATCAAGTGCTTATAGTATTTTTAATTACCCCGTCTTATAGTATTTTTGATTACCTTGTCTTCATATCACGAGCAGAAATATATTTCTCAAAGGCACTGAGCGGTTTCGAAACTTTCAAAACCCAGATATCCCCCACTCCTTTCCTTCTTATATAAAACTTTTCTTGTTAGATCTGTACTTTCAGTTGCTAGTATTTTTACAGATATTAACAGATGACAATAACAATCAGAAACTTTAATTTTAAATAAATTTTATTTCGTAAATAACTATCATACGTTTTCATAATCCTGATATGACAGATTATAACAAAATAGTCTGTCCCATTGTATCATGAAAATACATATGAGCAGGTAATCTTTTTCTTTTTATAACTGAACAATATTATTCTTTCCTCAATATCAAGTAATATTTCACTGAGATATTCTTTGACATGTTATTTCTTGAGTCCTGCTCCACATTCAACTAGTTTACTTTTTATATATAATCAGTTTATTTTTTTATATATAGCAACATAGAGAGAGTCCATTCACAAAGCTTAAGTTGTACAAAAGAAGTCAATACTGCAGAGCTTTTTCTGATAGTTTGAACAAATTTTCTCACTGATAACTAAAAATAAGTACATTGTTCTGTTTGAAAACTATTCTGGAGGAAAAAAATAGGATACCTCTGTAAATTAATCCTGATTAGAAATAGTCAACTTTTTTTTTTGTTACTGTAAATGGGTCTGAAATCCAACTTCGAAAAGATTCTGATCGAAAAGGTCTTTTCTCTTGTGGACCCGTAATAATTTTCTGATATATCACTGAAAGTTCATAATATAATAAGCAGGGGGCAACTTAACTATAAGAGTAGGGTTTTTTAACCCGTTGTCATTATATATATATATATATATATATATATATATATATATATATATATATATATATATATATATATATCTATCATATATATATATATATATATATATATATATATATATATATATATATATATATATATATATATATATCATATATATATATATATATATATATATATATATATATCATATAATAATAAAAAACTGAAAAACGGATTGAAAGTGGGATACGGTTCGAGGATCAACGTGCCAATTATCCAGTTTGATGTAACGAATCTTGTGAAAAAGAAACAGGAACTTCCGAAAACAATATTTATTATAATTTCACATGGATTTATGTAATTATCATGTATGATGTCAGACTTAAAAACTGTGAAAATCTATATATTTAAGTTGCTAAGCCGACTTTTTGGGCAGTCCGTGAGAGAAAACTACTGTATCAATTTACTTAATTTTGGTCTTAAACGAAAGACTGTAATCTGTAGATTTGTCAAATTTTGTAATTGTAACAGCAATATAATGACATATATATAATGACAATTTCTATTAATGAGCGATAATTTACAATTAAAAACTGATTTCAGCGCATGCTCAGTGGCATGTTTAAATCTGTCTTTAGAAACTCACTGTTTCTGCGCATGCTCAGTGACATGTTTTAATGATAAACACGTTTATTTCGAGGAGTCTCCAGATCTCTCTCTGCCATTTTTATGATAATTATTTTTGTGAAATATAAGATTAAACCTGATAGAAATTGTTTAATTAGCGATAATTTACAATTTAAAAAAATTGCTTTCTGCGCATGCTCAGTGACATTTTTAAATCTGGCTTTAGATACTAAACACGAGGCTGCTTAAACACATTAATTTTTTTCTGCACATTTTTATGATTTTCTACATTTGGAAATGATGTGTTGAGTATAATTTGTGTATTAGTACATTTATTTACTATCTAGCCGTCATGCTTTGGCAGGTACCAACTAGTATTATCTTATGATTAGCAACATACAATAATTTTAAAAAAATGATTTTATTTCAAGTTAAAAATTATGGCTAATTGATATTGTAGTATATTGATCACTGATTTACAAATAACAGCTACAAAGAGATTTACCAAAATATTTTTGCTGTTGAGGTATTCTCGAATGCATCCACATTTCAATCATTTAAGCATATCAGTATCAAGAGGTCAGTTGAAGACGGTGCTCTGTCACAAATATGAAAATTTTATACTCTAATACGAGACTTAGGGCCTGTTCACATAGGAGTCCGTTGCGTTGCGTTAAGGAAAAGATGACGTTGAGACGAAAATAAACCAATCATAGGCCTCCAAACGATCAGCAATGAAATTTTTAGCGCCTATGATTGGTTTATTTTCGTCTCAACGTCATCTTTTCCTTAATACAACGCAACGGACTCCTATGTGAACAGGCCCTAACAGAGTTTGCGAATTTCATATATGATATGTACGCTCATGATCCATAGTTGGTGACATCGTTCATCGACACGGGAAAAATATGATACGAGATACACAGTACTATGTATGCTTCCGGAGTGAGACAATAAAAAATTATTGGATCACTTGTGGAAGTTTTATTAACAGAGAATAAAAAGGTCGTAGAGATGAGGAGACGGTCGGTTAAAATAAGACAGTGTATCACAGTTCTGGCATCATGATCTGATAACAACATGTGATTCTGATACGGATGATATGCGATACCGCTATAATTAAATGGTTCATGACTTATAAGAGTAAGTAAATTTTCAATTGCTGAAATATGCTTTCCCGGTTTTACCTTTAGAGTTGAGTTATGAAATAATCACAGTCCTCATAACAGGATATGTCCGTTTAGAAGAATCGCCATGCAAAATTTCAGCCCTTTAGGTCCAGCGGTTTGATCTGTGCGTTGTATGTCAGTCAGTCAGTCAGTCAGTCAGTCAGTTACGGAACTGTTTTATATACATAGATTGACCATATTTCGGATAAATATGTTTAGGTTATACGCATGTGTAGTGAAATATTGCTGGAGAATAACGAACTTATATCTCTGATCATCGATGCTGCTGTTAAGACTAATTAATGCTCACATTTATTGCTTTTTACGACTGATTTTGAAATTATGTAACAATGACCTGCTAGGATTAAGTATTGAACACGGTTTTATTAAAAACAAAAAATTTTCAATTTATATACAAATTTTTCTCGTAAATGTTGCACGTACTGTTGTTTAAAATACTTTTACACTAAAAATGATGTACACAAAAAATCAATTTTTGTAGAATTACTATTGTTAAAATGTAATGAATGAAAATTAAAGAATTAAAACTTTCATAAATTATACCGCCAATAACACTCAGCAACAAATAGGTAAACTATACTAATACAGTAAAATATTCCATGACACGTGATATGAATAGGGTTAAATGATACATGTACGTTGAACCTATTTAGGTTTCCAAGTTTAGGAACCACTGTTGTAAGCCTATAAACTTATTTAGCAACAATACCATGAAACTAAAGGATGCATTTACTCACGGGGCCATTTATTCGCGTATGACTTAACAGAAAATCTGGCAGCTAATAATGGTTTCCCAGTATATCATAATATTATGCTTTTATATCTTTATAATATCAGAAATAAAAATTTATGGAGAAGAAGTATTTTGATATTAGGTTTGAAATTAAAAAATCTTGGTAGCAGAAATTCTGGAGCATAGCATAAAAATCAGACCTTGTATCAAATTCGGTTTATGCTACAAAAATCTGTTTACTTATTAACAAACTACCTTCTGTGAGAATATTTTGCTTACAAATGCCATTTTTAATGGCTTAACCATGAGTCATACTTAAGTGAGGCTGTACCGAGTAAAACACCATGGCTTTATAAATGGCCATGGATTCATTAGAGAAAAAATTCATTAAATCATAATTATAATGGCCCTTCTTTATAATTTAAATCATTAACAGCTACTTTATTCTGAAAGTTTTTCTTCTTTTAGCTCTATTGGGGAGATAAAAGCCAATAGTCATCGATGTTAAGAGAGCGCACCCTATTTGTACTTTAACAAACGGTTCTGAGGGTCGAGAGAAGACCCTTAAAACATTTGTGGTTCACCCTAGCAATCTGCCAGTAGACCACCACCCTCACTCTAACGTCTATAATACTTTATTACGTTCCCCTTTTTAATCCCCCCCGGTACCCATCATACCCTCATTGACAAGGTATTGAAGCGCAATCCCCCCAAATCCTCTTCAACTTCACTTCAAGTACACCCCACACACCATCTTTTCTGAATTTGCTGGTTTGGGGAGGGTTTCGAAACTCTTTGTTTTATACATATTTGATTTGACAATGCCCATTCTGACTAGAAAAATATATTTTTTGGCCGTTTTATAAGAGGATTGTTCTGTTGACGAATATAGTCTACATATTCAGAGGATAAAAAAGACTTTTTTTATGAACTCATTTTAATACTTTCATTTGATCAAAAGCCTTCTGAATCTTTAGGGGTTCAACGAACTTTTGCCGTTTAGGGGTTCAAATAAATCCTTTAAACCAAATAAGTTATTAGTAAAGATAATTATAAATTTTTCATTTGAAACCCTCACTTGAAATCACTAAATTTGCTGGCGCGCAACTGAAATGACAGAAACTCTATGCCATATATTGTTATTTGCATTCATTCTTTCCTTTCAAAATTAAGTAGACTAAATAAGGAATCAAACCCAGCCTTCCTAACTAATTAACATACTTGCTAATCATTACACCATGCAACGATGCCATGATATCCTCCTCTCAAGGAATTAACAAAGTGCATTAGATATTTATACATTGTTTTACTCTAAAAATAAGTTGAACGACAAACCACGTTTAAGAAAGCAGTAATCGCTTTAATAATTAAATATGTAATACTATAAATATGAATACATATGCGATAACACGTGTATATTAACAAAGAGGAACAGGGGGGATGTACTTAAATGAAAATAGGAAGAGACAATACTGGTAATACAAACTTTTCGTTACCTTTTCTTGCCTATTTTGATGGCTTTTAGTTTGAAACACAAGTTTCTCATGAAATAAACAATTATTGAAGTGCTACTCGCAAACTCATGAGCGACACAAAATTATCATTTTTGGTTTCTAACCCATTTTCTTCAGTTGTGCTTTCCAATCGTCATCTCGTCACAAGCTTTCTTTGCAATGCCTCACACAACTTTCACCCGGTAGTGATCATAAAGGAGGGAACTAGCTCATGGAAATTATTTAATGAGAAAAAAAAAGAAAATGTTGACAGGTGAATGAGTGAGACAAAAACGTTTGACGAGCCATGGCAGGAGAGAGTATCCCTCGTTTGTTAGCCTGAAGTGGGACTCGTAAGCCACATAATCGACTGGTTCATAGTGAACTTACGACACGCGAGCCAAACACAGACCACAAAATAATTTTGTTGGTACTTAGCCGACTGATTTTTGAGAGGATGAATTTAAAAGGCCCTGAAATGTTACAATTTTGCTGATTCCGAAGCTTGATAGTTTGTTGACAAAAGTTTGTTTATTTGAAATAGGAACTGGGAACAATTGATTCCGAACAATTATGGGATGCAGAAAAGGAAATAATGAGTATTTGGAATTCTCTACCTGAAAACTTGGAAGAAAAAACAACTAGTAATGGGTATCTTGACAGAGTTCCAAACATACGCATGTGAAGCTTTACTTTCAAAAATGAGATATAGAAACATTTCTTTCAAAAATACCCTACAGTTGAACTTTGTTCTTCGCTTGTTGGTTTCATGGTGATTAACTATAAGTCTGGTGTAAAACACTTGACATCTAATATTTAATGGAAAAACTCTCATTAATAAGCAGTTAATGCTAATTTTTTTGTGGGTTTTTAAGTGAAATACGCTATTATTGTAACTGTTAATTTTTCTCTGTAGATGCAATAATAGAAATCTCTCATAATCATTCCTACATGGCATGGCGTTGCCATTTGTTTACAGAGACAATTTTCTTCCGGATCTTCCTGCAGGAAACCAAACGCACGTCTGTTAAAAAGCTATTTTGTGCACATGTTTATGAATGACTGAAGTAGATTTTAAATTTTTTCGATATCTATCTTGTGTTATGATTGAAATCTTTTTTTAAATAAAAAGTGTGTCATGTATTGCAAGGTCAATACTAATTTTAGATTAAGGTTTATTTATTCAAATTAACAAGCTAACTAGCAAGTCAACAACTCAAGAAATATTGTTTTTAAATCTTTTACCTAACAAACCCCCAACAATTTTTTAGCACTCCAGTACTAGTTAGTGCAAAATTTGGAGCTTATTCCAGTGCGAATTTTAATAAGTGTTAATTTTTTAGTTGCAAAATACCTTTTAATTGTTAAACGTAGAAAAACCGTTGCTAAATCTAGTTATCAATTTTTAAAACGAGAGATCAGAGAAGGAACCAATCGTTACTCGAGTCAGGTATATCTGAAGGTATTTATAATGGCAAAAATTTTAAAATCACGAAAATCACTCTGGTAGCATTATCCAAGTAAATAATGCTACCACAGATTATTAAAACCACTCTTTTTTAAATACATTTCAAGAAAACATTTTTGCAAGCAATATTTTATAATTTTCATTCATCAAAAATGTTTTCGTTTGTTCACTAATGCATATATTTCCTACGAGAATATTCATTTAATTTAAAAATGTTTAAGTAATATAAACGCTATCTGAATTAATAAAATTTCGTCAAACAAAAATGCTTCAAGCTTTCTACTGGGAAAATTTGAAAATTAAACGGCGCATCGTGCGCACTCGGGGTTATGTTAATAAAATTCCGACAGAAAAATTCCTCAAATTTTTTTCTCTCTCATTTCATTTTAATTAAATTATCAAATATTCAAACAAACTTCACTCTATGTAACCTGAATTTTATACAGAATGCTTCAAATGAAAATTACTATAAATACGTTAAAACAAGAAATTTCAGAATTCGTTATTTCAGATAAATAACGTGATTCTTCCCATAAAAAGTATTAAAGTAAGAGTAATTAATGTGCTCGTTGCTTATGCTTTCATGATGGGTATTTTAACACCATAAATCGCAATTTACAGAATTTCGATAATGGAAATTTAGTGATAATTGAGTTTCAAATTTAGGCTCCGAAAAGAGGAATGTAAAATAAGTATGTATTTTATACAGCGGCTGCATAAATGAGGACTTCCTACGTACACAAATATACCCTGTAACATTCTAGTTGGTTATTCTTTAACATTCGGGATAAAGATATTATATGTGTTTACATAAATTTCTTAAACACTGCAGTTACTTGTCTTTTCAGCATTCGCCAATTCAACACAGCAAATTTCTTGGCTTCAGTATTATGGGAGCCCCTTATAGGAAAACCAGCATCACTCCCTATCAGGGGATAACACAACAAAGTCCATGCTTTAGTCGGGATTCGAACGCAAGCCCACGTCATGGAAACTATTGACGCTAACCACTGAGCAATGTCAACGGCTTTTACATCAAACTGATTGCGAAGAGATTAGGAATAATAAAAAATATTAACTAAGACAAAAACGTGTTGATTGGAATAACTTGATCAGAATGCTGAATTGCATTAAAGCTCTTTTAGCATCACCATTCTCCCCAGCGGCACGGTTATTATCAGCTGGGTGAAATACGTACCGCTCATAATTGAAGATGTTAATGCCAAGTAATTTTTAGTAGATAGAAATGGAATTCTGAAATAATATATGAAGATTCAGATTTTATATCTATATATATTAATTAATTATACCTATAAATGAGAGGATCATCGAAAGAAATCCCTCAAAATGAAAATATAATTAAATATTCCTACCTGCTAATATTTTAAGCCAATAGAATCGCAATTTGTTTTAAATTTAACAAACTTTTAGGTTGAAATTAGTTAACTTCATCGAAAATAATTTAAGTTACACACATATATATATCTTGTTACAAATGACAAAGAAAAACTGTAATTAAGCTAAAAGACATTCTTCCAGTGTGAGGGGATCAAAGTTTTCCAGTAATGATAGCTTAACAACAGTTAGGGTAAACCGCAAAGGTAAAGTTAGATTTAACATTTCAATACCATTACGTTTTAAAATTTTCATGTCTTTTCTCACACGAACAAAAAATAAAAAAGATAAAGATCCCACAAAGTAGATATACGTAAAGCAACAAAACGCTCCTATAACACTAACGATTATCAAGAGCTGACGACTAAAAACATTTTGAGATATGGTCCACACATGGAAACAGATATTTCCCTTTGTGACATGAAACTCGACTTTGTAATTATTTTCATTAATATACTGCTTTATCTCTAAAAAAAACATATTTTCTGATTTCATAATCTCGATACAACATTTATTCGGTTCCATGCACATTTATAAGTGTATCTATTTTTTTTGTAAATCTTAAAATATATATGTGCTCAAAATCATTCCTGTGGTTTTTCGTACCGGTTTTCCGGGAAGAAGGGAATGTGCCTCCCGTAGGCAATTTAGGGTGACCTGTAATAGTACGAATAGTACGCAAGGTCATGTGCACAGAAGGGAGAATTACTTGCCACTCTCTCGGTCATTAAGGGGACATAGCTTCCCCATAGCAACGGCCCAGCAACCATCTTTTAACCAATGATAGCTGAAAGGTGTTAATTGTTCGAGAACATTTTCTGACCTCTGCTTTTCTGGAATTTTTTAATGGTTTTTTGGGCAGTTGAAGAAAAGGCCGCGACTGATAAAGACCTCTAGGCTGTCCGCTCTTCAGCTACTCGCCATTTTTTTGTATGCTGATTTTTCTGGTCTGCTTTTGGACCAATTTTAGTTAGACAATGATATATAATCTTCAGTCTCCAATGAGAGTGGTGGTGAGTAATAATTGATTTGTAATATATTTTATCAGGCGACAGCACAGAGTAATTAATATATATAACTAGGATTTATTATGTGTTCGAATAATTTTTTTATGTATGTAGATAATTGTTATGATGTTTTCAGAGCAAATTTGTAATTAATGATAAAATTAATTTTAAGTAAAAAGAAGAGTAATTAAAATGTTAACATTACCTATTAAATTTGAGTTTTTTTTTTTTTTTTTTAGTTATCTCAGACATGTGTCAGAATGTGTTTTCTCAAATTAAGAAATTAAAAAAAAAAAAAGTGCCACTATACGATTTTCTATTTTATTACGTGTTTTAATTTCACCATAATACCCTTAATAGAAGATAAAAGTTACATAAAATTAATGAAAATTGGACATTTACTTACTCTCATGCACATCAATTTTCAACAATATTTTTAGAAATGGTTTGTAGGTCTACACCCGTTCAAGGAAACATGAGGGTGATACATGATACATGCGGAAATACTTGGGAGCTTTTTAAACAAGACAATTTAATACTGCACCATACAACTTTTTCACTATCATATTAACTTAAATCATCAGTGACATTTAAAATACATTTAAAAATTAATTTAAAATACTCACGAGATAGAGAAGAAGAGATTCAGTACTATTTGTTCCAAGGAACTTGTTACGTTACTATGATATCAATGTTTGTCTACTCTATTTTTTTTATACCAACGTTCAAAGACACCGTTACCTTGTCAAATTCTCAGAAAGGGGTGGTTACGATATTTTAGGATCCTTCTACTAACCTAATTCCGATTCTCTAAACTTCCTGCTGAAAATCCGGTTTTTGCAGAATCCCCTGCGTAGCTCTAGGAGATTTCTCGAAAGAAAGGTTTTCATAAGGCTATGGCATAAACTTCTTGGTTCCTATGTAAGCATATATAAGCTTAGTTTATATAGATCCAGTTTATGGAGTTCCATTATTTCAGCATGATAAACGTCAGAATAAATTCTCTGTAAAGAAGAAGGAATATTTTAATTGGGCTTTAGGTATGCTAATTTGGTTGTCCTCTGCAAATGCTAAATGTGTGCAGAAAAAGTAAATTTACTCTCCAATTATTGTTCTAATGATGCGTCCCAAGCATATTTTACACCATTTAAAGGAACAAGATAAACAAACAAAAACAAAAAAATCAAAAATCTATTTTTAAAGCATCTTAAAATTGGCAAGTTTTTTTTGTGAATGAAAGTATGCAGTAAAAGAAAATACCGTATAGTTAGTTTCCCTCGAAATTGTGCTACATCGAGTTTATCCACCAAAATAAGTAGATCTTGGCAGAAAAGCACTATGTTGAAAACAAATAGCATTTGACAAGGACTGCGTCAGAGTAGCGTTTCGGGATTTGATTTACCTCTCAGTGTCTTCGTTTTATCTATATTTAACATAATTTCTTGATTTAGAACATTTAATATACTCTAAGAAGCAGAAACGTTTACACGATCTAATTCACCATCGTATTGTATTTCATGTAAGCTCTATCGAGACAATTCGAAGCATTTAAGTTATACATTAAACATTAGAGGTTAACTTTCTTATAGATTCCCTAATTTTAACAGTCATGGCCATATGTGCAAAAATTTATGTACAGCTAAGCCACTATTTAAAGAAATCTCTCTGTTCAATTAAAAATTCCTTATAAAGAAAAATGATTAAATCAAAATTTACTTTAGTAGTAAAAACTTAATCAAAAAAACGGAAAAAGTGAAACAAACTAAGGAACCATTTACTGTTAAAAGGAAATATTAACAGTTCATATATGTATTCGTTTTCGCCTTTGTGATATGTATATAGGAAGCGAAATCAAATCGGTAAAACAAAAAGCTACTACGCACAAAAAATAATCTAAGAAAATGTATTTAGATTTCTTAAAAATGCAAAAGAAACGGAAAAAAAATCTTTAAAATAAATTATCTAAGGGATCAAGAACTTGCTAAAGCTGATTTCTAAATATCAAATATGAAAAATTGCAAAGAATTTTTAGTACAAGTTTTGCGTTCCGCGTACATGCTAAAACTTTAAAAAAATCTGAGAATCTGCTCTGGTTGGATATCTAATACTAAGTGTTTTGTTTGTGTTTCGCTTTTCATAACTATTTTCATATATATGTTAAGATTGTAATTCTTCATTGAAACTGTAGTTCCTGTCATATTATATGCATTGTTTTAAGGATTTCTAAAGATGAGTTTTGGAGAAAAAAAAATTTTGCTACACTGAAATCGAGGATTTATTTCCAAGTATATATTATTCAAAGTTCATTAGAAAATTTCGTAAAATATAAGACTTTGTTTGATGGATACTACTGCATTAGTATATCTGTTATAAGAAACATTCGTATTAAAATGTGATAATCAGTAACAGGTGTAAATAACTCGCATTATTTGAAAGAAATAATTTTCTAGCTTTAAATCTATAGAGAAAAAATTAAGAGTTCTTTCAAAATATTGACAAGCGTCTGTTTAAGGTAAGATTGAACTATGAAAAACAGAATATAATTCAATTAATTTTAAAATCTTTCCGCAGGTTGGCCTTTCTTCTAATAACAAAAGATTAAACTTCTGCTCCACATCAGAAAATTCCTCCAAGTCTGACAAAGAAAACGGAATTCAAGTGACTTAGGAACCGAAAATGAGATTTCTCAGGCTAAGAAAACAAGGCGGAGGGAGCTAGTCTCAGTATAATGAGTTTTTGCTTTGAAAAAGATTGATATAACGCATTCTTAGCAGCGAGGCGGATTTACAGGAAATATTGTATCCAAGCTGGTAATAGGAAAGAAGTTAATAATGCGAAAGAGAGAGAGAGGTGAAAAAATAAATAAATTTCAGAAATATTGTTCTGGTCGAGATAATGAGATTGGATTACTGAAAGAGAAAGCCATTGTAGGAAGGCGTGCATTATTAGTGCAGATGGAGAAACCTGCGTTTCATCCATTACTTGGCCAGGGAGTTTTAATAAAGGCTGGCCGAGAATGATGGAAAGTAGGGAGAAAGAAGAAAGCAGGAGCGAAGAACTGCTCGTAGCTGCACACGGGGAGGGGGCTTGTAATGCAGCTAATGATCCGTGACCGGCTCCGGAGCCAAGTTTCGCTCTCCGCTGCTCTTTTATTCCTACACGATCCCACCTCCACCTCATATACATATTGCATGGATGGATCAACCGCTTTCTTAAGAACGCCAAGCTACTGTTCTAATCGGAATTCTTTTCTCAAATGCGTTGCGCTCCGAGGCACAGAGCTCCGAAATGTCTGCACTTCACAATGGAATGAAGGACACCTGATTCGACAGCGCTCGAGCATCTCAGCTTGGCTTCTCCACGCTGGAATAGTCATTGTCGACATTTCCGTCGCCAATTGCAAACAAATTAAATCACAGAAACCGCTTAAAGACACTCAAAAGAAACGCTTCCTTTGCACACTTTCACCTTGTTTTTTAAAATCTTGCAGAATCCACACGTTGGCATATTTTCCATTAAAAATATCGACCGTCCCTAGTTAACACTCGATTACTGTCCTCAAAAAACTTACATCATTGCTGCCGTCGTATCTGTGAGATTCATGACATAAAAACCATGATATATCAATTTTTACACCATTATTTCAAGGAAAAAAGGGTAAATAATGCTTTTCTAAGCTTTGGAGCCAGACTTTGATAAGGTTTGGAGCAGAGAGACATCGCTGAACCAATTATCAGCTGTGACATTACATCCGGTGTTAGCTATGGGAGTAAACAATCTTTCTACTACGTCCGTGCTCTTGTTGCTCGATTGGTATGGCGAAATTTGGTTGAATCCAAAATGTCCAAATTGGTTGAACATTTTGGAATCAACAACAATCCACAAAAATACAGCTACAAAATAAAAAATCAGATTGATAAAAAATATTTACGAATCTGCTGTCTGCGTATCTGAGAGATAAAAGGCTGGTGATGTCAAATACCCTCACTTTATAAGAACGAAACCTAAACTGACATCTGGCACCCCTCCTTCTAGGAAGATAGGTGGAGGAGGCAGCCTCCCTCTCTACGGATGGACTTGCAGTCAGCAAAAATAGTTAACGTGTATCTCATGGATACAAGGTCAATAATCGAGTGTTAAAGACAAAGTACAACAAGGGAACGACAGTTAGATTTTAAAAAAATATGTTCATGAAGTTATAATTGAAATCAAAAGCAATCCAAAGTTTTTGTATCCTCACGATTTTTAAAGGTTTGCATGCATCAAATTGGTACGAACGCATCCCAAAAATACCTTAGGATCTCAAAACAGGCATCAGGTACCTCTGGCTAAGCTTCTACAGACTAGAATACTCACTGTTTAAGATTTTATTTTTATTTGCAAAGAAATTAAACAACCGAAAGCGAGGGAAGACAGCCAGAAGTGCTTCTTCTGCAACCTTGGTTAAACTCTAACACTTTCCCATGTTTTAAAAACTTTACAGAAGCATTATACTGGAGGATTTCAAGCAAAACTAAGAACTGCTCCTTAGTTAAAAAACAAGCATTGCAAATGCATGGTAATAAAATATTAAGAAAAGATGTTGAATTTTATTTAAAATCAAATGATAGTTCAAGATTTTGTAATCTTAAGGTTTCTTGATGGGTAGTTTGATTTATGAAGTGCTACGGTCATCATTTGCCCCACGACGGTTAATGCGACCAGGATCAAACGCACTTGTTATCTAACGGATTTTTTAAAGACCTGAATGAATCGAATGGGTTTGGGCACTTCACAAAAATGTATTAGAATTTATTAATGAATTTATTACGATTTCTCATACTGAACATTTTTGCTTATTCGGAGATTCTGGAATAATTCCCTTTATTCTAGGATCGTGGGAAAACTTGGGGTATAAAAAACGCATGTCTCACTATTATAAAATAAAACAACATGGATATTGAAGGGTTGCGAGACTCCTAAATCATTTAAAAACTTTGCTCCATAGCTGATACAAGCATAATTAGTTTTAGTGGCCAAAATATTTACTTCAGAAATTTTATGGGTACAATACATAATTTTAAAAAAATGGTACGGAAAATAATTGGGGATGAATATCTATAATAAGATTTTGGAAATGAAAGGTGGTGATTCTGGAATCCGTTAATTTAGTTCGTTATAAAAAATACAGCAGCTGAGAATATTCTGCTAGAATTATTCCTTGATTTTAACAAAAAATAATGGAAAATAACACTCTTTAAAAATATCCTAGAATCTCGTGAAATAGAATTTTATCCCGGAAAATAAAAAGAGTAGAAAACCGACTGAGATCCCGAGAGAAAATTGCAGTATTAAATTAAACTCGATGAAACTGACACTCTACACAAGTCATGCAAATAAATATTAGAGAGAATTATGCAATAAATCAGCTCTAATCTCTTGTACATTTATGCAAGAGAGTATATATCCATGCAACCTGATTAAGTATGAACTGGATGTGAAAATAGAATTAAATATAGATACTTATGTATATTTTGCGTAAATAATGGCTAAAAGAGGAGCAAGAGATTTATGCAATCTGAGTTTCAATGAGAATTAAATCCATGGGATTTTGATTTATAAGTGTGATGACTGATAGATATTTATCAACCTGACAAATTGAATGTTATGAAGTTATGAAGCTACTTCAAAAGAATCATAGCAAGATGTAATGATGTAAATGTTTTGATTTATAAGTGTGATGACTGATAGGTATTTATCAACCTGGCAAAGTTAATGTTATGAAGTTATGAAGCTACTTCAAAAGGATCATAGCAAGATGTAATGATGTAAAGATTAACCCATCCGTCCGGAGAACAGAACATTCCAAGTTTGATTCCAGGGTCCACCAAGTGGTTTTTCATATGAGAAAAAATTTGAAAATGTGGGGTTGTGTAACCATATCTTAAAATGAAGATTTTCATAGTTGATAAATGGATGAAAATTCATATCAAACTACTATTATGGTTTAAGATGACGAAGCATTAGCAGTTTCATGCTTTACTGGAAGACTACTGATTAACAAGATTGTAAGTCGCTTATGAAATAAAAAGAGAGAAATATATGCCTTATTCTGAAGCATAGTCTACTCTTTTTCTCCCACTTCATTCTTCCCCGGAGGGTAAGAAATCTAATGAGTTTGTGGATATATATATAGCTAGTTCATAGATATTTATAGATTTTACTGCTGTGAATTTCTACGAAATTTGGATAAGTGTTTAGGCGCTATTTGTCTTTTGCATACCGCCATTTGATATTTTAAAAAAATGATTGAGTCCTAAAATTTTCACAAGAGTTTAAATAATACTGCTAAACTAAGGAATAAACAGGAAAAATTTTGGCACATCGTTACTAGCTCCAGATCTTTTAGTTAAGGATAGTTTTCTTAGTACATTACATATAAGCAATGAATGGATTTTTCAAGATATCACCTACGAACAGACGAATGAACCCCTTTCATGTCATCACTTCTGTCACCGATTCTCACGAAGTTCCAAAAAATCTTATTGTTTCGAAGTTATATCAAAGATATTAATGCTTTTAGCATTTGTGATTTATACATAAAGGCAATCATATTTAATGCTCCCCGGCCTGAAGAAGAACTATAATAATTGATTCGAAACTCGTAGCTATTTTTAAATTTTTTTTGTGTTGGATTTTAAGAAGCTGCGTGCTCCTGTTTTCGTTTTACCTGAAGCCAATCTCCGTGAAAAGCTTTGACCTAAAGTTTAACTTTAATGCAGCTTTGTCGTAATAGATATCAGCAATGACAGCTTTGATTACGACATTTTTTAAAATAGTTTAATATTGACTTATTCGCGTAAGTATGTAGTTACGTAAGTAATACTTACTTACGAAGTGATAAGTTGGATACTTTGCCAATAATCCATTTGAGAAAAAAAAAATCATTTTCACTATGAGATTACAACTGTCATTACAACTGTCATGTCTTCTTTTCCCCTAGAACTCTTTAAGTCGCGTCTGATGGGACGCATGATTCAGATAATGAAAAAGAAAATCAACGGGAAACACTTTTATAAAAAAAATGCTTTAAAAGTATATGCGTGTGTGCATGTATTAATGGAATCCTTGTATTTTGAAAATTTAGCATGGAAAAAAATAATGTACCCCATTAAATTTGTTCAATCACGAATGCATACTTTAAGTCTTGTGGTAAAATCATCTTATACTCAATTTGGATGCTGCTATATCTCTGGAATTAATACCGTTTCGTACATATTAGGTTCAGTTATAAAACAGTACAACTCAATATTATTAACCGATAAAAAAAAAAAAATTAAAAAAAAACGAAAATAATAACTACAACGATATTAATGATAGGAAAGATCGTGTAAGAGTGTTCATTAGAGGATAATCTATTGATGGTAAACTATATATAATAACCACAAATCCTCAAGACAAGTGTAATGACGGCTTGGTCAAATCAAATCGAAAAATAAAAGGTAGAGGTGAGCGGCGATGTATTTTTGTAAAACTTGCGACAAGGAAATCCTTTAAATAACAATCATACTGAAAAGATATAAATAAGAATGAACATGAAATATTTGCGTTTTGTCATTATGGCATAGTTTTAAAACAAACATTTTGTTAATAAAAGACCAAATTTTAAATAACTACAATCAGTTTCTCCCTACTTAAAATGACATATAAAAAGCAGAAAAAAATTACATCTGAGTTGGACGAGAGAACAAACAAGGAAAATAATTTTAGTACAATGGGTGAAAGGTCAATATTCTGTAAATCACCCATAGTGATCGTGATTTATAATTATCAACTATAATAAATCCAAACAAACATTCACTGGCAGCTGTGACAAATATTCTATCTGTCAAAACAGATAGAGTTCCGAACTTGTGTAAGAAATTAGCAGGTGACCGCGTGTAACTAACTGAACATGGGAATAAACAGTACACGAGGCTGTAGAGATAGTATGTGGAGGGAGAGGGAATTCGATACGAGATTGGCCGCGCGCGAGGTCCTTTCTAACTTCCTTGGCATCGCGTGATGAATTGTTTGTCGGACCATTGCATTCGCATCCCGATCTGCGTGGGTGATGGATTGACTTTAGAGACGCGTATAGCCAGATACCCATTTATGTACGGGAGCACCCCGTAAGTTAGCGTGACGCCCAAATATTGCGATGCCGGGCGGAGATTCAATTGAAAAGACGCAACTTGATAACTGTGAAGGGATCCGTCAAAGACCATGGTTGCTGTAGATCTGGGAATACAAGCCTAATCGAACTCCCGGAGGGGAAGAATCTCCTGACTGATTGCTCACTGATTGCGAACATATTGAGTCAATACTGAGTGGTATTAGGCGTCAATGAGGCAGATGTTACGACATGAAGGAATTCGCCCTGAAATGGTTTGGCATTTGCGCGAGACACTACTCAAAGTAACAGACCACTTAAAAGAGAACAACTGATTGCTTGACTTTTTGAGCAGATTTTCAATCTCAAAAGCAAAATTTGATCGATTGTTATGTGTCGAAAGCGTTTCTCGCAAATTTCAAAGCAATAAGGATAAAAAAGTAATTGAACCCTTCCGTGCATATTTAAAAAATTATATTACATTTCATGATATATCATAATTTTGGGCCTGGTATGACATTTCTGTTAGTTTATGATATACGACCTAAAAAGATTGATACAAGTACAAAAGGCAGTTAATTATATCTCTTTACGGAATTACCATGAATATCAAAATGTAAAACTGCATGGTAACCAAAAACAAATTTCATAATTACTTCCATTTCTTTTGAGGTCAAAATCACGAAATCAAAAGTAAGTACTTGCTATAAATACCCGATCAAGTTCCCCGTAAAAGAATGCATGTAACTCCAAGAATCTGAAAATAAAGGATTTTAGCACTTGAGACGTTTGTTGTTTGGTTGGTGGGTTGGTTGGTTGGGAGCGCTACAGTATTTTTTTTGCTACTCGAGAGTTAAACAGGTCGTAATACTTAGAAGGAACAAATAGAACAGGAAAAATATAAAATAGAGCTTTTTAAAGTACATACATCCTCAGAATAATGACACCTCAGAATCTTAAGGTTAAGATTTCCATACAGGACTCTAGAAAGAGCACTATAAATAAAATTTATACTACGAACGACAGTGAAATTCTTTGACAGCAGTGAAATTTGATTGACTTTTTGAAACAAACATGCAATGCATTTTGAGGTATTCCGTTCAATTTTGTTTTATACAAACATAGACTCCGAACAAATTAAATCGTACATTTGAGTGAATTTAACTACAAAATTAAGTAATAAATTGATCATATTAGTATGTTCTTTCATACAAGCATTACTTATTAGTTACTGTTTTTTAATCATTTTTAAAGCACACATTTTGAAGTACATTTTAACTGTCTATTATATATACGCTCGAAAAAAAAAATACCTACAAAATTATCAAATAAAAAGTTAACTATTTAACTCCTATTACATAATACTATAAAACAATTTCAAGTCCCAACATAATTTAATGCTTCCAAATGAGAGAATAAACAATTTGATTTTCATAAGGTGTATTCACTTAAGGCTATGCACTTTAGACATCCTGATTCAGATATAAATATTGAGGTCGAATCAGCTCTGCAAACAGTCTCTTTCGTTTCAAAAAAACGAAATACCATAAAATAACTCAATTCCCTTTGAAAAGAGGATAATGACTCAGATGATAATGAGTTCATTTAAATGCCATTATGTTAGGAAGCAACCCCGAAAAGAAAAATCAAATGAAACTTCTAAATAGTGCGCACAAAATTTCATTCATATTTCTAGCGATTTAATTCAGTCTCGTGGGGCCATTTAATAACCGTAATGTTAGTGATTAATCACAGGAGAGCACGGAGGAGGCAAGAGTAATTATACAGTCAGCTGGACCCCGTATTGTTGCCGGGAATGCTTCAATGGCCACTGCAAACAAAGCGTTCGGGCTTACGGGTCAAGTAAGCGTACCGCGATTTCACACGCTGCCGACGTGCATTCCCCTAGAGATGATGAATTATCTTTTCATCATATTTTTCGTTTGCTCTCGTAATACTTTACATTTCTCTTCAACCGGAACATACAAATTTATATCAAAATTTAAGTACATGTTTGTGTCACTTAATATACAGTAGAATTGTTTATAACGTCCTGTTTTCAGCGGCAGTTCGGTTATAACGTTGAATTACCTCTACGTTGAAATTATTAAATTACCCCCTTAATGCTTGTTGTTAGACGATACAGATTTCTAAAATAGAAAAGCTTTGATTCTTTATAGGATACCGTCCTTTATTTTTTATACCATTCATTATAACGGCCTTTTGAATAAGTATGAAAATAAGTCAGTGATTTTAAAGGACAAACTGGAGATATTTATTTCTATTCAACCAACATTTAAGTAAGATTGTAGAAATAACATACAAGGTTATCTTATGCAATAATGCATTAGTTTATATAGTGCAATAATGTATAGGATAATTAAAATAATTTTAGTTTTCTACCAGTTTTTCGTTTTCCTAGTGCCATTTTTCTTGGCATTACATTTTAGCCCACTTCTCTGTCGGGACGTGAAAAGAGGCAATCAACGATATACAAAACTAGTTGCGTGTGGTGCGGTGGCCCAGTTGGCAAGAGCAGCGGGCCAGTGATCTGAACGTCCCTGGTTCTATGCTCGTCGCTGCAAATCTACCGCCGTGTTAACTAATGGTGGCCGGGGCACGCTAAATAGGTCGTGTCTGCAATGTCCTCCAAGTTCTCAAATTTACCTCTGGAGGTGCGGGGTCAAGTGTTCCGGTCTCATCACTTGACTCGATTCAAAATTACGGGACCGGTCATTAAGCCAAATCGGACTCCGACCCTTGTGGTGCTAATTCTAAACAGGAGCCGCCCCTTTCAGCCCAATAGCCTATTAGGACCTGGTGAATGGAACCTCCAACCAGGGGGCATTAGCAACAGAAACAAAATATTTCTGTGAATTCTTAATAATAATCTTAAATCGTGGTATGAAACTTTATTGCTATAGCAATACAGTTAGCAGTACAGTAAATATTTTATCCAGTTTAAAAAAGTATTTTATGGAATGTTCAAAGAGTAGTGACCAAGAAAATTCCCTTCCTGAGAAAAATTCACATTTCAAAATTAATCTCGATGGCTATTTTCCCGTAGATAATGAATTATAACATAACCTAAAAATTAAAAATTAAAAATTTAAACTATAAAAGAAACAAATTTCGAAATGAGAAAAATTTCTACAAAAACAATGGCATAACCAAAATGCGCAGAAGACAATTTAAAAGATTATCAGAATACAGCTGAATTCACAGTTGTGAATATAAAAAAATGAAAGTATAGAAAGTTTTAAAAAAATTTGTAGACCATGATGTAGAGCAGGGGTTCCCAACCTTTTTATAGTACCGTACCTGTACGTTGTAAACAATTTGATGCCGCACCGGTAGACCAAATATTTTGAAATGGGTAATAAAATGCAATGGAAAACATTTGTAATAAAGACAAGTAACTTGGGATACATTTTTATTGCTAAACATATATATAAAATATAATAATCACTTTAAAAATGTATAATTAGTGAGAAGGTTGGGCCTGTTTATTATTAACTAAAGAAGTAATATCGGGCTCAATGCTTGTCAGTTTAAGGCAAAGATCCGATTCATTGTCCAGCAAAGCTCTATATTTGGTTTTCATCGCAGTCATTATAGAAAATCCTTTTTCACATAAATATGTGGTCGCAAATGGCATTAAATTTTTACTGTTTGGCAAGAAACTTCTCAGACACAGTTATAATTCGCAAACGCAGTTATAGAGACAGTTATATTTCGCAGGCGAGAGCCAAATTTTTATGGGGTGGTCATAGATAACACATTCAGGTGTAGACGGCATATTTTGAGATTAGGTAAATCTCAATAAAGTATTACAACACAAACAATGGATAAGAAATTCCAAACTAAAATATTAAAACGTATGGATTATTAGTTATTATAGTCATTTCTTTTCTTTTTTGTAATACAGATTTTTAATAGAATTTTGTTTTAAATTGTAAAATCATTCGCGTACCAGTAGCTGCTTGTCCGCGTACCGGTACTGGTACGCGTACCCATGGTTGGGAACCACTGATGTAGAGATAATGTCATTGTTGAAACTACACCATCTGCGAAGAATAGAAATAGGAAGCAAGCCCAATCCTCTGAACTTTGAAGCCTGCATCATGACATATAGATTATTCCAGACATGTAAGAGCAGAGTATTGGTAATTTTGTCCTTTGAAGTACAAAGGAATACTAATAATTTATAGCCTCTCTTTATATATATATATATATATATATATATACAGAGAGAGAGAGAGAAATACTTCAGTTTAAGCATTTTTCATCATCCAGTCTCTCTTTACTCAATCAATAATTGCACGCTTTTTCGCACAATTTCTTACTTATTTGTTCCAATTACTATTATGCAATTAGACAATAATTCCATTATCTTACAAGCACAAAAAAAAACTTGCCAGTCTGCTTACTTTTAAATAGACAGAACATAATTAATGCAATTTCAATAAAAGTGCAAATTTCGCCCTTCTTAGCAATTAGCAATATCAATTAAATTTAATTGAAGTCCTCTCACCTTTTTATCCCTTTTTTATACATCATTTCCAGTTTCCGCACAAAATTATTATTACACTCTTTACATGAAATATTAATATTTTTTCGCCGAATCTCTTTTTCATTTCTTCAAAGCTATTAAAAATTCAAACGCATTTGCCGTTTAGGAATGAAGCATTGCCCCGAACTTCAAAATTTCCCTTCATTAATAGCAGGGAGAAACAAAGAAAACAATCTTATTCATAAAAATTAATAAAATATTAAGAATGAAATCACAAGACAATCTCGAAAAAAGGCACTTAAGGTGAAACTATTTCTATAAAGGTATCTAAGATGAATAGTTGATTGAATCGAGGTGTTTGGAAAGAACAGTGAGCTTTTGATCGCTTGCAGCTCCAAAGGATTTACTTCACTTTACTTCGAGGCGAGAGGAGAGAGCAAGAATAGAGCATTCGCTTCCACTGATTACAAAAAGCCACAGAACTCCATTACTGCAACAAACATTTCAAATTTCAGATCCAACGCTCTGGGAAGGCAAGTTATGGATGTTTAAGAAACCAGCTGTTATTACTCGTGGAGCAATACTTTCAGCTTTTGCTTCAAAATTATTAGAAAATTCAGCTAGAAGAAACGTTCCCTCAAAAGTATGACTGCGCTACATTTTCTGAACAACCGAAATGAGCTGGAGCACGTAGAGCAAACTATTATACCACAGAAAATTGAGAGCATAGCGTTCAGTTCTTTTATTTCTTCACTAAAAAGGAACTGTTGACAAAAGTATGAGAACAACGTAGGGACTGGTCGAACTTAAACTAGTCAAGTTTCAGTTCTGAAATTTCCTGAAAGATCTTCGAAAGTGGTCAAAGAATTTTTCGACCGTAGGTCTCTTTACAGAAAACTCTTTTGAACATGATATTATGTTCTGTGTATAGAAATAATGACTTAGACAAGTAGTGGAGGAGAATTTGAAAATTTCAGAAAAATATACAATTCGCCATTAATTAAATGTTATCGTATTTGAAATTGGAATTTTTTGCAATATTTATATCATGAATGGATATTTTGAGCGAAATGAAATATGATACACTGATTTGGTGAATATGGGCATCTCTCGCAACAACCATGGATCTTAAATTTCGCCCCTACCAGGGGCTTTTCAGCATGGCATAACTGACAAGGGAAAAATTTCCAAGGGCGGAATTACACAAACTGGTAGCTGACAAGATGCAGTCAATCCAGCTCATTTCTAAGGTAAGAAACTAACACCTTCCCCGATTTGTAGTACAAAATTGGACTGCTTGGAGAGAAATATCCTCAAGCGATAAAACTTTTCCGGGTAAGCTGGAGTCTATGTTTGCATATGTGACCCCTCTCGTTTGTTTTACAAGCACTTTTACACTGATTAAAGAAGGAATAGCAAAAGCCTTAAGAAATATAACACACAACTGTAAATTCAACTTAAATTGAATTCGATTAGCAAATTTAGCTTCCAACCCCAGAAGCAGAGTTAGAGAACGATACACTGTAAGCCAAGGCAATGAAAATATTATGCTAGGCCATTTTCCTTTACTTTGTAAATGCCACTTTACGCTGCTTTTCAGGTTGAAAGCAAAATTTCCTCTAGTAATTCAAATTGAGCCAAATTTACAGTTTTTATATTGAATTTTTTGTGGTTTTTCAATTTCCTGACATGTTTTTCTGCTATCTTCCCTATTTCTGATTAAAACGTTTAGATAACAGTAAAGTTGCGTAACAAGCAATAAAAAGAAAGACCCCCCCCCCCCCCCCCAAAAAAAAAAAAAAAAAAAAAAAAAACTGCAGCTACCACCCTACCTCTCACAGCACATTATTTTCTTCTTCTCTACCTAAATACGAAGTATGGGAAGAAACGAGCACTTCCAATTTTGACATTCGGGGCCGATATTCTAACCACAGAACTATTTTGCCATGTCGTCGATCAAGTTTACTATATTTTTGGGCATCTATCTTTACACGATAATAAAATGTATATATACTGTCCATTTCTTACTAGATATGAAATTATTGTACACTCAACCTTGAGGAGCTTCACGGCATTTGAAGAGTAAGATAACATGAGGAGAGAATTTAGAAAGTAACATTGATTTATGATTTAAAAAAAGTACGATTAATAACAATGTACAGGTGACCCTCCTATAACACAGTAGGTAGGTTCCTAGAAAATGCCGTGTTGTGTGAAACCGTGTTATACATGAGACCCAGAGACAATACAAAATAGGGGGTTACGTTCCGAAAACTTATAAAAAACATTTTTTTAATTCTATATAAGCAAGTTAATTTTTATTAAAAATATAAATGTATGTATAACACAAAACGAAAGGAAACAAAAAATATTATTTTCATTTAATGCGACCTTAATTTAATAAATTTCATCCTCATCACTGCTCAGTACAATCAAACTAGAACGTGAACAATATCACCTTCACTTTCAGAACCTTTTTCTTCATTTAGATTATTTGCACCTTCTATCCTCTTTAAAAAATCTGTAATTTTGGTTTGTTTGCTGGTTCTTACAAGGTCATTGTAGATTTCACGGTATGGAGATAGACAATTTTGCAACTCCCTTTTGAATTTTCGGCTTCTTTCAGCGGAAGGGTCTGCATTCAGAAAAAATGATTCAAGATTTTCAACTAAGCTTAGGCCTTCTTGTAATTTTACAGAGTTATAAATGAATAAATTATAATTTGTTTATGCATTTTCATGTAACGCCACTATAGTTTATTGTTCCTTCACGTCATTATTTTAAGGTAATTTAGTTTTTAAATGTGTGAAACAAAAATCATGTTATCTAGTGCTGTAGAAGTACAGTGTTGTACAAAGGTTTTCGCAATTTTTTAATCGTGTTAGAGCGAAACCGTGTTACAGGTTGCAGTGTTATATGAGGGTTCCCGAAATTTATCCTATCGTGTTAGAGTGAAACCGTGTTGTAAGATGCCGTGCTGTAGGAGGGCTACCTGTACGTCTATTTCTGACTACAAACGGCGAATAGTATTAAAATTTTAAAGTTGCATATATCTATCATGCAAAAAATAACACAGTCGCTCGTGAAGTGTTAATGAGTGACTAGTTAGTTTTTTCATGAAACCACTAACATGCTTTATTTCATTGGAAGACCTTTTACAATCACCACGTCGCCCAGAACAGGATTAACAGCAACCACACGTGACCTGTCCCATTCCTTGCTAATCCACCACTTCACACAACTACGTACGTCTTATTTTCGCGTGTCGACGTACAGTACCTTGAGCACATAAGTATTGGTCGCGCGGGAAATGAATTTTCAGATATGCTAGACTTTTGCTTACAAGTCGTGGAGATTCAGAAAAAAATAATCTAGTGGAGTCCTCATAAGTTTAAAAACGATACCATGAAAACATTTGAAATTATTGTGGAGATGAAAATCTGAACTTGTTTATCTAATTATTTCAAACGAACAAGAAACACTAAATTCAATATTAAGTTTTAAATAATTCTATTTCCCATATATAAAGTGCATTATTATCAAAAAATGAATTTTTTTAAATCAGATGAAATTTTTTAAATACGAGTTTCCTTTAATCTCAGATGAAATTTTTTAAATACGAATTTCCTTTTCGTGAAAAGCCAAAATTTTTATCTTCGTAAAAATATATAATAGATTTAAAAGGCAAATTACAGATCAGTCTGACTACTTTAAAATATTTCATTAAATTATGATTAAAGCTTTTAATCACCTCTCGGCAATACGATAAAAGAATAAGACATTGTTAAGCAAATTCATGATAAGTTGGTTAGTAAGTTATGAGGGTTATCTTTTGCTACATGAAAACAAATCTACAATTTAAGTTGAGGTAAAATACTGGCTTCAGGCAGAGATATAGCTAAAATTTTAATGTTGTATGTTTTCCCTTACTGGGAAAGATTTATTAATATAAAACATATTATATTTAAATAAAATAGCCAAATAATCATGAAATATAGGTACATAATTCATTAACTACCAGGCAATCATACGATTGTAACCTCCATTCTTATAATTATTCGCAACTTTTTAATCTCTGTGAGTAAATATGCAAGAGTGACTGGCTTTCCATGCAAAACAAATGGAACTGTTGTAAGAAGCCATAACAAGTTCCAATCTAATATTTGCAGGCAAAGTACATCTAATAGATCACTCCTGTACACTTTGAAAGCCGGGTTAGAAAATGATGCAGAACCTCTTTTTAAAATAAGTGCTAGGTAAAGACAAGAAGAAAAAAAACTCAAGTTGAGGGCTGGAAAAAGAGAGAAAAAAAAATCTTGCGTCGTAAAAAAAAAAAAAAAATGAAAAAAAAATTGGGGCGGGGTGGGAAATCAAGCTTAAGCGAAGCAAACATCTTAGCATCATTATTCAAAAATAATGCAACATGCGATTGGAACAATCCAGCGCAAAAATTGTCGAGCCAAAAACGTGGCGGAATAAAGAGGGGGCGGGATAAAAAGTAATTATTAAGCCGAAGCAGGGGGTGTCATTAATCATGCTTCTATCACAGATCAAATAATTTTCCCGGCATAACTTAACGCGCGAGGGTCTGGTACATATCCCCCATGTTTATATAAAAATATGTGGTCGTTCGTGCGTTTGCATCGCTACGGATTGTTCTGGTTCAGGGGGTTGGGTAAAAATAAACACAACTGAAAGTGATTCGATTTCATTTCTTTAAGATGAGCTAGAATGATTCCCGGAAAAAGACGAATATAGAAATAAATGCATGGTATTGTCCCCTAACTGTTTTTCGAAACATGTTTGGGTATTCTTAAGATTATTTTACCGGATGTAATAGCAACAACTATGGTTTGTCATTTTTAATGTGCGTGCAATTTGAATGTGCCAGGTTACATTTCAGTTATAAATCCCATTTTTTAATATCGAAAAATTTTAAGTGAATTTCGGAAGAAATTAGTTTAGTCTATTATTGCATTAAACATGGTGGAAACTCATTTTTCTGACAAAGCAACAAAAATTCACAATTTTAACTGGTTCTAGGCAAAATACACCTCAGTTTTGACAATATCTTAAAGACAACACTCTCAGATATCAGCACTCAGAAATGTACTTCTTTAAACTCTCTTTTACTTGGTCACTTTATTCTTTTAATAAAAAGAGTAATACTTTATTCAGAGAAAAAAATCTTTAGGATGTCTAACACAATTTCCAACATTCTTCTTATCCTCTCTCGAATTTCCTCTCTTTCATTCTTATAGAAATGAAGAAATATATACAGTCCTAACATCAATTTAGGGACTTGGATATTAGTTTCAAAAGTAGATCTCAATAATACTTTAAAGCAGTGGTTAACCGTAATCAGAAGTTACCTGTAATCAGATGGATACACGTGAGACTTTATGGGAGCACGAGAACAGCTTTCAAGGGCAAATCGGCAAAATGACAAGGGAAACACCTCTTCAAAAGAAATCCATAAAATCAATAGTAAAGTACTGCCAATTGGGGTGCAAATACTTTTTCGAGCTTGCAGCTACCATAGTTATCATACCTCAACAACGATTCGGAAGTCGTAATCAAAATATTATATTTACTTGGTATGGAGATAAATTTAAGGCCACTCGAATGGAAGTTTTGGTAAAAGACTGCAGTTTTGTAGAATACTGTGTGGTGCAGTCACAAGAGGAGGAAGTTAGCACTGGAAGTTTAATCTCAACCAAGCGAAAGTAGATATTTTGCTGGGTAGTCATGCAAGAGTTTTAAAACCTGTGGTTTAGGGAAATGTAATCGTGAAAGCTAATTAGACTTTTGGTTCCGACTGAGGTGTACAGACTAAAAGAAACGTAAATAATGTTTTACAGTGTAAGAATCTGTAATAGCTGTGTTAAACAATACATTAGTATTGCCCTAAAAATTTGAGCTGTTTATAACTAGCGACAATTATACATACAGAGAAAGAGTCATAGAACTTTGGTAGTAATACAACATTTTTGATCCCTCCGCATTAAAAACACGTTCGCACATTTTATTCTACGTTATTTTGACTAATTAGATGATTTGATGCTTTACGGTCATCTTTGGCTACATAAACTCTAAACTGATCATTACTTTTGGCTCTAAACTGCGCATACTGCATTATCACGAGATTGAGAACACGTGAAATTTGGACGCCAGAACCACATATTTAAGGAGGAAAATAGTTTTAAATAAATGACGCACTTACAAGATCGCAACCTCCATTGTTTAAAAAAATTTATGAAGAGTCCAACAGCAAACATTTCTTTAGGGCAACGAATTAAACGGAAGCGTCTATTGATAACTATAAGACAGCAAAATACTCGATTACTCTTGGCAGACTTAGTATGATGTATTGATGTACAGAGAAGGGGACCTATCGATTGAAAATATTTAAAATTGAATCAAAACATTATTGTCTGAATTACGAGCATGTGTGAAGTAAAAGGCTCTCTCCGTGCCAGTTAGAGCTGATACTGGTTGAGAAAAGCTGCTTTTCAGAGCTTTACTTTCTCAAAATACAGCCTTTAATAAAGAACAGTTTCTTTCTTAGAATTCCCAAATGAATTATTTAAGGGGGTCCACTGAAGGGAAATTTTTAAACAGCCCACGGAAAGGCCGACAACTCTGGTCCAACTAAGTGTAAGATTAAGGAGAAATAGCGAAGGAATGAAGCGTGGCAGTTCTTCGCTCCCACTGCTCTCCCTACACCCCCAATACTTTTCGTCGCTCCCTAACCACCCTAGCTTCTCATAACACCTCATTAATCGCATTTGCCTAATTTCTTCGGCCCTAGCCTTATTAACGAAAGTGTGGCGTATACCAAATGTTTCTGTATTGTGCTTGAGAGCACAATAATTCTCCAAACTTTGTTGGTAGAACAAATCTATGCGGCATGTTGCTGGCGTATTAAAACTCGTTACTCACGGCGAGAAGCTGTCACTCCGGGTTGATTTTTACTCCGCAGTGTCTGAAATTTCTGGACTACTGAGCTTTGGGAAGCGTGTGCACAGACAAAAGCAATTGCCCCGCGTTCAAGCCCCACAAGTGTGCACTGAAGAAAGGGTTAAAAGGTGCCCGTTAATTACGGTGGAGCCATAGAAGTGGGGAACCTTTACGCCGTCCTCCCAGTTCGCAAAGTCGATGGAATTAATCAACTTTCGACACATAGATCGCTTAATAAAATGACGTATTCGAGCCGCGTACTGACCCTCGCTAGTGTACCACAACGAATAGAATCTCGCACAGTTCACATCACAATAGAGGATTGGTCACTTTTAGATTTTCAGGAGTTCAACTCGGGGATTTTTCCCATTTTTAACAACGGATTTTAACAAGTTTTTTAACAACGGATAAAAATCCTAAATTATCTGTAAAAAATAAAATAAATGTGAAGATACCAAAAATGTCAAAAAGACACTAAAAGGGCGTTAATAAACCAATCTACCTCCATCCCTTATTTAAATCCATTTAAACGGAAAAAAAAATTGCTATTAATTTTAACTGAGAAATCTTGCTTGATGTACACAAAGCAAAATTTCTTGAAGTTCTAATTTTAGATTAAATATCCACACTAAACGAAATTTCGTAATTACAAAAACTCGAAAATCTGGGGGAACTTTAACAGTCATTTTGCATAAGATGTAAATTCGTTAAGTCTACTACGCTATATATATAGAAAAAAAACTTTTCTGAATATCCGGTACATTTCTAACTGAAGAAAGACTTAGTACCTACTGTTAACTCTATGCGGAATACGGAATCAGCAGCAGATATCCTTATTGCTTTTATAATTAGTCTGACAAAGATTTTTTAACCGCTATATATAGGGATTTAAACGTCTGTTTAGATATATTGTAGCAAAGGTGACCCAGGTACTAAAAAAATCAGTCAACCAGCCCATATATATATATATATATATATATATATATATATATATATATATATATATATATATATATATATATATATATATATATATATATATACAGTTGCCTCTCTGTTTAACGACTTTCAAGAGACCGTGAAAAATCGTTCTTAAGTAGAGATCGCCCTTAAAAAGAATTTGAGAAAATTAACATTTCCCATAACGTCGGAGGGGCCGGGACTGGGAAATATCGTCTCTAAATAGAGATCGTCGTTAAGTAGAACGTCGTTAAACAGAGAGCCAACTGTATATATATATATATATATATATATATATATATATATATATATATATATATATATATATATATATATATATATATATATATATCTATATAGTTAAAGAAATAAAAAGAAAGCAATTGTTCAGATTGTTTTATATATATATATATATATATATATATATATATATATATATATATATATATATATATATATGTGTGTGTATATATATATATATATATATATATATATATATAACAATCTGAACAATTGCTTTCTTTTTATTTCTTTAACACTTCATTCTTCCGTGGGAAAATTATTTTACATTCTTAGGAACAAACATTCTTAGGAGCTCCGGGATCCGACGTTAATTTCTGAGTTCACAATAAATTGAGGTCCTATGATCGTTATATATTTTGTATCAAAAATTCCTGAGTTTGAATACTTTTTTTTTTGAGTGGATGTTCCGTACGGGTATTGAAGAAATTTTTTCATACTATCTAATTGATTGCTTCTCACAACAAATTTTTAAAAGAAATTTATTTATTTATTTATTTATTTATTTTATTCATATACGCAAACACACGGGCACAATACTTTAAATATTCCGGTATCCCCACCTAGTTATCTAAAAGTAATATGCGAGCGTCTATTCTTTTAAAATACATTATGACTGTTCCTATCTACAAGCAGATATTTATTTGTTCAAAAAAAAAAAAAAAAAGACGAAAAAACTCCTCATATAGCAGAAAACTAATGGGATGACAGCCCGACAAATTATTTTTTTTTCCCATAAAAAGCACTTCTAGACAAACATATTAGGCGCAGAAAAGAAAGGAAGAAAGACTGCGCGCATACTTACGTAGACCAAGTGCATTGTGATGGAAAGTATTTCCCGCCTTTCAATTATTGATGACAATGGCTGGGGCAGTGCGGTGTTGTCAAAGGGAAATGTAAACATTGCGGGTGACGCCAGAGCTTCCTAAAAAGCATCCCGAACGCAGCGCGGAATACTGCCCTATCACGGGCGGATACGTCTCCACAATGAAGGAGAGATAGAGTCGTCCAGAATATTAAAGCACGGGGAAGGGTGGGGGGGACCTTCAATGCTCCATTGTGTTGGGAAGCAGGGCCGTTTCACCGGAGGGACTAATGGGCCCCGAACCATAAGGGGGACGTGAACCCTAGGGTCATTCGACCACAATGACTGCGGCTCTTCATCGCCCTCGATATGGATAGCGGTCGGCCGGCAATGTGTGTGTGTGTCTCTGACTCACAGAATGAATTAATGATGAATAGAATATCTCTTTCAAACTGCCGGCTTACAATCCCTTTCCCACCCCCGTTGTAGTGGATAAGGGGTCGACAGGACAAGGGGCTGTTTAGATATTTACAGTAGCTGAGGTTCAGGAATTGAATTAGATGGGCGTTTGGGAATAAATTGGATACAGGCAGAGATAAGACAGCCTCCTGTCAAGGAAATGAAACGATTTTGAAGATTTGTCCCGATGCGGTGGGATAAAGACCGACGAAAAAGTTTTTATGCATGTATTAAGAAGCAGAACCTTGCCTTGTTTAATTTGGAATTTTTTTTTTTTAAGAATCATACGGAAGGTTTTTTTCAAGGAAACGGGATTTCGACAAAAGATAAGAAGCATAAGTACTGGTATGCGTTGTTTTTAAATGGGACAATAAATACATAGATAATGCTTAGTTATATAACTTTTTTAACTGTGATAATTGAGGATTTTTTACTGCATGAAAAGACAATTTGAACAGAAGAAGGTGTTGGTAGTATGGTGAAATAATTTATGGTGTCAGAAATAAAGCTTTCCTAAACAACTTTTCTAGTATGTCATTCAAATGGATAAACATTTTAGTTATGTTAAATAATGACAATATGAAAAAAATTTTACAAAATTTATTTTTACCTTATTTAGCGTTTTTTATTCACATTAACACTTTTTCCCTGTGTTCTTTTTCCTAAACATCATTGCTATCGGTATTCTGATTATTTTTGGCAATATATACATTTTAATTTTCAGCAGCCGTTACGATGTTAAAAACTTGAAGGGTAAAGATTATAATTTCAGTAGCAATATTAGTTACCAATATTAATTACAGTTGACAATATCGTCTTGAAAAAAAATGTATGGTAGTGCAAGCGTTTCTTCCAACTTTTTTTTCCTCTTTTTTTTTATTCTATATATAACTTTCACTAGTGCATTTAAAGAATATTCAAAACATCTTTATATAAAATTTCAGTATCAATTTATTACGAAAGGTCATTGAAAATAACACAAAAATATTAAGAGAATATTTCTTTTTAAATGTCTTATCATTGATCCCATCAGTGGCGCACCCAGGATTTTTTCTTGATGGGCGGGGGGAGAGATGAACGGATAAAAATATTTATAATGCAAAATCAATATCCATAATGCAATTTCTATTTCTTTGGGGGGGCAGGGCCCCTTGCCCCCCCCCCGGGTGCGCCACTGAATCCTATTAATCTGTCACTAATATTACATTGGTCTTTCAAAATTAAAACACACTTCTAAAATGCGAATGCGCTTTAGATTTGTATAAGTTATTGAAGTACAATGAACTTCGGCTTATCGGATAGGGGGTCCTAAAAAAAAAAAAAATCAGAAATAAAATGCAAATTACCTGAGAGATTGGGGAAAATGCTCTTAAATGAAGGATCATAATAGATTTTATTAAAGAGATAAACTATAAATCTTTATTTTAATCTAACCCTTTTTAAATGACTATTTCATTTTAAATCGGTGTTAATTTTTACAACATAGTGTCATTTTTGGTTCGTTCATCAATGAATTCCAGCTTTCCGTGTATGCCCATGTTTTTACTACTTAATCGGCAGTTCATTAAAATTATGATCACTAATTCACGGCATAAAAAATTGAATTTAAAAAATGCCACTCTGAAATAATTTTTCCTCAAATAATGCTAATAGACAACAAATAAGGTGATGATTAAAACTTCTTAAATTTACAGTTTGTTCTTTTTAGTGATAACAACTAGTTTGTAACCAGCGGGTGTTACCCTTCGTCAGGATCATTTGATGCAATTGTCTCACAGGAAAATCCCAAGTGCAAAGAGCTTTTAACTTCAACACATTGATATACTTTTAATCACACAAGCATGCACACCTCTAAACGAGGTCAAATTTTCTTAATTTGCGCACATTGTTATTATATGATCTTTCAAAAGTCTTATGGAACCCCCTGTTTATTCATGTAATTCAATAACAAAGAGCGCGGCCACCTGTTTAACACTGAGAATTTCAAAGGATTTTGCGGATTTCTCACAGTGATTTTGATTCAATAAGATTGATTACATTTACGAATCTCACCGAAGGAATCATTCACACAAGGGTGAGTATAAGACTGCATTAAACATATCAAAAGGATTTCCTGAGCACTGAGTTTCTACACATATTTTACCTCATGCAGCTTATTTATCTTCAATAAGGAAAGGGCTACGATCACCTAAAAAAACTCTCTAAATTTATTGCGACTGACTTCTTTGCTCTCCTTACCCTCAAAATAGCAGCGAAGTATAATAAAATTACAAAGATCTTCTAAAATCATTTTAGCCTGAAGAATTGTTTTCTGGAGTTTCTTCGGTAGATGTAAATGTTTCTCGGAATCCACATAAAAGCTTACAATTTACAGCAGCTAATTACATTACGGATTCAATGCAGATTACATAAATGAATAAAATATAAAAGTGCTCCCCAAAATGAGCTGCAGAAGCAACACTGTAGCTATAAAAATCGGAAAGAACTCGCTCGTTATAGATGAAAAGTGACAGCATTTTGGTCGTTAACAGTCATTTCAAAAACTGGGCGTCTACGTAGTGAAACAAAAACTATAAATTCTATCACGAAATACTTAGTTGCGTTAAAGAATGCCATTACACTGACAACGCTATTAGCATTAGCTACTTCAAATTACCTTTTATAGAAGTAATTTATAAAAATTTAATGAATTAGACATCTCTATTGGATGCAAAATCATTGGTATTTCCATTTTTAAATAATTAACGGAGTTTTAAATTTTCTTTTCCTTTATTTTTCGTCTAGGAATGAGAAGTAATAGTATGAAAGATGAAACAGCTTTTTATGTTGCAGTGAGACAAAACATAAATATTGGTTTGAGTGGTGAAACTGAAATTAGAAGGCTTTATGATTAGAGTTTGAGTTTCGAAGTGTCCCTTCCAATTATTTAAATTTCCACCAAAACAAGGATCAAATTTAATAAAATATAAGCTCTCGGTTTAATACCAGAGTTCGTAATTTTGGTAAAGTTGCTAATAAATTTGCTGTAACAACTTCTTAGTTTAATTTCGAAGTTAAATAATTCATAAAGTTCTTCGCTAGTAATTTAACACTCATGCAACGGGGGCAAATATTATCTCTCTTTGACTTCCACAGAAATCTATAAATGTAAGTAAAACTTATTCTCATCGAAAATTCAAAACACATTATACACTGTCACAAATTTAACTAACTATTGGCATCTTTAAATTTATTACTGCAACAAGGAAAAGTGAAATGATAATTTAGCAGTTAAATAAAAAATTCAACTTTTTACTCGTCCTGGAGCTATGGAAGTGACCCTTGAAAAACAATGCGCTTTAACTGAACACGGTTGGTTGGGTAGTACGGAAGAGAAATATTTCTTTTAGATGAAAAATAAGTTCACCCTGTCTGTTGAATTGGCCGGTTTTATTAAGTTTCCATAAGAATTGCCTACTCCTCCTCGCTTCCAGTGTCTCTGAAAATTAGTTTCTTAATCAAATCAAATTTCCTGAGACTTCTAGAAGAAATGAATTTATGTTTGACGTATACTCCGAAAAAGAAGCCAAACAACTATAAGCGTTGGAGATTGTGTACCAAGATTCGAAGTTTATATTATATATCTGTGTTTGCAGTGTAAAGAGTGTCAAGTCAAAAATCGTAGTTTTGAGAAAAAAGGGATTGAAAAAAAAAACGGCTTTTGTAAAGTTAGTTTTTTTAAGTTTAATTTTTAATTTTTTTAAAGTAAATTTTTTTAATTTTATTTTTGTTGAGTAAAGAGTGTTAAGTCCTTGACTGGGACATAACCCCTTTAACACTAACATGCTTGTGTTTTGTTTCACACATCCCAAATTTTTCCTGGTGAATAAAAATATTTAGGAATGGAATTAGACTTAGCTTTCTGTACCCTGCAGTAGCCCTTGATTTCTCAAACATGCCTGGTTTGATAACTCATTTTACCCCATTTTGGACTTAACACCTTTTGCACAGGAAACACAGATATGTGTTATATCTGTGTTATAACACATATCTGTGTATAACACATATCTATCTATCTATCTATCTATCTCTCTCTCTCTCTCTCTCTATATATATATATATATATATATATATATATATATATATATATATATATATATATATATAACTTTTTTCTTTTATTTTTTCTATCTCACTTTCCGAAACGGCCAAAGATGAGAGCTGAAATTTAATGACTATCGTTATCGAACTAGTTGGATTGTAATTAAATATCAATCCAACTGATGTAAAAGAGGGCCTAGGCGAAAAAAAATGTGAGCTCATGTACCGTTTGTGTGAGTTTACCATTGAAGAAATATTGTCTCCAGTTAAACTGGGGAAAGGAATCTGGATTCCTAATTAAGATTTCGGAGATGGATATAGGCTTATATCTAGGGTTTGGAGCGCTATTGTTAACTTTTGCTACACGAGGGCTAATTAGACCGGGACCTACTGCTTAAAGCCGATTCCGAACGGCTACAAACGTCCATGCCATGAGTGGGATTCGAACCCACAGACTCTGGTACAGAATGCCAGCGACTTATGCATATCTAGGAGTTGAGTTTTATGGTAGAATCGCAGAACAGTGTTTGGTTGAGCTGAATAACTAAGCGCTTCAGCTAGTCATCTTCAGAGATTGTGCTGATAAAGTAACAAGTATTCACAGTGTGGGACAGTTTGTTCCAATGGTTGAATCTCTTTTGAAAGAAAATAGATTATTAACTCCTGTTTAAACAACGTGTTGTAAATTTAACTAGAACCAGTAAATTTTCAGTCACAAGAATGCTACAAAAATCCTGTTGAACATCGACATTTGCATGTATAGATTTCGCAGATAGAATTATTCATGAATTCATTATTTACACTTAGATAGGAAATTTTTTAGAGTTTTGCAGACTACTATAATTCTAAAATTATTAAAATTTATAGAACACAGTGCTATGTTTTGTACTTCACAGGGTTGTAAATAAACTGTGTCTAAAAAGTTTTATATCTTTTAGTTATTTTAACACTGTATGTATTTTTAAGACGAACTTTTATAACTCAGCATTGAACTTAAAGTAACAAAGAATAAGACAAAAAAGTTTTTTACACTAAAGGTATGTAAAACATCAATAGGAATACTTGGGATGAATGATACTTCAACGAAAATATTAAGATTTTGTCTAATTCTTTAAACAGATACTATAATATTTGTTAAGTTAGTTTATTTAGCTATCCATAGTTAGTTTATTTAGCCTCCCATATTGTTAAATTTGGCACCAATCCAAAAATCTTAGAAACTGAAACTAGGATTCTGAAGTCAATGGCTCTTTCTGCTTGCATGTAATCATAGTGAAAATCATCGATTAAAACAATCTTCTATAACTGAAATACCAAACCTGGCTACTGAAAGAATACTTGTGAAAATATATAAAAATAAAAAAAGGATACAATTCTCTCATTTGAAAAAATAGCACAGTTTAGGAAATTTCCATTCTAATAATTTAGTCAATTACATCGTATTTCACTTTTTTACACTACTCATTTTCAATTAGTTCAAATAATTAATGATTTACAAACATTTTGATGGTTGTATGCATAAAATTGACAGTAAACTAGGTTAAATAATGAATTAACTGGGAATTTAAACTTTATACTGGGAAAAAAAAGGATTTAATTTCTCTCTTAGTCCTAGTCTCTCAGTCTCAGTCTCACGTTCTGGCATATACATATGAAGACATACATAGACACAGAGAAAGATATTTATATAGACAGAGTTTGTATCATTCGCTGTTAGTACATTTTTACAACTATGGTGACCTAGCAAGGTATTATTACATTCTTTCTAAGCTAACCACTTGTTACCTCCCTTTCTTGTCGCCTAAGTCTCTTGATGTCAGTTTTTCTGTAAACCCTGTACTCCTATTTGCTTTTGCTAATGCGGAGGAACTTGTCCGGAGACATTTGCACGATTTACTAGTATTTGTAGAAATGCGGTTTTGTAATAAGAAACTAGATCTTGAACACTAAGTGACTATTTATAGAAGAATATCAGGGATCCAAACAGAACGTGATTTCCCCTCAAGAGTTGGAACAGGATATATCAAGCAAGGATTTGGAAGCTGACTGCCATCGCATCAGTCCAACAACTTGTTAAACCAGTGAATGGTGTAGAAGTCGGTTTAAGAAAAACTCGTACTACTAAATAGTTCCATTTGCAGAATTAGCAAGGGGCAGTTAATGCATGGGGTGAGAAATACTAATTTAACTTAAGTGAGCTTAATGTCGTGAGCTCAAAGTTGGAGTATTTTGTAAGTCATGAATATTTTAAAAAATTTCTCATCACCTACTCGTATTTGTGCGCTGAAGTTAAGAATAAAATTTTAGTTCGTTGGTCGAACTTTAGTTCTATTTTCTTTACCTTTGGATATTGACCACTTTATGTCAATAGTTAGGTTTAAGAAACACTTATTTATTTACAACCTTTCAAACGTAGCAATATGCTCAATGTAGTAGAGATAGCATTTTTATGGACTGATTGAAGGTTTTAAAATACGTCATATCGTAAAGCGAAATTATATGCTTAGTGTTTAATTTCATAATGGAAAATGAATGAAAAAGATGCGAGTTGATCACGACGGATGCCCGTTTAAACTGATTTAGAACCCAATCACAGATTTTTCCTTCTCTTAGGCACAGAAATGGAGAGTTAATGTTTGTACTATAAGTAGTATGAGAAGATGTAAGGTTTTAAAGAACAAACTTTGGTTTGCGAACAGATTTTGGTTTACGCCTCGCACCACATTTCAGTTATGTAATGTTCTATTCTCGGTTTGCAGCATTTTATAACAAAATTATAGCATTCAAGTTATTGCTGTTTAAACTCATCATACAATTGTACATAGCTAACACATTTTTATGTACACAAACGCTCTCAAAGAGGCAGAATTCAATGATTCTCTAACCCTCATCAGATTTAAATATTTTCGAACTGAACTAATAATATGCGGATGACAAAAGGGGAAATTAGTTCATATGTTTCCCTTTTTTAACTATTTAAGTTTCAGAGATAAAATTTTACCTAAGTTTCCTACCGAAAAAATGCTGTGGCTCATAGATGAAGTGCAATGATCAAAGCTTTTACTTAACCAACAGAGTTCGATTCGACTAAATGCATCAAATATAAATTTTTCTTAAAACATTTTCCTCCCTTTGAATAATGACACTTCTCGCATTCTAAAGCGAGATTCCATGACCCAAGCATTCTCCATTATAATGAGCAGTGAATCGAGTCTCTAAAAAGAACTAAGTGAATATTTTCGTTTACTTGTACTATCTTTACTGAGGAACAGTAACTGTCTATGATACCATTAAACCTTCAATTAGCAAAGCAAAGAAAAAAAATTATAGCCTAAGACAGTATGACAGCAGATAAATATCACTTCGCATGACTTACAAAAGCTTACCGAAAGGGACCAAAAAAACTTCGTTAATGCACCAATCTGTTACTTGAATCAAAAAACAATATAACGTCGCACGGAGACATCAGCAAAAAACCTTTTTATACTTTCCTTGCAAAAAATATACATGGCGTCGTTTCTTAATCATGCTGCTCGCTATTTGTTAACAAGACATTTTCCTTATCTTCCATGACCAAATTTACGCAGCGCATTTTTTCGTCACTTTTTTCCTCACCTCCTCCGTATCTGCTTTAAAATTTCTTTTAAACAAATGCCTCCTTGTGCGGATTTTTATTTATCACCTTAAGTTTACTGAAAGTGATTTATTAATTAACCGAGCACATCACAGTGGAAATTTGAAAGGCTCGGAGCAGGAGGAGGGGAAAAAAAAGCTTTCAGAAAGAAACTTTTTTTTCCCCTTGCCTAAGTTTTCATTGCTTCTTATGCATATTTAAAGCTGCAGTCTAGGGAAAGAATGGATTTAATCAGTTTTCGACAGAATGGCGTTGTTTCAAGTCAAATGATGTTGATTCTCCGGCGGGAATTAATATCCAATAATAGCGTCAAAAAATTTCCAAAGCCATTATGAAAAAAATCTGGGCAGAAGGTTTCAAACGTCTTTTTCCAAAAAGCATTTGCCGGTAAATGGGTGAGAAAAAATCGCCAGAAATAATGTATTAATAAGAAGTGCGCAAGAAATAAATTTATCGTGTAATTTATTTTATAAAGGATCAAAGATCTGCACCAGAAATTTCAACAAAATTAATATGCAAATGACGCTACAGAAAATATTTTAAGTTTGTTATAGCATTTGTTCGTTTCTTTTGTAAATTATTCCATAAAACCGGTATTCAATCGCCTTCAGACGGGATAATGTATTTAAGGGAAGTTTAAATGCGCGTTAATTAAAATTCGGTTCTCTTAATGAAGTTTCAAATGTCTCTTCAAGGCATGAGGCGCTAAAAAATTCAGCTGCACGAGCACCGAATTTTGTACTGGAAAGGAAAAAGTTTTTTTTCGCATCTTTAATTTCGCGGTGGTTCACTTTAATGCATGGTGTCCTAATAAATATGCAACAAGTAGGGAGTCAGGGTATGGCCACCGAATAGTCTCTTTCAGCGACAATTTAAAACAATATAACGTGTGCATACCCTCTGCTCATTCAAGGATACATTAAAGACCTGAAGACCATGCCTGCAGCTGAGCAGCTTTATATTAAAACAGAAATTTTCTATGCAAGATACAATTCTATAGCAATTTGTCAATTGTAATATAATTGAAATAAATACTTCTGAAAATCTATTTGTTACTATGCGAAATAAATGCAAAGGTGATGGGTACACAGCATTCAAAGCCAGTCTTTTGAAGTAGTCATTACACAATATAACTGTTATAATGACTAAAGGGCTTTATTATTTGCCTTTCATTGATAAAAATTAGTATAATAGATTAAAGGAGCTTTATTAAATGAAAAGTTCTACATCTTTCATTGAATTCATGGCATAATAAAGTGACACGGTTTAGAATTTACTGTATCACTGTTTATTTAATTAGTTTTAACTACCCATAGTTGCCCGGGCTTTTTATACCTTAAAATGTATTTGTTTGCCGGTATGTGTTAACAGAAGCTACTGAAAATCCAGGATTCTATATTTCTAACTCAGTTTTGTAATTTTTAAACGTGTATCTGTAATAATATTTACCAGTTTTTGTTTTTATTCTATTTACATTAAGTGAAAATTCTTTACGTGTATTTTCATTGAAACCTCTTTACAATGTGCTTTTCGTTCAAAGGTTGTATTTTTTTTCCAGAAGATTTATCTGGCTTATTATTTTGTGTTTTGACTTCTATTTCCTAACACTTTTGACTCAAAGCTAGCAGACTTTTTTTTCTCAAGAAATGGCGGTTTTCCAAATAAAACTTCTCTGCTTGTTTCTGAGGAATGCAAAAATAAATCCTAAGGTTCGAATTTTCAGAAACTTGCAAAATGTTTCCACGTGCCACCCAAATAGTCATCCTGAAAAATAAATAATCTCTTTTAGAGACAACTGCTAAGTTCAGGAGCAATTCTGGAGCCATATGAACTGTCGTACAACAAAATACGTCATCAGTTCACTAATGAAGGCTGATAAGTAAATTTTACAATATGGGTATGATTAATTTCTATTTGTGTTAAAAAATTAAATAAAAGTATACTTGCATAAAATGCTATTCTGCTTGAGAATGGAGACTGACTTCTTTTTATGATAACAACAGCATCAAACAGTATTACAAGAGAATGCAAGTTTCATATTTATGCCATCGTGGACAATACAGTAGCGTATGGACAAGCTAATACAGCAGCGTCCCGATAATCCGAACTTCGGTCATCCGAAAGTCCGCTTAATCCGAAACCAAAAGTCAAAAAGAACTAAGGTTACAATAATACCACAGTGATACTAAGTAATATAAAGTATATTTCTGAAAATTACAAGAAAATTCAAAGTTAGACAATGTACTGAACTAATTATTACTGAGCTACATTGCTTTAAAAAAATCTGTTGAATTTTTTTGTCGAAGAGAAGAATACCTCTCTCTTGAAGCCAAATTATGCCAACGCGTCAGAAAAAAATGGTGTCCGCTCTGATGAAATACAGCAGATGTTCATTACATTGCGTTTTAATTCGATCAAAAATATACGAACTGAAATGTACGACATGTTAAGCAAAGCCTTTAGAGAATATAACTTATTGCGTTCTTAAAGTTTTGATATTTTTTTACAGTCAAAAATGTCCATTTTTTCATAGATGATGACAGAAGTGGAATTAAAATGATTTGACACCATCGAAGCCGAAGAAAAATAAGAATGTCTATTTTCTCCAAAAGCTGATAATTTCATAATTGAAAGAGTAAATGGCTGAGTTGCATAGACGTAAAGCATTATTATTTGTAAGAATATTAATCAACATACCGCATAGATTAAGAGATAATTTAAAATTTGAAATCAAATTAAGTTTAATTTGTGAATAGTTTGCAACTTAGAATTTTGAATGCCCGAAATTACCCATGTATGATATCAAGAACACTTGAGATCTGATTTAGAGTCCCGTTTTTGATTAACTCGGTTATATTACAAAATATTAGCCGATAAATACTAAACAAACTAATATTACAAATAATATTTCAAGAAAATTCCACGGAAAAGGAAAACAAGCCAGTATATTTCTTAGAATAGTTTGTAGTTAAAAGATCAGAGCAAAACTAAAAACGAAATCAATAGCCTGTAATAGATTTTCCCGACATCATCGAGTATTAGCAAATCACTTTCTAATCATGCTGAAAACGATTTCATTAGCAACGATTCCAGATGGTTTGATGCTAAAACAATATCGTAAATGACGTTCCTTATGTAGCAACGATTCTGTATTGTTATTTCACATATAGAGAATGAAATAAACAAGTTTCTTTTCCTGAATAGATTTCCGTGTAAAGATTAGAGTCAAACTGAAATGAAATCAATAGCTTGTATGGGAATTTCACAACATTATCGAGTTTGAGTGAACCATTTTTTGATTTAGTAAGTTTTTCGCGATGTTTAATAACCTTTCCAGGACCTGATAGTTTCCTTGTATTATTTATAACTGTTCCGAGATGTAATGTAATATATCTTTCTGTTAAAGAGTTAGCTATGGATTAAACTGTATTTCTTACTAAGAGAAAATATTTATATAATTTATTTTATCATTTAATTTATTTTGAGTGTTTTATATTTAAACATTTTGATAGTGCATATTTTACTTAAACTCTCAGTTTATTTACATATAGATGTTGAAAATACATTTATTTTATACAGAGGGTATTAAAAACATATATACTTATTCTTCCTTTGTCTTCATAGGTGTCACATTAAATACGTCAAGTAGAGCTGCAATTAAAGGCCTCTAACATAAAACGAAGGAGGAGCACATTGTCGGCTCATGTGAACATAATAACCAAAACAATCGTGACAGGAAGTTTGCAACCTGATGCCTTTGCCTACTGAGTCTTGGAAAACAAAAAGACCCGAGTGAGTTTAATTGCGATACTATGCCGGCTCCAGATCCAAAAGATGCGATACTTCCTGTCCGAATCAGAGAAAAGAAAATTGAAATAATGAAGAACGATTAAAAAAAGAGATGATAATAAAGAAAGAAGAGTGAAGGAGGGGAAGAATTCAGAAGGCTTCTTTTAAAAGTATAAATGACAAGAGTCGCCGCCAAGAGAAACTGAAAAAATATCGCCAACGTTGCCGATTGGCCCATTGCAGAATGCTTATGATGACCGCCATATTAGTAAGGTTTGGTAACTACACAAGCGATGTTATATGCTGTTGTATAAACATCAACCTATGTACCAATTGGATCTCAGCAAAGATTTGATTTGATTAAAATCTGTGGAGTTATGACAGATGTTGATATGTCCGAAAAATTCAATTTTATGTTTTAAGTAGATATGTCATACTTAAAATTGGTTCTTTAATGTGGCAAAAGCTGATAGTGGAATTATGAAACAATACTAAGTTATTCCTATTGACAAAAGCTGTTATGTATAAATAGGGTAATACTTGGTCCCTAATTGAATATTTTAGCCCATAATTGAAAGTTTTCATTGAAGACCAGCCATATGCGTGAGGTTGAATATGAGTATTAAGTAAAAAAATATTTGGATTCAAAAACTTGATTAAGCGATTTTATATTTCACAACAAAAGTTACTTTTTTAATTTGCCGAAAACATGAAAAAATGACATATCAACATTTGCCATAATGCCACAGAAGTGTTATTTAACAGCTAAATTTAAGAATTGGGCTAAAAGTCATTTAAATTAAAATCAAGCACATAAATATCAATTTAATATTTTTGTGCATAAAAATTCTGTAAATATGTATCAAATGAACTTCAACTTTAATAGAGAGTAAACAGGCTGCACATTTTAACGTAATCCTGGGATTTTCTGAAATTTGCATGGTCACAGAAATTTCTGTTGATGTAAAAAGCATGTTGTTAGCATGAAATATTAAAAGTTGAAGTATGTGACTTCTAACAAATGTTTTATTATTAAGTTTAATTGTTCCGCAAAATAATTTAGTTAAAAGGTGGGTGTGATATTACAAAGCAAAACTCAACAGCATTAAAAAAAGGTTTGTTAACAGTAAAATTGATTCAAACAAGGGGAGCGGTTGGCAAACAGAAACAAACATTTTAGCACATGACTATTGCCTAATTGTATAAAGACAAGGAACTATAGACATTACGTCTCGTCTGTGCCATCCTGGAGGGACCCTCCTACACCTTTCTCAGAAAATTGAAGAAAAATAAAAGTAAAAAATAAACTAATAAAGTTTTAGTATGCCAAATTTCTTTCTCCTAACTTCTTAATCATCTAGGGAAAGAGTTTTAATCACTTCACTTAAAACAGGACATACTCTTCTCTTAGAACGTCATCATGGAAAGTAACTCTCTCGAAATTCGAACTGATATGTTATTCCCTTTAACTGATATGTTATTCCCTTTATGTCCCGGGCGCTAGTCTTCCTAGCGAGTCTGTAGGTTCACATACCACAGTACAAATGAGCGTTCGTATACGTTTAGAATCGGTTTTCAGTTTTATGTAATGGTTAGTTTAGCCTTGATGCTTCAAAACATAACCGTAGCATTTCAAACAAACAAACAACCAACCAAACTGTCCATAATTCTACAGATGACATTCAAAATTTTGGGGACAAGACAGATCTTCCCCAAGTTGAAATGTGAAAATTAAACTAAAAATAAACAAATACCTTTCTCGCCCATTTGCGTTGCCTGTAGTATTAACCCTTCAGCGGGCGCGCCAATTTTTGGTACACCAGCAGGCGCGCGTTGCATGAAGTGCAACGTCTCTTTCAACCTTGACTATTCCTTTTGTAATAAACTTTCTTTTTTCAAATTGAAAATATTAATTCCGCGTTTTATGACAAGATATAAAATGTTGATAATATTGAGATATATTTATAATTAAAGGCCAAAGAATGCAGATACAATCGCCTTATTTGAAAACTGTCTGGTTTAATGCATCTAAGGACAACTTGCGAATCGATTCCTATTATGTCCAAAACCTATAAAACAATGAGATTTTCCATCTTCGTGATATGCGGAATACCATGTAATAACGTGAACATTTGATTTACTACATCAACTCATAATTGTGTCTTATTGCAATCCAGTATAATCACTGGTTTACCCCGGTTAAATCACGACTAACAATGAATGGAAAGGAATACAAGGGTCAGAAAATCAGACCTGCATTAGAAAGGGTGTAGCTATAAATAGAAACTGCTTAGAACATTCAAACCTTACTTGTAAAAACCCACCATTCAAAATTACGAGAATGTTGCACTTTATACACGGGCGCGCCCGCTGAAGGGTTAAAGAAGGAGCGAGATCATAAGTATTCAAATGTACGTAGAATATAGGCCCATAGAAAGTATTCGAAAGGGATATGCACCGTAAATATAACAATTAAGTAAAGCGAAGTCACAGAAAACCTAGTACGTATACTCCATTACACTTGGCAATGGCCAACATTTGAACTATTTAATATAGAAGTCAAAAGTTCCCGTTGTTTGCTCTGCCATGAAAAGAGGAGGTAAAGATAGTTTAAAAGAACTTATCAACTGTAGTAATATGATGCGCAACCTCTCGGGATTGTAATCAAGCATATTATCCTCAAAAAGGATAAAAAAAGGATAGCAAAATGAACAGTTCTCTATATAAAGATACTCTCTATAAATAGTGTTTTTGAGAGTGGCTGTGACAACAAATACTTTTCTTACAAAAACGGATTGAAAACTTCTCAATTAAGGAAATTACTAAAACTTTCCAACAATACAAGGGAAAAATTAGCAAAAAAAAACCCTGCTTAAATTGAATAAACATTTAAGGGTATCTTATTCTAGATTACACAGAAAACTGAAGATACATTCATCAAAAGGGGCTCACAACCTCGCCCGAAACCCTCTCGTGGAACTAAAGATTGCATGTGTAAACAGATATTCGTTTTGTGAAAGGGGAAAAAAATTAACTGCCTTAGCAGGATCTTTGTTGCGCTAAGATGACGCCGTTTTGAAAGTGTATACTCATCCATAAATCACAAGTTCTGGTCACTATATCATTAATTTTTTTTTTCTTTTTTGATGTACCACAAATAAGATTTCCTTAGAAGTTGGTATTCAAGCAAATACGGTGAAGAAAGACTTTTTAAGGAGAACTGGAATGATATAAAATTTGTATTACGATACCATTACGTAAGAGACAGTTCTAGAAACTTCACAGGGATAAACACCACGTGGTTCCCCCCCCCCTATTATCTAGATAGTGTCTCTTTAAGCGTCTAGTGCATCATCATTAGCGGAGATAATTAATATTTCGCCTTTTTCTACTAAATATACTTTCGCAATAAGCACATGAAGCTGTTTTTTATATATTGTTCTCAAAGTAAAAAAAAAAAAAGAACATTATTATATATAATCCCTATATAATAATTATTACATATGGAATGATTAATATGTTCCATTCATATAAATTTGTTACATGTATGGTATTACTAAACGTGTTACTATAAACACAAAACCCTGATTAATTGGAGTATCACGGAGGTGTGAAGGAATAACAATAAACTTTTCAATGTGCATAAGAGAAGATATGAAAAGTGGCTCTAACGACTTGAAAAATCTTTGCATAAAGAAATTATTCTTTCTTAATAAGAGCATATGCCAGGGAGAAATGATTTAGAAGGAAAAAATAGACAAAAATTACTAATTACTAATGAATAAACAATTTGCTAACGATTCAATAAGACGCTAAGATGAAAAAAGATTCGGCGTGGTATAATGAAGTCTATTTGTGAGGAATAAGACATTTTCCTATATGAATAATTCCGGAATAATCATAATATATTTTCTAGGAAAATGAGACGCAGACAAAATTAGTCAGTGTAGGGAATATTCAGGAAGATAATTATTCCTATTGTTAAGGTAGATTGTAATTATTCTTATTGTTAAGCGTCAACACAAGCGAACAAGAAACCTAGTACGGATACCTAACTGAAATAGTTTACAACAGAAAAGATTTCAGCAAGTCTTATTCAGTGCCATCTGGACTCTGATTAAGAATCCCTCGCCTATAGCACGAAAGGAATGAGTAATTTCTCTTCCAGTGGATGGTTGATTTGTGTTTATTGGCGTACTATGCAATAAAAGATATTTATGCAGCCTTACACCCCTACCTGCCTTCCTTAGGCGGTCCCCTTTGTTTATAATGAGAATTAATGGCAAAACGGCTGGAAAGAAACTTTCTTCTAAGAAAATTGTCTGAACTTAGGTCAGAGAACCCCCCTCCCCCTTTTTCCCAACGTTCCTCAGCTTTCCAAATGTCGCTTGGGGTGAAAAGAAATGGAAGTCAGCGTTATTTGAAGGTTCAGTAAAGAGCATAAAAATCTGGGTCAGAAGTGTTAAGACAAACACAAGAACTTTTAAACCAGATTAACAATTTTTGTATAATATATATAAAACGAATAAAACGTCGGACGACAATTGATTTTCTATTCATTAAGAAAAGCTTAAAGAACTGAATTAAATATAAATTATTTATACCTACCTAGAGGGGTTTATCAAAATAATGGAAACATGCCTTTAAAAGGTGAGTGTGCTGTGGCATACGTAAATCCCGACAATGACGTCATCGGTGAGCAGAGGTACATAATACGGTGAAGTACGAGTACTGGCTATCACGCAGTAGTAGTACAGTGGACATGTAGAATTAGATGTTGGGAAACTGAAGCGTAAAATTTCGGATCTGAGTGACATAAGGGAAGGTATGATAACTGGTGCTAGGTCTGTGGATGCTTCTGTATCAAAAGCGGCAGAAATTGTCAGCGTATCACGATGAACAGTATAGAAGATAATGACACGGTATGTCATCAAGGGAAAGGTCGTGAACATAAAAAAAGGAGTTTAAATAATTTGTAAGTGTCAGCTAGTCTGATGAATAGCGTTTCACATTGTTAGATATCACGGGTAGAGTATAAGTTTGGCAGATACCATCCGAAGGATACCGCCCGGACTGGTTTGCCCGTACAGTCAAGTATGGCGATGGCGTTTTGATGCTATGGGTTGCTATCTAGTGTCATTCCCAAGGACCCTTTACTGCTCTTTAGTGTCCTGTGACATAGGAAGACTAGGAAACCATTGTGACGGACCACATGTATTGTATGGAACAGCCATTATTCAGTAACGACCGTTCGCGTTTCTAAGACGGTAATGCTTCTATGCATCGGGCGCGACGTGTCAACAAATGATTTAATAAGCATAAGGTAAGGTTTAATAAGCCTGAGGGTACCAATGTAGATACAGTATCTACCTTGGTCACCTGAATCGAATGACCTAAACGTTACTGAACATTTGTAAAAAGTTTACTACGTTTTATACTATTTTGACTCAAAGGTGAGAATCTTATCTATCAAGAGTCCATCTCATTCTTATTGAAGTTTCATTGCATTTTTTTCTCTGTTGAAATAAAGTAATAAGATATTATTGTTTAGCTGTTTTGGCTGTCTTATTTTAAGGAATTCCTTAGATATGACACAAACAAATTTCTGAATCAAAAATCTCTTTCGAGGAAAAGGATGCTAAGAGTTATCTGGCGTTACATCCTTATGCCCTTGTCCTCGAAACCTAATTAAAAATGAGCTCGGTAATATTGCTCAATAAAAAGAGAAATGCGGGTACAACTTCAGTAATTGACTAAATTTAAATTATAATAACTCACTTCTAACCTAATCTTAGGCATTTTTTACACCAAGACAAAACTAAAGAAATTATCCTGATATAAAGATTTTATTTAGTTTGCTTGTATCGGACCGGATAACGTGGTTTCCTAATGTGAAATTTATAACTTCACTTGAAAAAGTACTAATTTAACTTCATTATAAATAACTAGTTTTGATGTACTGATTCATGCACAGAACGTCAACAAAGAAATAATGTTATTTCATACAGTGGATTAGTTTCCAATGGATTAATAGCTTTCTTATTTATTCCAACTCTTGAACTTACAGAATTAGGTACTATGACAGTAAAAAAAAAAAAATTGCATATATTTACTCTTGTATTTCAAGCAATGTTTTCCAATTCCTTGATACTGATGAAATTTATCAAAAATCCAAAATTTATCTGTTTGTTTGTTTATTTATTTGGAACTAAAATATATTAATTAACTACTTCCCCTTAATAAGTGACAACTGAAATTTAGCAACAATGTCTTAAAATAAATTTGCGAGACATTTCTAATAGGATTAACTGGAACCTTATAACTATGAATACCTTAGGCATATTACATTTGAATCATCCACTATACCGTGGACAACTTTGTATAACTATAAAATCATGGCCAATATTTCTTTAAAAAACATGCGGTGAGAAAAGATCAGAAATGTAATTCTGAAATGGGCACATATTTAAAATATATACTTTAGATATCCTAAGCAGGAGACCAGATTTATATGCTTTGGTTTCTCTCTTTTCGTCACCTATTAAGATAAAGTTCTCCGTATTATAATGGAGACCCGTAAGAAATGTAAAATTTTTGGTTAATATCTAAATCGGAACCACAATCATTTGTTCCTAAAATTAAACAACTCGCTCAGTTAGTTTAGTTTTTAATAATTTTGACTTTATTAGCTAACCATTTATTTCTCAAATCAATAATTATTTCTTTAAACATACTACATCCCATCCATGAAACCAGAAGGGTATTTTTTCCCCCTTAAACTTTTTTTCAGTAAAAAAAAAATAACAGATTGGACGCCAAGGGGGAGAGGCGGTAAAAAAAAAATTCAAATTCTAGGTTCTGGGTGGATATAAGTGCAGTAATACTAATAAAAAGTAAGCAAACTCGGTTTTTACTGCAAACATTTTTAAACTACTTTCATTTTTTTCTTCTTTAAAACAAATTAAAAAAATCCTCTTCCACCAGCCCATTATCTGTCACAGCTTTTTGTAAGGTATTTGATTGGACCCAGGGGATGGTCACCGAAGTGTAATGGGAACTCAAAAAAAATTAATATTAAAACTTGAAACATGAAATTAATTTGTATTGTTTGCTACTATTAGCAAAAAATGGCGCTTCATTCAAAACACTGTAAAAAGAGGCTGCTAAATTAATTTATCATTAGTAGTCAAGCAATCATAAATTATATCACTGGTTGCATGATCTATTTGACATGTTATTAATTGAAAAAAGAAACAAAAAACTAAATACGCTGAGTTGTATTATAGGATTTGCTTTATTACTCTAAGAAAATAATTTAACAATCAGCTCTAACCCTGCATTTCAATTTTGAATTTTAATCTTGTTTCCACTCATAGAAACGAAACAAGCAACTGCAAACTCTAAAAACAAAACTAAAAAATCAACTTTGGCTCCTCTTTTCCTCATTTTTTAATAAAAAAGTAAATTCCTAAGCTGGCATCAACAGGTAAGATTTCTCTCAGATTCACTTTCCGAACTCTCGAAATATTCAATGAAACTTATCAGTTAGAAAACTAACTATGAAATCCAACGATTATGATATCTAAATTAAGCAAGGGTCTGCGTAAACAACACATTCAATTCTGATGCAGAGTGCATTTGAGCAGTTCGTTCACCTTTCATTTGAAACGCTATAGATTGGATTATGTGTCATATACACCGATTATAAAGGTACTATTTAGATCGATAATGATTCAAACAGTTAACTATAGGTGTGATGCCCGTTAGATTTCTAAAGCAATGATTCCGTATTACTCCTTGGAGGCTTTCAATAATTTCCAATCAGAAAAACTCATTTATTTTTCAGATTTATCTATTTCTTATTTTACAATGTTTTTAAATATGAAAACTCAGTTTGGTGAGAGAGTCAATTTAACTGTAAATTCAACTACATCTATACACGAATATTTCCTTTTTCATGGAAAATCCCATCGATAATTACTTTTAATAAAACTTATCTGTTTGAATAATAAAAAAAATTCAATTAAAAAGCCTTAGTACATCAATAAAAGATAAGATTTTTCTCGGGATTCTGTTGTGAAACGATGTTTCATCATAAAATAGCATCTTGCACAAAAGCTACCCACCAGATACCGTATATGGCTGCTCCTAAGAATTCAATACTCTGCAAAAATAATGTTAAAAGACGTCTGGTTTATTAAACTGAAAATACGACATTAATGCATGCATGCTTAAATTTGCCCCTATGTTCGTCTCGAACATATGAGAAATTATAGCAAATTAGTTGATACCCGTCAAAACATAACGGCGGGATAGTAAATAAATGTAATAATGCACAAATTATACTCAACACACCATTTCCAAATGTTCATAATCCTAATATTATGAATAGAGAAATACACTTAAAAAAATTACTATTGAACCCAGCAAAAAGAAATATGGCTACTCCACAGTGCGAAATAAACAATTTCTGTCAGGTTTATTCGATATCTCACAAACATAATTAAAATTACAAATGGCTGAGAGAGAGCTAGAGAGATTCTTCGGATTAAACAAATTAAAGTGTTTAGGCGGTTTCGGGCTTATTAAGTATCTAAAGCCAGATTTGGTTTGGTTTGGAGCGCTACGGTCAACTTTTTTTCTACACGAGGGCTAATTAGACCGGGACCTACAGTTTAAAGCCGATTCCGAACGGCTACAAACATCCATGCCAACAGTGGGATTCGAACCCACAGGATCTGAACCGAATGCCATCTCCCTAGCCATTCGGCCATTACCTGGCATACAGACAGATTTAAACATGTCACTGAGCATGCGTAGAAACAAATTTTAATTGTAAATTATCGCTAATTTATAGAATTTGCTGTTACAAAAAGCAAATTTGACAAATCTACAGATTACAATCTTTCGTTTAAGACCAAAATGAAGTAAATTGATGCAGTAGTTTTCTCTCATGGACTGCCCCCAAAATCGGCTTAGCAACTTAAATATATAGATTATTCCCAGGATTTGTAATTTAAATAAGCTATAAGTTAAGAATGGTATGCAAGAGTTAATAAAAATCAGGAAATTAGAAAAAAAAAATGAAAATCTTGAAACTTCTGAAAATAATGAGTTTTGGATAAAATAGATAGAAAAAAATTCCTATCTTTTCAAACTCTAAAGAGAGAGATGGTTTATCGCAACACTGACAATCTTATGTTCTGCCTTTCTTACATTTAACTTTTTCTGAGATTTTATGCTCTTTTTAAAGCATTTAGTTTTCTTTTTCGTGTCTCATTACACCAGTCACACCAAAAGATTCAGTCCAGCCGACGTCAGAGCCAACTTATGGAGAAACTCGGGTGTTCTTTACACTATCAGCAGCCAACCACAAAACCCTCAGGATCGAAGTTCAGATTAGTAGGATCATATAAGAGTCGCTGAGAATTTTTTTCAAAGCAGCCACAAGGAAATTAATCGGTATAATTGGATTTTTACCATGTTATAAAGAAACTTTGAGAAATGAAGTAGGAACATTTTTTTTTTCTATCTTCATTGACAGTGACTTCGCAGCTTTCGGATTGCAAAAGTATACTTTTGTTTTAATTTTTAATTATCAGCATTGAAATTTATGAAAAAGTTTTTGGTTGACGATTGTTTTAACCTGATAAGAAAAATATTGGCAAAACTTTTTACAGCTTTAAACATGTCTAAAAATGTCGGTTCATCAGATCATGTATAGTGGAAAATTTGTACGAAGAAAATTCACAGGTTTTAACATCATGGTAGTGAATATTTCAAAGCATTGACACCTTTAAATTATAAGTGTAAATTGATATTCTGATACTTTTGAAGAGCTAGATTTCTTCAGTCATTTTATTTTGCTACCACGAAAAAATCTTTAAGAAAATGACTGAAATTTAAAAAAAAATATTTTTCATCAATATTTTTTTTTTGTTTGAAGGTATTACAATTCTCATTACAACGTTGGTTACTAAAGAAAAAAAACGGCTTAAAATTTTTTGAAAGAAATGCGATGAACAAATACAACGGGTGATGTAAACAATCTTAATTTAATAAGAGAAAAATGAAAATACGAAAAAAAAAAAATTAGAGAAGCATACTACTCATTAGTAAATGCATTATTATTAATATTTTGAAGTTACTAACTTGATTTTCCCATTTGGCAAAACAAATGTTCATCAAATAATATTGCTTTTTAAAGAAATTTGGCTAAATATAACCTTAGCAATAGACATGAAAACGTTTTAACATATCTCTATATTTTTTTTTAATATGGAAATGGAGTCAAATTAAAAAAAGTCAGCTCACAATAAGAACAACCACAGCTAGAGGCGAGATTTGCAGGGCTTGCCCAGGAAGTGCAGTTGACGTATTCTTCTTAATAGCTTTGATGGCTGGAGAGATTTGTCTAGTTCTGCAATTAATTATTTTGAATAAAGGCTCCTTAGCTACATGAAACTTAGCTAGTGTAACCTCAGAAGTTCAAATTTATTAGTATTACATAAATTACGCTCTTAAAAACTGAATCTCATTTAGTGTTACTTTTGCTAAGGCCGGATAAAACCTTAATCATGGTTAGGCATATAAAAGAAACAAGCTTAGGATATAGTTGTAATAACAATATCTTAAAAAAAATTCCAGTTATTTATTTTCACCTTACTAATAGTGGCGAAGAGAGTTGTTTTTTTCCTCTCTCTCTCTCACCGTCCAATAGAGGCCCAATAGAGGCAATAGACTTAGTCCAATTGAGGCAATAGACTGTAGAAGCCTTTAATGAGAGAAATGCTTAAATCTCAAAAATCAGATCTTTGAAATGTTTTTCTATAGACCATTATTATTTTTCTAGATTTCATTGCCATTTAAGAATCACAAAATTTTCTTTTGCTTACGACACATAAACAATCCACTTTAATACCTTTGTTTAGACCAGTGGTTCCCAACCCGTAGAAGTCTGCGAACCACTAAGCCAGAAACCGAACCATGTGCGGACAACCACCAACCCCTACCAACTTTAGAGGGGGATCTTCCGGAGGTTATGGGGGGTATAGAATATCCCTCAGGAAAAAGGGATACAGGATTTGTGTACATTCTAGCGTATCATATTTAAATAATAAAATAATTACGTTAAACTTTTAAGAAATTTCAATTCAACACCTGGTAGTCATCGGATGTATTCCGTCCATCTAGTTCAATGAACATTGCTTTCAAAATCCCCATTTATTTGGCAACTTTTTATATATGGTGACGGACCTCTCCCGAGGTTCTTACGGATCACCGGTTGGGAACCTCGGGTTTAGACGGACAGTATTAATTCTTATCTGGGATCCTAATGATATTTTTTTTTTGTTTCTTACAGAATTTACCAGAAATATATCTTGTGTTTGTCCACGATTAAAAATGTATTACTTTAATTAGTAAACCATTTGAAAATTAGAAAAAATGGTTATCATCAAATGTGAGCTAAAATTTGTTCTTTTATATTCTACTATTGCAGTGTGAAAATACTGTTTTATTTTCTTTTTTCTTTTCTTTGAATAAGCCACAGGTACACGCCGTAGATTTCTAGTGCAAGAGGTTTTTAAAACCCTATTAAGTATTAGTATCATCTGATTCTCAATGGCAGTTTCGGTGATAGCATTTATCAGATATTCAATATTTCCCAGCAGTTCGCAGAATCAGGTAAGAAGACAGTTCTTAGATACTATTCCAAAAATATCCTCTTTTAAAAAACTATAATTTAAGACTGCAATTTTAGAAAATATTATTTAAGAGTTAGTATGTAACTAGTGAAGGATTTCAATAAAGGATTGTAAATCTTAATTGCTTTCCTCTTTTTAATTTTATATCTTCCTCTTCATCCCACTTATCTGCCATTTGTTATCCTGAATGAATTGAACTGTAACTAATTGGGTTTAAAAAGGAATACGATATCAATAAGAGAAAGATCGATTAAGTTTATCCACATATATAACTGAATAAAACTGCTTAAGTAGAACAAATTGCACCAGAATGATTTTCAATAACATTTTTTGGACGTACATGCAATGAACCTTACCAAGATGGAATTGATAGGATTTATATTCCCCAAATAACAGGACAGCTAGTCAGCTAGCTAAAATAAAAACATTCCATGTTGATAGTGGATTAGAGAACTGAAAAATATGGCTTTAAAAAAAATAAACCCCTTGCTCACTGATCATTGGGCACTTCAACTGAAATTTCCCAGTTTAAGAGACGACTTAATTACATTTAACTATGCATTTGTTTTACTCGAGTAAGAAGAAAACTTTGATTACGAGAAAAAAAAATCCCCATGTTTCCAGAGTATTTCCTCCTTCTGATTTAAAGAACTTAATCTACTATCGCGGGCTAAGAAAGAGTTTTTCAAAACAATCTATTTTTAAAACCAGCAAGGCTCGAATTTCGGCGAAAACGTGAGTTTTTAACAATTATTAGATAAAATGAATGCAGATAAAAAAAAATAATTGCTCTTCCTACTACTAGCAGGGTGAAAGACCTCATCTGAAAACTATCATAAACAATCGACTGGAGAGGAAAGACGATCTGCTCTCTCTCATTCAGATGAAGAGGCAGAGGGATGCGGGAACCCGCGCGCACGCAGGGGACACTGTTGGCGGCTAAGGAGCCAAATGCGGTACTCCATACCCGAATCTGAGAAAGCCAGGGCTATAAGAAAGTAATCCTTCGCAGAATCTATTTTTGGCGACTCGGAGTCGCCATAGTGTTTTAATTACGCTTTCTTCCCTTCCCTTTGAAGCCGGCAATAGTGTCGGAGTTCGTAGTGCCGGAGCAGGCGCTTTGACACTTGACAGAAAGCAGAGAGGTCACCCTAATCCCGAGAGGTCGAGCAAAGTGGGATTCCGCAGCACACCAGCGAAAGTCGAGAATCAACGGAATCCAAGGTAGCTACACACCAGGCCACTGGTCCCAGAAGTATTTCTGGCATGGTCAGTTGAAACAATCGGGAGATTATACGACTATTATAATCACTAGATAAAGGCGTGTGGCGTTACATAGCCATCAACACACACACTCGTATACATTTAACCGACACGTCCTGATTCAAATGATCAAAAAAGGAGGGAAACAAACAAACAAACAAACAAACAAACACACACACACACACACACACACACACACACACACACATATATATATATATACACGTACTCTATTATTTCACTCGAATTATTTTAAACAATGACTCTCCTATTCTGACAAAACATCTAGCATTGCAAAAAATGTTAATGATTAAAAGAGGCTGGCGAGGTAAAGTTATCAGTCATTTTGTGTGAATATGCTTATACATTCATTTTAACCTATCTGTGGTTGGTTAGTTAACAGTGGGTAGGCTATTATTATTTTAGTGGTGCACCGTCTTTTGCTATAGGAGAGCTAAACAGACCGAGATTTACAGCTTAAAGCCAATACCACTGGAAGACTTGGGTTTAAAAACACACTCCGTCAAAATCTTCCAGATTACTTAACTCTAATTTCTCCCATGAAAATCTTTTGTTTCGTCCAAGTCATTTTTGCATACTGTTCGAAAGAAGGCATCCTATATCTATAGTCTAAATATTTAAAGATTAGTTATCTGGCTATTTGAATGGAGCGTATCAAACTATCCTATTTACATGCGTAAATGATTTAAAGGAGTTTTAAAATTTTACCAACATTTCGAGCGCGCAAACGATTGGTTATCCAGTTTGCACGTTGGTCAGGTCAAGAAGGGATAGAATACGTGAAGGTTTAATTGATATTCTAATTCTTATCAAATTCTACTTTAAACAGTTTCTTACGTATTTCATATACCCTGTGCTCATTTCAATAGATAAATTAGAGCTGAGAGTCTTGTAGGACTTCTTGTTTTGTGCTTTTTCTCTTTAAAGGGAAATTACCTTCCTGAACTGAGATGTCTGATGATACAAACGAGCTACCTGCACTGACCATCAATCTCAAAGAGGCCTTCTCTCTACAAAAAGAGATAAATAAGCTACAGCAAAAAATACAGTATGTCCCTTCTTCTCTTTCAGACAATAAATTTTTATTCAATGTGATATCGCTTTCGATTTGACATTCTATGCATGATCAGAAGTGACTGAAGTTACAGAAATATCGATACAAGAAACTTGTCATTATTCTATTGTACGTATACAGTCCCTCTTTCTTGGTTTTTCGTTGAACCCTCCTTACATAAGAAAGGAATAATAGAAACACTCCGTTTAAACCTATTATGTATATGTTCTTTTATCATATAAAACACTCTCATAAATATTTTAAAAGGAAAGAAATTTCTCCGAAAAATTGCGCACAAAATAGATTTATTCAACTGATAGGGAAATCGAAGTTGGGTTCCGTTTTGCTTCTTGACACTGGGAATTTTCTTCAAGGGAACATGTCTTCTATGGTGAATATTCTAAGGAAAAGAACACATTTTCGAAGTTACACAAATTTTGTTTTACTTACGGTAGTTAAAGTGTAGATCTGAACAACACCGGCATCACCTTATGCTTTGCGTGTTGTGTACTCATCACTGGTCAGATGACCTCTAAACTTAGGTTGTTACGTAAACAGTCCCCTTTCTTTACGTAAATATTTGTACATAAATATAATGTTTCCTATATATCTTGAAATCTGGAATGCATTAAATATATATATATATATACAGTGTGACAATTAATGAGCTATATGAAAAAAACTTGATAACTTTCGAACCATTGGCAAGATTCAGTGAAAACTTGGCGGTTGGGATTGTTTTGAGCATGCGTTTGTTTTCAAATTTGAATAAAACTTTTGAACTCTGTAGTTTTTTAAAATTTGATTATTTATCTCATATAGCTCAGTAATTGTCACCCTGTATATATATATATATATATATATATATATATTAATATTAGAAGAGTGACCCCTTCATTTGGTGACTTCGACATTGTTGAGACTGAGAGAGACGTATTTTTAGGATTCGTTTCGAATACTTAGTATATAAGTGTATGAGGTTTATAAGTGAATGAGGTTTATAAGTGTATGAGGTTTATAAGTGTATGAGTTTATTTAAGAGAATTTTTTTTGTTTCCCTCTTATTTTCAATAAATATTAACTAGGAATCAATATGCGTAATTATTGGGAAGATGCATTATTTTTAGAATTTCAGCAATCCTCAAATATCTGTAATATACATCAGGAGGTACAGCATTATTATTTTTTTATTTCTAACTCCTTTTATCATATTTGTTTGCTAATCACATTTCTTCAGCATATTTATTTCGCAACAATTCATGCTGCTTTTACTTTGGCACGAGATGCGGAAGAAAACTCAGTTACAGGTAACGTGAAACAGATTCCTCCCGCAGGAGAGGCTAAGAACGTGGACGCCGAAAAATCTATCTTTTGGAAGCTACATGTTTGATTTGATACTTAACAAGTGTTAAAAATTTGAAATGTGGTACCTTGGGGTAGTCTCCTATACATTAAATTGTTAATAAGAGCTGCAAGTGGAACTTTCAGCCATTAGCACCTCTATCTTTTGTTGTAACTCAAGTCGTCCCGCTATTTTTTTTATGTAATTATTTTCTTCCTAAAAACTTTATCCTTGAAATCAGCTAAGATTTAGTTAAGTAAAGCAAGCTTTAGTTAAGTCTAACAGGTCTGAATTTTTAAATAATACTAAATAACCTTCATTCGGAAAGGAAATTTAGAATGACAAAGATTAATAAACAGTTATCTTTATTATTACAATTATTTTTGTTAACATTATATCTAGTGAAGAAAATACACTTCATTAAGTTAGTTTAGTACTCTAAAGCTGTTTTTTCAAAGATATAGCTCTCTAATATATAAGAAATTGCCCTTTGCTATTTCTTCTAGTTCAATTCCCACTCTTGGCATAGATGCTTGTAGCCGTTCAGAATCAGCTTTAAGCAGTAGGTCCCGGTTTAATTAGCCCTCGTGTAGCAAAAAATTAACCGTATCGCTCCAAAACCAAACTATTTCATCTCAACGAGTAATACCACCCATTTCTCTCCCACAGCGGAATTTTTTGTACGCCAACGTTCCGTAATATGTTCTGTGCAGTCTGCATTTGAACCTGCAGTTATTTCTAAAAGATATTTCTGTGACTGTCCTTTCCTTTGATCTACATCTTACAAACAATTCAAAATAATAAAGTACGATAAAAGAGGCTTTTTACCGTCATTAATATATTTTATCTTACAGTAGACTTATATCTAGAGCCAAAAAAAAAGGGGGGGGGGGTTTCGAAAGACAGTTGTTTATTAACGATCTTTATTCGATTTAAAAATAAATCGCTCCAGTCTTCTCTAGACCTCCAATTCTATCCCAACTCCCACGCTGAGACAGTCTTATCAATGCCACTGCTTAGTATTTACTCAATCTGTAGTGACGTAAGAGGCCTCTGAAAGGTAGATACCCCTGGTTTCGACAGCTATATGCTAGGACTGTCTTGTTATTTGAGATGTACCCTGCTGATAATCTGATACCTTTTAAACAATTTACTGTAATAGTCAATTTATCAGAGGAAACGAAAGAGAATCACTCAATGTGGGTAATGTATCACTTAGTAGCTGTAATAAATCCTCCAAGTTTTCATTGCTCGTTATTATTTTCATACTTGTATAATTTCGTGCTTGGAAAGAAGGATTAATACTCAATGAAAATTTTATTTTAAGATTAGTCCTGTTTCATGCAGAGACCATTTTCAAAAGCCAACCGTAAACATATAATATTTGTTTAGGTAATACGGGAAAACTTATAAAGCCGCAATATCAATGAGCATATTATTATGAAGAAATGGAAGAACTGGAGGCCCTGATTCTCTCGAAAGAATTATATTCCAAGAATGTGGAATTTCAAAATCTAAGTGCACTTTCAAATTTCGACATTATTATTATTATTATTATTATTATTATTTTTATCAATGTGGAGGCAATTGTCGTGAAGACATTCACCTATAATACACCGCAGTTTTGCTGGCCATTTTATTATGGAGCCATCATATAGCCGGACCAGCATTACCCCCTATGAAGGAACGACACAAACGGAGGCATTTTAGTGGCGCGACGCCGGGATTCGAACTGAACACCCTCAGCACCGAAAACCAGCGCGCTGTACCACAAGGCCGCCACAGGCCCCTGACAATATTATTAACAGTAACTCATAGTTAAGTGGTGTAACATGTAGGGTTACTTCACTTGAACTGACTATTTTGCGGGGCTTATATTTCAAAACTGATCAGCAAGAACAAGCGTCGATTGATTCCTAACATATTCCTTCATATGAAATTCAAGGATAAACAAGGCATTCGTCCGTCATTTCAAATTTTCCTCTTCTTAATTTTCAGTGCGAAGATGTTTGTCCACAGATCCTTTTCCTGTAGAAGCTTTCCCTAAAACTTACCCATAAAACTTTCAGATTCGTAACTTTTAGTGTGACGATGTATTACCGATATCCTCTTATGTCGGTAAAATATACCAACTTCATATTGGCCATCTATTTCAAACATCGAAAAAAAAGGGGTTTGATCTGCAAACTTAAATGTTTGGTTTACTCTAAACCGAAAAAAAAAATGTCTAAATGACTGAAATTTTTACTTCCAACAATTCATGAGGCAATATTAAAGGGAAAAATTAATGGACGTATTTAGTACTCCATAGACAATTTTATAATCGACTAAGTGTTTTTTGTCATATTTCAGTCATAAATCTAAAATTTATTTTATACTGAAAAGAAAAAATAAAAGAGTTATCATACAGCAAAAATTTTAATTTTCAGCCTCAAACATCATCGACGATATATGAATCAATCAATAAATAAGTAAATGTGGCTCTAAGCATAGACTGGCTCAACAGGTATCCAACAAGAATATCATAGATCAAATATTGTTGTTCATCTACCAATGATATTTTATTAATACAGACATACAAATTATGAACGTAATAAATGAATATTTTTAACGTCAGAAAACAAGATATTTCCCGAATTTTATTTTAAATTGAAGTCTAATGTTCAAAAAACAAGAAGAGAAAAAATCATGCTGTAATATAGTTTTTGTGAGTAACACCAAAAGCATTATCGCAGTTTCATTCCTAAGAGTCGCAGTTTGTCACAGATTAATGTAAATCTTGCAATCATAAAGGCTTAAAAAAATTGCCTAGGTGTGGTGCACTATACTCTTTATTTTAATTTCACAAGGTTTTTACATTTTCTTTTAAACGTTATTTTTAATACAGTATAGAATACAATAATGTTTTGCCCATTTTGTGGTTATCGTAGGTAATCAAATATACACGAAAGAAAATATTTGTTATCTTGTAAGCTCCAAAATCACTGCTATAAGTCATTTGTTTTCTCAATGGTACGCGGAGCACCTCAACTAATCCTTGGTGACAACAAAACTCGTTTCAGATACAGAATATTCTACAATACAAACTTTAACATTTAGTTTTGAGAATTTTGTAGCATCAAAGTCAATAGTTAGAACCAAAATTACTTATTAAAGGTCTGAAGTATATAGTGATAGATAACGCTACTATTAAAAGGCAAAAAAGAAAGAAAAAAAAAACCCACCGGAAACTCAGAACTCGTAGGAAAACCTACCACTCATTTCGGCTATATACATAAATATGATTTTTTTTTTTTTTTGGGTAAATCTAACCGTTAACAACTATCTAATAAATTCTCTTCTTCGATAACAAGCACTCTTTTTGGATACCTCTTGAAAAATGAGTAAGTGGTATGGCAGACCAACTCCCCCTTCACCGCTCTCTAATGATTAATTACTAACATATCTTAGAGATCAGGGTCGATATGGACGTGTGTGCCTGAAGTATCGGCATGTTTTCCGGTCGGCTAGAGTGGTGTCTGCAACTGGATGTTATCCAGATAAGGATAGGGTTGCTTATACGCACAAGATGCCGTACGGTAAATGAACTGACGGACCGTAGTGCGTCTAAAATGCAAGGATAGAGTTCAAGGTAATAGAAGTTAAACGTGTTTGCAGGAACTAGACGAGTAAGGAATGGTAAATTCCATTCTCCCAAAGTTTAATTAGAGCTATAGCTTATGAAACTTAAAATACTATGCATAGTAATTTTAGCTTTGTTGTAATGTTTATAAAAATGCAAAATATCACTATTTACGCTGAGTTTTTCCATATATTTTGACAGATTTTGAACTTATAAGGAGGTTTTGAGTAAAATGACTGAGACGATCACACCGCCACAGAGCACATGTTCAACGAGGCATTTAATGAGTCTGATATCACAGGTTCCTTAATCATTATTGCCCTAGTTGCTAAAGGTAGTACATTCAGATTTGTTTTTTAAAGTAATACTTTAAACAACGCAAGAAGCGGGAAAGCCAAAATATATTTTGTGGTTGTACAGCCCTTTTTAAACTTACATAGCAATCTGGCTATTTCATCACTTTTAGTGATATTTGGAAAACAATACATGTTTTAAGGTGAGCAGTATCTAACGACCAAAACTGTAGATTATTCGATGTATTAGCTGTTGCTTATGTTGTATTATGATAAAGTATTCGAGAGATATGAGGATAGTATCATCTTGGAAGAAACTTCTTGGAGGAAAATACCATATTTTTGTTACTAAAGATGATAACGATATGCAAAAGGTCTCAGCGGCGAAATTTTACTTTCGGAAATATAATTTCACTTCAATAATAACTCAGCCCAAAGTCAAGTCCTCTTTATATACAAAAGCAAAGAGCCATTTGTTTTTTCATTGATAAATTGATATAAAATGCATGAAACTAAACTCTTAACTTCAAAATGGACCAAATACCTACTTTAGTTGACAAAAGAGGTTAAGGTATTTCATAGGTAATAAAATATACCAAATAAACTAATATTAAAAATCCTCATAAAATTTACACATTATTGCAATTTTGCGAGCAATTCCCAAGTAATTTTGTGTGTGTGCGTGTGGGGGGGGGGGAAATGTTTGTTTTCAGCTTTTAACATGCATGAAAAACAAGAGAAGAGTGCATTTTGGATTAAAGAGACACAATCGGGTCATTGTATATACGTGATGATAATGCTGCCCTCCTCCTTTGTGAGTTACTGCTATTCAAGTAATGTTGAGGAGGTATACGAAAGAAAAGAAAAAAGAAAATTATGATCGATATTTTCACTTATCTTTTTCGTAAAAAGGAAAATCTTCCTTGGATTTGTTTTGGTTAACGAAAGGTGGACTTTTTGAAAACAGGAGATCCCTGCATAGTTCCAATCAAATCTCTCTTCCCGTTACGAAAGCCAAAGTAGCAGAAAGTGCTCGGAAACGGTACGCTTTATCGAATGATTCATAGAGTATTTTTTGCCCCGGGATGTATGATCACAAGTATCTTTTGATCTTTTCTTATAACACGTAAAAATATAATCGATCACGTTACTTAGACACTAGAACGTTAATTGTTTGCCTTTCACTTTTTCAAAATTCCATTTAATTATAATCGATTTTCTAACTGTCTCACTATCCCCGAAATGAACTTTTTTGTTCGTGTTAAGCTATTTTAAGAAAAATTCAGCCAGCATTTCAAATATCAACGCTCCGAAATATAAGAATTTAAAAGAAATATGACGAAAAAAATATTGTCTTCCCATCAGCCTTGAAAATTAGTTTATCTATTTCAGTTCGTAACTTACTTTCGATGTGCACTGACTGAAAAGACAAGACATTATGAAATGCATTGCAGGGTTATGAAAGCTGCGACGTGAAAAGTTAAAAAAAAATAGATGGGATTGCTCTTCAAATTATCTTCCCACTTCAACCAAAAAGGTCTGTTTTTTATTAACGGTAGAATGATTGTCTAGATTTCTTGAGAAACAGTATCTGAGGCTATTTCGAGGGGCAGACTATAACTGGAAATATTGAATCACCTTTTAATGAAGAAAAGAGATCCATTTTGTTCTCGCAATTTTGAAGGAACTGGAATGCATCTACAGGAATTTCTCCAATATTTTACAGGTTAAAATTTTAAATATTCTTTAATTACTTATTGTTTTAGTGTTAATACCTTTATTCATCACCATGCACTGCCCAGACTGTATTTATCTTTTTACTATTCACAGAGTAACAAGGGATTATTTTCTAACTTTAAATGGAGAAAAATGAACGTTTCTCTGATAAGCACGATTCTTTAAATTAGCAGTATTTGCATGATAAGGATGCCTAAATAATGAAACATAAGGGAGTTAAGTGCCACACTGAATACTGATACAGTTATAACTTCTAGAGAGGAAAATGCAGCTATGGATCGAACTTAGTAGTATTGAAGCACATTTTATAGTGTGGCAGATTTTCCTAACCATTAATGAAAATACAACCCAATTTATTGCAATAACACATGCATATTCAAAGTATTCCACAACAGTCAATACTACATACATGAAATAAATTGCTCGATACGTTTTCAGATGACAGAATTAATTCATGTCATTTTAACCAACACACTGGAAAGAACTACATCTTCAACAAATATTAGCGGCTCCAAATTCTTATGCGTGCTTAACATAGACATACCCATTAAATCTTCTCTTTTCACATCTATATCTCAAACCAAAGTCAACCGGATATGGAGGTCTTTCCTTCAGGGGGAAAAGGGGACAATCGATGACAAATAACGTCACCAGTTAAAGATATAAAAAAGTGTGTATTTCCGTAATGTATATAAAAATAATATTCAGCTGTTAATTCCATAAACGAGGGTGTAAAATTAAATCCGATGAAATTGTTGCCGATAGTGCAGATGCATGTTTTGTTTTATTGCATTTATTGGATCTTCCCTTGATGATGTATGCTATTTTTCCTCACTACAACCCACTTTACTAAGTAAGCTTGCCATACCTCTCGGATTTATCGTGATTGTTCCGATTTCAAGGTACATTCTGATGTCCCAGCCGGTTTCACATTTTGTTGTGGCTTGTTAATGTATCACTAAACGTTAAATATTCATGGAGCACTACGAAATGTTGTTCGAAGCGCAGAGAAATAGTTTGAAGGGATTTGAAATAATTTCATGTAAAGATGCAACAATGAAAAGTAAATTCAGCTCTTCAAGAGTTTTAAGGATCAGAGAGTTTTACAACTGAATCTAAGCCGAGTTATGGACTACGCTTTCTATCAGACACTTCCGCTGCAGTCGGAAGGGTGTTTCCCAACGTGAACAATGAATATTTGATCTGAAGAACGAGGTAAAGTGACTGAATCAACAGTTGAAGATCTAATGTTAGATAAAAAAAACATAGAACTAGGGTGTCCAGATTTTAAAAATAAATTAAGCAAGACCCTCCATAGGAAAGTTCGTGAAAGAAAGAAGCATAAAATATTGAAATCAAACGACTAAAGTCTAACATTAAATCTAATTATTTTCCTTTAATAAACAATATTGTTCATTTATTTAATTTGCTTATTACTACAAATTGTTTCTCTGCTTGAGGAAGTATATCGTTAGACTATTATAAATACCTTCGCGTATGGTTCTTTCATGGGGTATTTTCATTTTGGATACATCACCTCTTAATAAACAGATATAACATAGGAAGACTAATTCCACACTTACAGAAATATAAAGACATTGAAATATTTAATGAGAAGTTACTTTCAGTGGAAATCGGAGTAAGCAGTCTACGCACTCATATGTAGCCAAAAAAACTGGAATCTTTCCCGCCAAAACTTGTTGGTTTCGGCAAAGAAAAAACATTTACAGGGGTAGAAACAACCCGGATCCATCGTTTAAAATCGTACCGTTTTATCTGCCTTAGTTATATAGATTAAGTACGCTTACATTAAGCTCTTACTATCATCAGCTCTTAAAAAAACTTTGGTTTGATTGCGCGCATTCCATAAACATCAGTCCTCTACAGATACCCCAACAATTGTGATGAATAAATGAAATTTATGTAAGATGACAAGATATTTCTCAAATACGATTTTATGACAAGATATTCTTAAGATATGCATCCTTGTTAATATATTATGACATTTTAAACACAATACAGGGGAATCAAAACAATAATAGATTAATTAGTTGCAAAAATGAGATAATAAAACTAGTTTTTAGGCTTTAGTACCAGTGTTTTCCCATGTTATTAACTAACCTGTTTTAAAGCCCAAACTTTAAGCAGTCTTTTTTGGATAAATACTAATAATTTATTAGTTAGTAAGGTAAGTTTTTCTTCTTGCTTTCGATTAAGTTCATTGCTGAAGCATTAAAAGGCTGTTTAAAAACATTTTCTCCCCAAACCCCCATTGAAAATATATGCAGATGACTGAAAGTATAGAATTGGATCTCATGTATTAACAAATTTCATAACATAACGGATACCTGTGGAAAGAGGGAAAGCATGTGCAAAACAAAAAATTAATAACACCTACTGTGCTTAACTAGTACAAAAAGTAAAGGCAAGTTTTTACGTATAATTCTTTGCTAGAGTAGTTTAAAATTTTGAAACTCAATCTCACATATCTCTGATTAAAAGCAAACAGGAGTAAATATACACGTTTGTATTTAATATCTTAAGACTTTCATTAGGTTTTACACACATAGGAAAAGGAATATACAGAGTGAAAATAATGGGAAATTTTTGCTATCACTTATAACGAGCGTGCATTTTTTTCATACAATAACATTATGGACAATTCATTAACTGGAGAACTAAGTACATTTGAACACTTATATTCGAGTGGATGTGATAAACCTCACAATCCCTAATCTTAAAATTAATTACATGATTTTTCTACCGGCCATTTTGGTTGCATGAAAATTGGGATGCAGCCATCAAGCTAATTTTTTGTCATTCTGCTTCTTAAAATAAAATAGGCTTTGATTATCAGAGTAGTAAAATCTTCTTTGTAATGTTTCAGCATTTTTTAATTTATTCCGAATATCATATAATGTTACTTAAAATTCATACTACCCATAGTTTCCTCCTAGCTTAATATATTCTCCCTGTTTGTTATAGTTTCAAAACATATTTATTCTTTTATAAACTTGATAAAAACGACCAGACAAAAGGTTGATAAAATATACTTTTAGTATGATAAATGTTCTTCTACGAATCATGAAAAAATTAACCCAAAACCCACAAAATAAAGGGTCCAAGAGAAAAGCTTCAGTTACTGCAAGGCACAACAATCTTTGGCCCATACGGACACCGTATGACGTCACAGGAGAAATGCCCAAGTCCCAAGAGAACATTCCTCCTAATGGACTTGCTCAGCAGCAACGAATGACGTAAAACTTCTCGAAGCACTGACCAAGGGTCAGTTACAATGGACAGCGCAAAATACAGCCCCGAGAGAGCCCCCATTGCAATTCTCTGCACTTCTCTCATTGCTGAGCTACTTTTAGTGACAATTTTTTTCTTTGTGAAACACAGGTCTCGGCAGACTCTTTTGCTGGGAGAAAAATTGCGGTACATGAAAGAAAGATTAGGCCTTTTCTCAGGTAGAAAGTTTCATCGGCTTCGTTTTAGTGAGCAGCATTTTGGCCGTCCTCCATATTGGTTTTTAAAGATCTAAAGCAAGTAATGAAATCTTGATTTCAGTTGTATCAGATGTAGACCAGTGCGGAAAGATATTCGCTAGGATGGGAGAGGCGAAACAAAATGCAGGAAAACTTCAATCCTTTTAACAAATAGAAATAAGAAATATTTCCCTTATTCCTGTTAAATTTACGTTGAATTTTATCAATTTTGATCACTCATTCTTTTGCCAGTACAAATATTTTCAAATAACATTTTTGGCTAAGGATGAATGCCTGTTTTTATTGTTAGACATTTTCATATAGCATGACGTCAAGTAATAATTGATGTTTTTCATAACTACAAAAAATGTTAAAGTATAAAATTTAAAGGATCTTCTTTTGCCTGTTGACAAAACAAAACACTGAATAATCAAATGCGGAATGTTTTTAAACTCTCTAGAGACCAAATAAGCATTTTCTTTTATATAATATTCCTTACGAAAGGGGAAAATTTTTCTTGTTGAAAAAAGGTTTATAAATTAACATTTAAATGTACTAGCCGTTAAAATATCGTATTTTTATCACATATATGTGTCTTTGAGTGTTTCCTATAGCTGAACTCCCTTTAAACTGTTGTGATCTATAGCGATTAGGAAAGCTTAAGGTCTCTTAAAAATAATTTTTTCCTAACCATGCGTTGAATGAACCTAATTCTACTCATTATTATTAGAATTATTATGACCAGTTAAGTCAATGCTTGGATAGTATACATAGAAAAGGAGTAGTTCGGAGGATATAAATAAGAAAGTGATTTAAGATTTACCAGTGTAATCTTCACTGTCTCCTGAAGCAATTGGCATTACCAGAGTACTTTTGATTTCAAGGTAGAATTCTCTGATCTACAATTTATAAAATATACCAAGGGAGTTGCTGGGTGGCTCAAAAACAAAGGCAGACGAGATTCAAACTCCTGCTCTCAATGGCGAATACTTGTAAAATTAAATACTTTGAGCATGATCTCATTATTACGCTGTATTCTGTTAGAAATTACTAAAAAAAAATCTGCATCTTACTTACTTTTACTTAAATAAATAATCCAACAGAGATAGATAAAAATAATACGAATATAGACAAAAAACAAACAGAAATCAAGCATTCTGGGCATCCACGCACCAACGGCAAGATTCTGTATAAGTGCCGGAACTGAACCATAAAACAACATAGAGGTAACCGACAGGTCTCGTCATCAGGGAGCCTAACCATATCAGTTACCTCAAGGGGAACTTTCTGAATAGGATGCAGGTAAGCCCAAAAGACATCCCAAGGCCCCGAGTCCCCCAAGGAAGCAATAAGTCAAAAAGAAAATGAAAAGACAAACACAACTTACGGTATGGGCTCAACGCACCGTACATGCAAGCACGCACATAATCCTAATGCAAAGTAAAAGATGCATACACACCCCAATTCCGTAAGTGACGGTTATGGCGAAACAGCAGCCAATTCTATCCTAAAAGTTACGTCATTGTAACATTACTACAGCGCCCCCCCCCCATTACAGCTTAACCAAATGAAAACGTAAATACTATTCTAAACATCTTTAAAAATTCCTGAGTCTAAATTACTTTTACTTAATGTATACAGGCTAATTCTTCCCCAATACGGAACACTGAGGAAACGACAAACAAGTTCTTCACTTAACAAACAAGTTATTCACATTTTTATTCGAGATTGAACATTTTCATCCCTCAAACAATTAAAACTTATTTTTGCTCTTTAATAACTAAAAGCAATCGCGAGCAGAGAACAAAAACATTTGCCGAAGATCCCACACTTTTTATTTATTTCCGCCCGACTGCTTCCGTTATGAAACATAACAAAGAGAGTACACAAAAATTCCCTCGAGTAAAACAAACTTCTTTAATGCTTTATTTATTTATTTGGTTATTGCAAAGGCCGTATTGATTACTTTCAGGCTATGTTGTCAAACAATCAAAGCAAACAACACATTTGTCATCTTTTCACCCACCTTATCATGTTTGCGCCCACAAAAGCAGCCCTCTTTCCAGGGCTGTGGAGTCTGACTTTGAAGTCACCGCTGCCATCATACATAGCCCCCCACGGTCCCGCTAATGCCCATTCTGACGGATTTGGGTGTCTTTTTCAGTCTGCATTCACTCCCCCAAGCTGACGCTCTTCACGTTCATTGCCAGGGAGAAACGGAAAACGAGGCTGATAAGAAGCGCATTACAAAAAGTGCTTGTGGTAATCTCCGGTAATATTTACGGCAACGACAATACATCTCCACTTTCACACTATATACATAAGCCGATGGTAAAGATAGACAATGTTTATCAAAGTTCATACTAGCATCTTCTCTTTAGAACGGGGCAGAAGACAACTGGATAAATCACCTACATGGCAAATTATAGCGCATGACTGGGGATAAAAAATATTCGTTGAAAGCCTCAAATATTTTGGTGCTTTCAACAAATTGTCATCGTATCTTATTCATAGCTTGTTCTTCTTATCTTATCCGATATCTATCTTTAATTTATGAAAATAATACAATTAAAGAAAAATTCTGCTTGCGGTACATAAAAATGAGGACTAGTTATTAAGGCGACAATGGACCACGAAAAACTTTTTTTTTTTATCAACCAATTGCTATGAAATTTTGTATACTTATACAGTGTTGTTTAGAGATGAAAATTCTAAACGAAAAAAAATCATAATGTAATTAATTAAGATATTAATTAAAATCAGTTTGTTAATTACTCTATTTAAAAATGCTTCCTGCGCATCAATTTTTGTCTCAGATATCTAATTTTCTTAATTTTCTTTTTCTTAAAGTAGCTTTATATAGTTATAATAAAAGTTACAAGCAATATTTGATTTACAGTCATATTTATAAAAACTAGAAAAGAAATCGATAAAAATAGGTCATTTTGTGCAAAATTTTATCAAAAAATTTTTTGATTGTAAAAATATTAAGTTGTTTTAAAATAGTATAATGAATTTATTAGTAAGTTTTATTCTAACATACATAAATAATCATTTTATGAAAATTCAAGAAAAATTAGGATGCATGGAACATTTTGACTTACCGAAACGACATGAAAACTTCTTTTCAGAAAATAGCATTTAAAGTTTTAATTTGACAACAGATCCATTGTAGCAGCCGTTTGAAAAAAATACTTATAACTCGGTTAATAATGATCGGATCAACATACTTTTTTTAAAATTTAAAGCTGATGAGTTGCAGAATCATTTTCTGAAAGAAAAAAAAAATCGTTTTGGGGACATATTTTTGTCAATCTGAAGGTCTATTGTCGCCTTAAACTGTCCTATAACAGAGAAGCTTAAGGCTGCTGTGTACTAACCCTATTGGATTCCCTCATCTTAATGTTAACCTATGGAGAAAATTTGTCTACTATTTACAGCTACATAAATTCTGATAGTCAAATAAAAATGGTATTTTCAGGTAGCCTGCACTTTTATGCACCTTGCAACAGGATTCATTTTATAAATTTCGTTCATCAAAGAAATTGAGCATGTAAAACACACTATGCCAGACTTTGCCCCCCCCCCCCAATAATTTAAATTAAAAATATTTTAATTTTTTTAAATGAAAAATTCATCAAGGTATAAAATTGCTTTCTCTATTACGGAGTAGATTAAAAAAAAAAAAAAATTCTTAAATCCAAGTCGGCAATCCTTGAACAAATTTTCTTCATAGGTTGACATTGAGGTGAGCGAATTCCATAGGGTTAATACACAGAAGACTTAAGCAACAAAATTACATAAAAAATACTTAAATAAATTTTCAGTTAGATTCATGGTTATAAAATATTTACACGTTCGTAGTACTCGCAAATTCGTTCATGTTTAAGAGCAGCAAAAGTTCATGATTACCGTTAACTTTAATGAAGATAATGGATGACAGTTCTTGACGAATTTTTCTTTTCTAATAACTTTACCATGACTAATTTATAAATAAAAATTTGGTTAAATTAAATTGAAATTCTACTAGTAAAATTTTGACTGTTAGTATCGTTTATCTGATACACAAGCCTTTGTCGGAAATGGAAAATTAAATATTGAAATTAATTCATAGTAAAATAGTTAACCCCCAGAAACCAAAATATAAAGCGTGACTGAAAAGTAAACAGTAGAAAACGACAAAAATAAGATAAGGATTTAGCTACCAACGTAAAAGATTAAGGGTTTGCAATCTGGAAAAGGAGGTGGGGTAACTGCGCTTTAATATAGTCCATATTTTCCGCAGGTTCCAAGGTAGCCTGCCAGTGGTGATCTTACTCGTTACCCTTAACTTGGAGGCCAGTATTCGACCAACAAAATCACCCCATCAATGAGAAGAAATGTTATTTATAATGATTTTCTCTCTCAATATCTGGGGGAAAAATTCTTACCTAAGACTATGCGTAGAATAAGAAAGTAAAACCTACACATCCTTAAAAATGAAACCTTAAAAATAAAATAAAATTACTTGTTTTGTCAGAAAAAAAGATTGCATCGCGTGAGAAGTGAGAACAAATTGCCGAAACTACAAAGTTTATGTGCCAAGCATTTCATTCACCCAATTATTTAGAATACTGTAAAAGTCGTTCTTCCCCATCCCATGGGGAATATATCCTATATATACGGAATTTACTAGGTTGTGATGTTGAAACTCCATAACATGTCATGATTTAAAAACAACCGTATTAATTTAACAACCGTAACATGTCAGGTGCATGAGTAAAGGGAGAAGACATGATGTGACTGTATTACATGGTAGATTTTTTTTTTCTTTCTGGATCCTAAAAAATTTCCAAAATTTTATCTAAAGTGTTTAGCATTTAAATGGGAACAGCCAGATGGTATAAGTTTTATGCAAATTCTAGGAAAAAAAATAATGACAAGCTTTGGAATTATGTCCTTTTTCCGAGTTTGATTGGGCATTAATTAAATCTAACGCCTGCATTAGCAAAACAGAATTGAAATTAATACATGGAAGTAAGTATATATTTGACATAATGGTGAGAGGTGCTAGATCATTAATTATTAATATATTGGGGGAAATTAATTTTAACCTTGTACGCTTACTCTATGAGTCGAAGCGCAAAAGAAGTCGTAAATTTTGGAAGAGAGAAATGACCTTATTTTACCTTCTCTTCACACCCTAATTCCGTTACAAGACCATCAGAAACCAACTGTTCTTATCTGCGCTTGTATGTAAAATGAATAGATGAAAAATAATTGAGCTAACTTATGCAATGTAGTATATAGTTAATTCGTGTATTTAAGACTGTTTTACTCCTAGTACAATTTAAAACATTATAATCATAAATAAACAACTTGAATCACTCTGGAGCAATCTTTATAAACCGCTTTTAAAGCGAAAGTGTATTTTTTATTTAATATTGTAAGTGCAGATGGAGCGCTCTAGCCCAACTGTTCGAATTTGAAATCCCAGTGAGCGAGAAAACTCAGCTGATTTTGCCCGTGCCTAATAATGCCCGATTTTCGAAAGGAAAAAAGAAACTCGAAACTGCGCCCGTATCCGAGCTTCGGCAGAAAGCCAATGTACTCGAGGAAGTGTAAGGAATTTGATACGAATTAATATGTAGTCGATTTTTTATTCGTCATTCAAACTGTGAAGAGGAGCGGGTGTGGTGGCACCCTCCTACTGTTTTCTTAGCATTTCTTACAGACATGTAACCCGTTTCTTCTATTTAGGACAAGAGTTCAATGTGGGTTTCTCTCTTTTCTTTTTTCCTTGTACATTTTCCGTATGACGGTTAATTAAGTTTCCAACATAATGCCCGCAGTTATTCAGAGAAGGGCGAGCAGAATAGATATCGAATAGAAAATGCATTCCAATGCAGTGCGTCGTGTGCGGTTGTTTCGCAGAACGATGCCATGTTGCTGTGCATTTTTTATAAGGGACTAGTTCCGAAATATGCACTCTTTTTTCTTTCCGCCTTCTGTCGTGTTGTTTATTGTCTACTCAAACAGGCAAAAAAACAAAAACTCATAATCTGACACTTCAAAATAGGGCATTCAAATTACATTCGTGTTTCATTTAATCCCTTACTTGTGATGGGGGTTCCGTTTCTGGGGAATATGATTTCTTAATGAGTGAAAAGACTATGAAATTACCTTCTTTTCTGCAGATTATTTTTTGGGTTCTTGTAGATGTTGTACCTCAATCTCTTTATCATTTGGTTGCACCACTGCTTTGTAAATGCAGCCAATCCTCGACTTTCAACAGGTTTAAGGGAACAAGGGACCTTCAACATCGAATTTTTTAATTTTCAATTTTTAACTCTATAAATTGCTTTGTAAATGCAGCCAATCCTCGACTTTCAACAGGTTTAAGGGAACGGTGGACGTTAAAATCTATTTTTTTTTACTCTTTATCAAGAGATATGAATTTTGTACATAAATACAATTCACCATAAGTATATAGAAAACCTTAAAAGAAATTTCTAATCTTATTATAATTTTCAGATTTTTCAAAAAATTTAGAATTCATAAAAAAAAATTTTAAAATGCTCCTTGCGACTTAATTTTTGAGAAATTTCCTCGATTTTGCATTTTAATCACTTAAAATTGTATTACAAACAAATCTGGTTATCAGTTATTTTAATCCCTTAAATAGTTAATTTTTGAGAAATTTTATTCTGAATTCCATACCGATTTTCATCAAAATTTTGCCTTTTTTATAAGTTATAAATCCAATTTAATTACCTTAATGAAGTCGAATTGTAAAATGCACACCCATTTTTTTTGCAAACAGTATCAACACTCTTGATAAATTTCATGAATTTTCAACAAAAATTTATAAATAAAATTTTTAAATGCTCCTTGCGACTTAATTTTTGAGAAATTTCCTCGATTTTGCATTTTAATCACTTAAAATTGTATTACAAACAAATCTGGTTATCAGTTATTTTAATCCCTTAAATAGTTAATTTTTGAGAAATTTTATTCTGAATTCCATTCCGATTTTCATCAAAATTTTGCCTTTTTTATAAGTTATAAATCCAGTTTAATTACCTTAATGAAGTCGAATTGTAAAATGCACACCCATTTTCTTTGCAAACAGTATCAAAACTCTTCCTCATAAATTTCATGAATTTTCAACAAAAATGAAGTTACATAGAGCACTTTAAAAATCTAAAAAACTTGAAGAATCTGTTTCGAGAAAAACAGATTTAAAGTTTATTACTACACTTCATTACTTACTTCGTAAAAGCTCCATAAACGATTTTTTACTTTGAAAATAAAAACTATTTTGGTACTATTATCCTACAGAAATATACATTTTTTTACAATAACACTATCAATATTACGATAAAAAGATTTGCTCAAATGAAGGTCCACGGTCCCCTTAACACCCCCCAGATTCCATTATTTTCGAGTTTGTCATCAATAACTGATTATGAAGATGGAAATCTTTCTGCAGCTATCTTCTATACTAGTGGAATTAAAATTTTTAAAGCACGGTTTTTGTATTGTACTCTACTGAACGGTTTACTATTGTGTTTTATAAATTTTAAAAGTTACCCTCCTTTCAATACTATTCATGAATTGCATCACATACATGGATTCACTGCCTCTCTGATATTCCGTGAGTGTATGTTGTAAAGTTGTTTCATGTTAACCTACGTTAATGAAACTAGTAGTAATTTAGGACTTATAAACAATATTGTTGTTGTTGTACTGATTATTGTTCTACTTTTCCTGCGAGATAAATATGATCATCTAGAATCCCGTGTGGGGAAGCCTAGAGATATTCATGACTTTTAAGCATTCCGAAGGATCTTTTGCCCCCCCCCCCTCCAAGATCTATTGTGGGACGACAGCATGTAAAAATACATCGAGTAAACTAAATTTTTTTACTTTTATCAGCTGCACAAGTATGACTGGAACTTAAATAATTAATTATTCTGTTGTTTTACTACGAGTATAAACATTTTTTTTTTCGTTTTCTCTTCCATGGTGAGAATGTATGTTTGGTCGCAACCTCTCTGGATCAAACAACGTATAACTGACCTCTACAAACCGAGCCATTATTTTTTTTTTTTTTTTATTTTTTTTTTTTTTTGTGTGTGTGTGTGTGTGGGGGGGGGGGGGACAATTGATACTCATTTTTACGTGATTAGAATGTAATGCTGAGAAAACAACTTAAAGATAAATCGATGGTTTACTATCTAATTTACTCTCTTTATATTGTTACAATTAACTGACAAGGGGATGACAAACACATTTTTCGGAAAAGTGCTTTGGTGTACCATACTTTTCTCATCTTATCTGTACCGCCATAGATATTTGTGATAGAGGCACAATTGAGGCGAAAGGAAATCAACCCTCCAGTACTTAAAAAACGACAGAAATAAGTGAATTAAAAATTTTTTTTTCACTGCTGTTATGAGGAAATTCTCCCGAGAAACGGACATCTTTCCCCCCACTCGTTACCTTTAAAACAGACTCTTGTTGTTTTACTGTTTCATGTGTATACATCTCAATGCGATTTATATTCTACAAAAAAGACTGATTATCTGATTAATGACAAGAAAATTCCAAAGCGTTAAGCAGATTGTTTTTCTGATAATGATTAAAGAAAAATAAAATACTTGTTTGAAATTTACAAACGAAAATTTATTCTTCAGCCATATTAAGCACTTTGGATTTGATAAGTATCGCTTTTAGAAAAGGGGAATCAAAGTCTGATGATTGTGTAATATTCGGCTTTTTGTTGTTTTTATAATAGAATGGAACTGTCTTCGACTATATGATATACTTTATTTCCATTGGCTGCATACACTTCATGATGCTTCGCGATACTCACTAGTACATTTGGTGTGACATATACATATTTTTTTACAAAATCCTTCACAAAAGTTTTTTTTTTACTTCCGGGTTAAAATTTTTTTTAAATACGTTGCAATTTATTTGGTTACCTGTATACTACAATAGCGGCTCCAGTTCAGAGATTTGGGGGGGGGGGGGCAACGTCGGCTCTTAGGGAAATATATATATATATATATATATATAAGATATAAACATCCTCTCATTTTAAATTTAAACTCATTTAATATTAGGTCAACGATTATATAATTTTAGGCTATGAAAAAAAAAAAAATACACCGGGCTTTTTTTTATTATCCCCCCCCCCCCCTGGAGCCGCCGTTGGTATACTAATCATGTCTGATCTTAAATTTTATCATTTACTTTTCATACCATACAGATATTAAAATAAAGCTTTATTAAATATTTTTTTAATTTTTCCTAAGGACATATTTAAGGTTTTGTTTAGAAATATAGAAATATACATAGTATTCAAAATTATACATACATACACATATATATATACATATTATATATATATATATATATATATATATATATATATATATATATATATATATATATATATATACATATAAGAAATAGTTGAAAGAGAAAACCAGTATTAGCACTAAAGCTACATGCAGCCAGGAACCAAAAACATGAAAAGATAAGTATAATAGAGGTTTTAGACAGCATCTCTTCGTCAGCGGTGTCAATAATGTCTAAAAACCAATGGATTGTTTCCGATGAGTATGATCTATACAATAACACACTCAGACACCGTACAATCCATGAAAAACAGAAGAATTGAATAAAGAGTTACTTAACCAAAGAACACCAAGCCTGGCACTAGACAGAGTGGAAGTTAAGAACATGTAACCGCAAGATGACTGACGTCACAAAACTTGCAACCATCGAGATTATGGATACTCAGTTACTGACTTACTATGGATACTGTATTTTAGGACTATTAAACCTTTATTAATTTAGTTTTTTATTATTATTACTAAGAGTTATTTTTATTCTTATTTTTATTTTTACTTATGATTTTTATTTAATTTTTAATTTTTTATTTTTAGTAGTTATTTTTTCTATTTTTTCTTATTATTATGTTTAACTTATTAAATGCGACAGAACAAACTACTCATTAAAACTAAAACAACCAATTATGTGTTTGGATAGATTTTCGAGGTAATTATTACGTGTTAGCACAGCTTTCAAGTCTAAAATATGCTTATTCCTATTGTTTTTAGAACATAGCCTATTTATACGAACTAACTGATTTACAATAATGTTATTAAAAACAGATTTATGTAAACAGGTTAGGTAATTTTGAAATTTAACAATATTAAAATTATAGTCAGATCTTTTGTCTTATAAGTCATAAGTAAATTTGCTGTGAGAATTTAATTTAATGTTAATATCTAAAAAGTTTACATTAATATTATCATGGCTACTTTTAATTAGTTCCAGATTAGGAGGGTAAAAATTTAAGTCTATATGGTTATTACTTTTATTAATTACTATTATATCATCTATATACCTAAATATTTTGTAATTGCAATTTTCTACATTATTAATTCCAAAATAATGTAAGTATAAATTAGCTAGCATACTTGAAGCATTACCACCTTGTGGTACACCTTTGGATTGTAAGTATATACTATTATTATGTACTATGTAATTATGTTTAGTTACTAAATCTAGGAGCCTATTGAAACGAGTTAGTTTAATTTCGTTGCCTAAGTATTGAATATTATTTTGTACTAACATTATGATTATTCTATTTAAATCAATTATATCGATATTACTAAATAGATCTTTAAAATCATAAGTTACTACAGTTTTACAATTATCTAATGTTTGTAGTTTTCTAATTAGACTAAAGCTATTATCAATTATACCACAAACACCAGATGTTATAATTTTATAGATTAATTTAAGGTAATTTAATAATATTACACTTGCTTTAGTAGCATAAGTGTTGTGACCACAGGTTACTGCTCTAAAAGCAATACGTGTTTTATGAAATTTAGGAACTAAAGTAATATATGGAAAAAGATAATTGTTTGATGATATACCTAGTAGTTTATATTTTACTATTTTTTTCTTAATAATAATACTAGTAGTTTCTTTTAATGGCTGAAAAATATCACTATTTTCTAGCTGTTTTTTTAAACTTATGGCAAAATATTTTTTACAAATAATTGCATAGTTGTTGGCTGCTTTATCTACATAAGTGATTATCAAGTCTTCTTGCAATTTTGTTATAGCATCTTTCAAGTGTTTATAGGAATTATTAATGTTATTACTATCATTGGGAAGTTTAGTATGTACTAGTTTTAGTAAATTAATTTTCCATTGGTTGAAGGCTTCTGTAGGTATTGAATAATTAATTGCTATTTTGTATATAAATTTATCTAAATCAGCATTTAAGAAACATATTTTATATATATATATATATATATATATATATATATATATATATATATATATATATATATATATATATATATACACACACATACAGTGGAATCTCGATCGATCGTTCTGAGAATCATCGTTTTCCCGTATGTATCGTTTATTTCACCCAGTCCCGATGATCATATTGCTTTGCTATATTCCCCCACATCTATCGTTTTCCCGCATTTGTCGTTCAGTCCAGTCGGTCCCTTGAAAACGATAGATCGAGATTCCACTTATATATAATATATATATATATATATATATATATATATATATATCTTGTATCTAACTATTTCCTACGAAGTGAAACAATTCTACAGCAAAGCCATGTTGATGATGTATCGCATAAAACAAGCCACCGTCCAATAGCTCTCTTCAGACACTAAGTAGCCGTCCGCACATACACACACCATGCCGTATAGCTAATCTTCCAGCGAATTTCCACAGCGTCCTATTTTTAACGAGTCTGCTCGGAGGTGATCCCGCAAAAGTCTCGGAAATACCATTATCCTCTTATGTCAGAGGTCGCCACTGACGATGACAGACTCGGGGCCGCGAAACCTGAAACTCTCACTGTATCAGAGTTCACTCCAGAGAGAAAGTTCAGAATAAGCCGTCTTCCCCCAACTTCGCTGTTGCTCTGATAACACTTCTCTCCCTCGCCACACACACACATACAGTTTCAATCTTTCTTTCTGGTCATTTATTTTTTACTAAACTTAGCGTTTTTTTTTTTACTTTATTTTCCCTCCCCTATCTGCCGCCTTTCTATATTTTCTAGGTCCCATTATCTTCTCTTCCCCCCCCCCTTTCTCTCGATTTTTCTTTCCCCCCCCTCTCTTTTGAGTTCTGTTTGGGCTCGAGCGCCATGGATCAGCCCCGATGAGTACAATAGTGACGTTTAACAATATCTCACTTCGGCGATTTCTCATTCTTGAGCCAGTGGCTCGCGTATTCATTTATACTAGAGATGGGGAAGGCCAGACGGCTGACGCCTCGTGCCGCAATCAATGGAAGACATTATGGTCGAAGTCAGAAACTAATATTTGCGAAAAACAATTTACTTTTTTTCACCAACAGATTTTGAAAAAAAAAAGAAAAAAGGGCTCTTAGAACCTATTGAGTTATTTAGATGATTCTCGTTTTCATTCATAGTCTTTCAGCTCGACATTTTTTTCCTTGAAAGGTTCTTTTTACGAACGCTATAACAAAAAAAATTTTCTGAGTTTTAATGAGGAGTCATTAAAAATCTTAAAATAAAACCATCAAATGAAATTCAGTGTAAACTGCTTTTTACTTGTTAGATTTGGGTTTTGTCGAACAAGGATGCAGGTGGTATTGTTCATGGAGGTGGGATTAAATATTTTGGGTTACAGTTAATGAAACACAAGTGTTTTATTTTTAAAAAATCTAACGCAAATATTCCCACATAAATATAATAAAAAATACAATAAAATACTGAATAGCGACTAGGGTAGTATTTGGAGCTACGGAACCCAAATGGAAATTTTTTTTTTTGCAATGACCTCGGTTTCTTAGACGAAGTCTGTAGATTCCTGGTAAATAAAGTATATTGTAGACTTCTAAAATAGAAAGGAATCATTATATGTCAGTATGCTAAAATGAAAAGCAGTCAAAATGTATTCTTATAAAGAGCATATCATTTGAAGAACCATATGTAACTAAGCTCATTTTATTTGAAAATTATCAACACATGTACCAAGTAAATAAACAAAATGTGCAAATGTACTTGTGATAAGTAAACGCAAAAGTACTTATTTTAGAGTAAAATTACATGATGAAAAAATACTTTATTTTTTTGTTAATAATATCAAAATGTAATTAAACATTGTTGGGAACCAATTATCTTAAAAATTATATAAATATTATACAAGCAAATACTATTGAATTTTAAAGAATTTTATAAGGAAAAAATATACTGAAAAGTTATTTTTCTTCATAAAATTAGCAATATGTTGTCAGTTGTACGTCATAATGTCTTCTTGGATGCAATAGACAAGACTAGTATAAGGTATGTGTCCCAAATATCGCCTACTCTAACCTTTTTTCGATATTTTATCCATTTTTTAGTTTCCGATTAGGCTGGAAACTCAAAGAACATCCCTAAAAACTATTTCCTTTGGTATCCTGAGACCAACCAGCTCCAAAACCAGTGCCAGTTTAAGTTATATAGCTAAATTGGAAAAATTGAAATTTCCAGTGAACTCCAGAGCGGTTCCTAATATCACCTACCTCTGTTCCTCTTACCGCCTACCAAGTGAAATTAGGAGCACCTGTTAAAAGGCGTTGCTAGTAAAGTCTCTGTTTAATGCACTTTCAAATGGTATAAGCAAAATTAGAATTTGGATGCACCTACCTGATCATTCACTGGATTCTGATTCTTTGGAGCCAAAGTTTACGAAGACAAAAGACAAAACAACTTCAGACGCCATATAAATTCTGTTGTCAGTGATAAGAGCGTTGTCGCTATCGCCGCTGTTAGTACAAACCCAGAACTAAGAAGTTACTGTATTTTCTCATATATAGCGCGAATCATACTTTAGATACACGAGTAGGCGATATTAGGCACAGGGACGATATTTGGGACACTCACCCTATTACCTAAACGATAATTTTCTCTACGGCTAAACTAGAAGCAAGTTAGTCAATCTCGTTAAAGCCGGCCCTGACTGCGCTTGATAAAACAAAAGCAGTTGGAGTTAGTGAATTCTTACATAAGGTATAAAACAAGTCACTGGCAATTTTTTTACAACCAACCCTGCTTAGTGTATAGAGTAATAGCAAAAATAAAATCTCGATCGCTTATTACGGTATTTATGATATCGCACATTATGGAGCAAAAATAAGTCACTCGTGCAATCATGGGCCGTAAATGAAGTTATAGGGTGCTATAAAAACACGTTATCAATATAACTTCAGTGATCTGGACCATATATGTCCAGCATATTTCATATTATTTTATGAATGAAATATCCTAATTTTTTTTCTGGATAATACGGAGCGATTTGTTTGAGAGCTTATCTGGTTCATACTTAGATCAATGACTAGAATAAAAATTTCACACTGTATGATGCCCGTGACAAAAGTATAAAATATTTAACTACAGAAGATGAAGAACAGAAAGTTAAAAGAAAAATTTAATGAAAATAGCTTTTAAGAATATAAACGTTCTATCACAATGATATATCAGCTGAAATTTATCCCTTTAGTATGGCGTCATATTTTTATCATAATAATCTGATGAGGTCGTCATTTTCAATAGCTTAAACACTGCATATTTCTGAAATCACATAATTTTTAGAAAATATATATATATGCGAGAATGAATCCTAATATAATTTCTAAGTTTGTAAATCTGTTAGCAATATTCTCTACTTAAAACTAGCATTACGTCGTGAGAAGATGATATTTGGGTAGTGTCATCAGCATGATGGATTTTCTATTTTTTTTTTAACGTTATAAATTTTTGTAATCAGCAAGAAATTCCATGCAATAAAAGCCACTATCAGAGAGCTAGTAGTGTTGAGGAATTCCTCATTATGTATATAAGAACAGAGTGAAGATACTTCAGCGTCTAAGTGATATTATATCCCAGAATCTCGTAATGGCGATTAAACAGTTATAACAAGTTGCAGCGCGACTGCAAAGTCAGGAGTAACATGTTTGTTGAAGGATACTATTACCGTGTTTGATGCATTTCCTCTATGGCAACGACACGAAGCTTCATTAAATTAACACTAGATCTATGAAGCCAATCAAAATGTCTTGTTTTAACACTGGTTGAAATAGGTATATCCTAATTTATGGTAGCTATGATGTTAAGAGTAATTACACGAAATATTTTCAAAGTGTCCTGCATTAATGTGTATCGAAAGAAAACGGGGAAAAACTTCATACACGTATCTTGCATAATAAAAAAATATCCGAACACGATGTTTCTAACAACTCAGTTCAATAATGACTTAGAGAGTACTGTCTGCAATAGTTATGCAGTGCGAGATCATGAAGACCACACACATTAAATTGAGTGAAATCAAAAGGAATTAAGCACATTGCCAGATTATTTCCCATTGAATGCAAATCTAGAATTATTTAAGCTAAGAGCATTATTATATAGAGCTATTTAACGAGGGAAAAACTGATAGAGTACATTTCAAAAGTACATTTTACGATTCCTATTTTAACTTTCATTCCTTAAAAACGCTTTGTAGTTCTTGAATACGTTTTAGATATATTCTTATTGATTAATGATTTATTTTATTGTTGAGACGAAAATTAGTTACCCATCAGTCCATATAAAATTCGGTTATTTTACGTTTTGGATTTTCCTTATTCATTGCTACTTTCTTTCGATCCGACGTTATCCCTTTTCTCCGAAGAATCCTTTGAAAAATGAAACTGTAGTAGCATTTAATTTTGTTATCCAATCTTTGGCGAGTTGTAAAAGTGGCTGCATTGTTACGCGTATTGAATATTTTATGTTCAAGAATACAAGAAGAATGGATTTAAAAATTGATGCTCTGTATTCAAATGGCACTCAAAAATGCAACAGGAGAAGCTGGAAGGCCAAGAAATTCAGAGAATAAATTCCTATTCTTTTATTTGATTTCTTTGGCATTGTCTTCTGTTTACATTATCATTCAAAAATGCTTTACAGCAAATCGATAGTAATGAATAAGATTAAAGTATTACATCAGCTGCGCTCGGCATTAAAGAAAGGAATTTCTAGTTTCAAACAAAACAGTTCAAGTTATTTTTGAAAAGAAAACTCTTATCTACCAAGCCAATAAAAATGGTTTTAATACTCGTAGAAAAAAGGGCTTATCTTAATTGTCGGTAGTTCTAACGTTAAACTGATTGTTTTATTTAACATTGATACGCCAACACACAATAACGATTTGTATCGTTCTTTGTTTCGTATAAAATTGCTATTAAAATCTCATTCATTTGGTGAGTAACGTTTTAGTATGTTATTTAATTGTATACAGCTGAAAGCAAACTGCTGTTTGCCTAATTACAATATAGCCTGCACACCGCTTTTATTTTGTTTTGTTTATATTTCTTGAAATATATTTTAATTTATACTTATTTTTAAGTTCTTGTTCAGTGATCTAATTTTTATTTAAAATACAGTCCAAATATCCGTGATATGAATCCTACGGTAACATACGCTACCACGAATATCAGTTAAAGAGCTGTATTCCGGAGTTTGGCTTCCGGCAGAACCGGTATGATCGAAACCTTAGTTACGTTTTCAATTTCATACACAGGCAACTTTGATTTTATTTGCAGATCTCGTTAGTAGCACATTTTTCTTCTGATATAAAAGTTTACAATAGATTTTTCCCCATTTTTTTTTAAATCATGTAATCTTTTGGAGCAGAGAACTGGTTTCATTTATTCTAACAAGAACAAATGTCTTCTTAATATAATCTCATAGAGATCATATTCCCGAAAATTACCTTCGAAGTAAATTTTTCCTTTCGTCAGCTAGCTCTTAAAACGAGATGTTTCTAATTTACCTAGAAACAGATACAAGAGTTTAAAAATTATTTCTATACCTTTTTATGAACATATTAGCAATATATAAAGATTTAGCCTTAATTTATATTATTCCGCAACGTATTAAATACGCAAAAAGTAAAATTATCTCCTTTCATTGTGAAGAAAGTGATTGTTTTTCTCGCATGAAGGCTTCTTCGCATGTTAGAACATGAAGGAATAGGGGAAAAAAACTATTTATACTCTATTTATGTTTTTAAAAAAGGCCTGTTCTAAGATTTGGGGTCATTTTTAATGTTATAACGGAAAGATCAAAAGAAACTTTTCCTTTTTATTATTCTCATCTTTCTTTTGTCAAGTAACATTTCATTCCAATACTTAGTTGTATAGGCGCTGGTCTGCGCAGTTCACTATCCAAGAGAGGAACTTGTATTCTACATTCAATGACATGTAAAATACAGCGGCGTCCTTTCCTGGATCTTTCACATGCCGGATAATCTTACGACTTGCGAGCGTGGCGCTTCGAATACAACACCCGCACACATGAGTCCCCACCCCTTACACCCCCTCTCCAATCCTCCTTCCACCTTGAGCCATAGTAAAGGAACAGAATCGGCTGCAGAAAACATTGCACCAAAGCTAGCCAATGCATTTTCAAAGGCGACACTTTAATCCTTTTTGCTCCCGCTCAAGAACGGCTAAAACTCAACGAAAAAGGAGCAGGCCAAAATTATTCTGCTCGGAGCGACAGAAAAGAGAAACGGCCCGGCTCTTAAAAACACGCAAGGAATGCGTCGACGCGAAACAAACATATAGGGTTGCAACGATTATCTCAACCGAAGACAATTACCACGAAGTAAGAAGAAAACGAGAGCGAGATTTCGCGGCAAGTCCATGCGGATGTATATTTTATTTCTGAAAAATTTCGGGAGAAATTCAAGTGCTGTCTCTTTATTACTATGAAATTTTTCATTGTTAACATAATAGTCACCCTATGAATGTGATCTACAAGTATATAGAAATTTATAATTTTTCATTTTAAAAGAAATTCACATGCAATAAAAGATAAATATTGTAACGCTATAAAAACTTATAATAATTCATTAACAAGCTCAATTTTTTCTATTTTACAATTCGCAGTTATCAATGTTTTAAAAGCATCCACGCACATACACCAAGATTGCATCCACGTTCCTATCAAAATTATGTAATTTATTAGTCAAGGGAATCCAGTAATCGTTTTTGATGAAGCAAGTTTCACTAAGTTAGAGTTAAATTATGAATGGGTGAATACAGAAATGCAAAGCAAGGGCACCTAAAAAGGAGCTTAACGTGTATCGTAAAAATTGAGGTTCTAAAAGGTTTCAACTGAACTTCATGCGGTCATATTAAACAAGGCTTAGTTAAGACAACAACAACAACAAAACTTCTAGACATTTTTAGTTTTGCATTGTGGAGTTTGCAACGTTGTTATTATAAGGGGCAATTTGTATTTATTGCAAACCTTTTCCATATGCGATACTAGGATAATCCGTAAAATCGGATTATCCGTCCTCAGATATTGGTTGAATTTAGTGCAATTAAGAGTAAAATCCGGGAAATTATCAAAAGTATCACATTTAATCACTTTCATGTCATATCTAAATATCGCTCTCCCGTTTGCTTCTTGCAAGTAAATATAAAATTAAGAATAATAAACTTCTTTTTGAAAACAGGAATAGAAATTTTACCCCATTAAGATCAATGCCCCTCGACCTTCAGTTCTGCTCCTTATCTCTATCAGAACTCAATCCTCTACTCTGCTTGTGAATTTGACAGGTTAAATTAGTTAGCAGGAGTGGGTTCTTGCTCAAGATATTTATATGAGAATGTGTAAAAACTATAGCGAAATTTCTTCTTCGAGCCTTGTAGAAATCTTTTTAGCCCAAGACATGAGATTATGTTTCAACATTTGTTTAAATTTTTTAGTAATTAGTTTTTTGTTATTTTTAAGCTTAGTTATAATACTTTCCCTTACGTTATACATCACTTGTTTATTTTGAATTTAAGACTAATACAGTTAACGCATTCGCTTTTTAAACCAATGTTTTTCAAATTTTACTTTCGCGAACTCTGGTCTGAATTTTTATTTTCTACACATTATGCGCATTTGCATATTTATACTGTAATTATTTTTTAGGTATTCACTTTGTTTTTAAACTTAATTTTTAATCTTCATCTTTTTATTCATAAGGTTATTCCATTTTCTGATATTTTTAATTTATTTTTTACCCTGTCATTTGCATTTTTCCTCTTTAGTTAACATTTCTTCGCTCTAATTTTTTCATTTATATTCCTCACTTTTATCTTTCAGTCTTGTTTATATTTAATACAGGTATTTATTTATGCATTTATTACGTGTTCCTCTTATCTTTTATTTCGTATTATCACTATTGTATCTTTTCTTAACAGTCATGACACCTTTTGGATTTAACCATCTATTATGCTGCATCTTTTTAACGATAAAAAATAAGTAAGAAAAAGAGGTGGTGTTTTTTTTTTTTAATTCTTATTAAATTGAATTAATTTCTACACAGAAATTTTTACTTACGATTGTTGTTTAATGTAAATGTGTTAACCTTTAAAAAAAATAGATGCTTCATCATTCTAATAGAAATCTTTAATAAGGAAGACTTTGGAGTTAAAATTACTATGCCTGCTCAGTTAATGGATTTCAATTTCGAAGTGGCCGGAAATAAACCACAATTTTTTTTCACCGATCTTAAGCCACTGATTTTTTTTAAAGCCTGTATGCGTTTAATGGCTAAAAATAGGAAGAAACGTCTTTTAAAACTGATTCTCCATTAGCAAATCTCCCTTTAGATCATGTAGCTGAGAGATATATATTATAAAGAAGGACTGTCAAGACGGGAAATGGAACTTCGTTCCTCCAGCCTTGAGACGGGTGGTCTACTAACCAATTATCCTAATGACGTCAGGTGATAATATGGAACACATTCCTCATTCCAAATTTTCCCTTATCTCTCAGACAAATGACTGGCGGTAAATATTGTCTTCGTGTTCTTTATATTTTCCCACGACTCCCAGTGTTTCTCTAAATTTTATCCCATACATGCATAATGGTCCATCATGGTTCATTTTCAGCAATCGAGCACTATTAGTATAGACTGAAAACCAGGCCCGATAATTGTGTCCGGGTTTATACATTTTTAGGTAGATACTCTCCCAAATAATCTCTCGTGGCGAAGTCAGAAAGTCTTTAATTAGCATACTCTCCTAAGTGTGTTATTTGTATTGTTTCACTTAGGTATTTTCAAAGAGTCATAGCCTTTAGAATATTTAGATATTTAGAATACAGAAAGTTAAGGTCATATTAAGAATTTTGCAGCTAGAACCCATCTATATATATAAAACAGTTCCGTAACTGAATGACTGCCTGCCTGCCTTACATACAACGCACAGACAAAACCGCAGGACCTAAAGGGCTGAAATTTTGCATGGCAATTCTTCTTATAGTATAGGGGTGCACTAAGAAAGATTTTTGAAAAATTCTTCTTAGATTTTTTTAAATTAAATTTTTAAGCTGTTTTAGTAACTTTTTTTAAGTTTGCATGTAAAATAATAATTTGAGGGTTATAAAATTTATATCACAAGAAAGATCATAAAAATTCCTTTAAAATTAAATCTTTTCGAATATTTACCTCTATTTTCTGATTTTTGGTGAATTTTTAAAGATTCATTTTAGTTTTTAATTTATTAAATGCTGATCATGCGATTTCTTTTTCTGGTACTTTGAATTAATTTATCGTCACGTTCATAGCAACGAAATAGACAAAAAATTTTTTTTTTTTTCTTGCTAATGCGGCAGACGATTGGAAATTATCCAAAAAAATATTAAAATACAGTAAAAAATATGTTTCTCAAACTGTACTATATTAACTGTACTATATTCTTTAGTATGTTCTATTAGATTTAATTTGAATATTTTCTTCTACATTATTTTGTCTATAAAAATATCCGTTACGATTTTTTTATAAACATAATTTTTTTTTTTTTTTTTACATCAATTGCATACATTGATCGTTGTATTTAATTTGAATGTACAACATACCGAAGTACCGGTTTTTAGCTAGTTTTTTTATAAAGCTAAAATTCAGTACAAAAACAAAAACAAAACTAAAAAAAACTAAAACATAAATTTTAGTCATACAAAATTTTAGAAACAATTAAATTTAGTTTTAAAGTTCAATTTTGATTAGTTCAAGCTAGAGTCCCCACATTAAATAAATATTGAATAAAATTTAATAATTATGGCACATCTAAAGCCACAGCTAAATTTAAAGATATATACACCAATTAAGGCAAAAATTTAAGTTGCCCTGCCGTTGAAAATTTCCCCTTTTATTCAGATACATTGGTGCCCTTTTATGAACCTTGGACCTTTCTTTATTTTTTACGAAACACAAATCAATAGGTTACACTAAAAGTTTATATAATTGAAATGATCCCAATCTTAAATTTACAGTTCAAGCATAAATCTACAATTTTCTCTAATTAGTTTACTTGTCGTCTAGGATGTGACTACTATTTATTTAGTTACCTAAGCATGTCTGTACCGTAGAATGCAGGATATTTTTTTCAACGTAGAGATTTCACAAGAATTTCAAACCAAATTCCAACCATACTCGGAAGATTAAATTGAACTAATCAGTTCGTAAACTACCTAAACAATTTTCAAAACTTTGATTTACTTCATAACTCGAAAACTTAGAGCCTAATTAAAAACCTCATCGTAATAGAGGCACAATATATTTTTTTCTTTCCCAAAGCGGCATGAGTATGAAGTCATAAAATAATGCGCATTCTTCTCCTTTTCTGTAAACAATTAAATGTTTTTATTACAGACGCTGCATAAACCGACAAATCAAACGAGAATTAATTACTCTTGACGAGAAAAAGTAATTAATTCGGTTTCTAAATAAGGACATAGTTTTAAAAATAATCTCTCTTGCTCTGATCCCCTACACCAGATTAAGAGTCAGCCGCCTCTTCTGACTCGGCTTTAATTCCACCTCTGTTTCAAGCACCATTTGACTGGAAGTCGTATGGGATCCATCTATTACAAACAACAGTAGAAACTGGAAACAGTTATCTGCCCCAAAACTTTTCCCCATTCAGCAATTAAAGAGCGAAGACAAAAGAAAAAATTCTGCAGTTGTATTAAATATTTAACAAAACATGGGATTCAGAAAGAATAAATAATCTGTTGAATAACAGAAAGAGAAATACTCATTAAGTAATAAAGCGAGAAAAAATTCACATCTCTCGGAGGGCAAATAAGGCACTGTTTTTATCGAAATCACGCATTTCGTAAACGACACATATTAATAAAACTCTCCGACAAATACCTCACTAGAGATTTACAAGCCTAATTAAATTTAGAGTTATTATATTTCTTTCTATTTTTTTCCTTAAAATGAGGTTAAAGTTTTTTAAGTTACTTTCATTTAACTCCTGTTCGATTTCTTTACTCTAGATCGTTTATTTAAGTTTTTCGAAAAGGTAAGCAACTTTCACTCTTTCATCGGGCTACAAGGACTATTAGGCCTACAGAGGAAAACGATGTAATTGCATTGGAAACAAAAGATCTTGGCGTAAAAAAGATGTCAAAAGAAATGCAGTTTTAAATTTCCTACATAGAGCTTGATTTAACTCTCTTTACTTGCTAATTTATTCCGTATTACATAAGAGTCACCACCATCCTTGCTTTACTTGTATTACGAAATGGTATCCTGTTTCCTTTGAAGTTCATCCTCTACGATTTTACCGTATTTTATTACTTAGTTCTGTTTGCTTAGTTTAGATTTACATTTAAACCTAGATGTCCGTTAGTCATTGACGTTATATAGATACAAATTTTTCTTGATTCGTAAAATTTGCCTTTAGTTGGACTAAATTTGTAATTTATATAAAATTAATGATTCTGTCTTAAACAAAAACAGAAGAAAATATCAGCTCGGCAGTGAGGGGTATACAGCAGTACGGAAACTGAAAATCGTTAAAGGATTTCAACAAGAATCAGTGCTATGTAGTATTTGTAAGATGCTATGATGCAACAATTTGTTTCCTTTTACAGATGGTCCCCGACATATGTTAATTTAGATGATGAATTTTCGACTTTAAGATGTTGCGAAAACTGTTTTCTCTCTGTAAAAACCATGCCTGGAATTTTGAAATTTGACCCGCCCATATTGTATGGTGGTTAGTGACGTGAGCTATCAGCATGCGCACAGCACGCAATTCGAATCCTGACTAAGGCATAAACACCCTTGTGCTATTTTCTCATGGAGAGTAATTTTGATTCACCTACTGGGTTTACATAATTCAAATAATTCAATTTCATTTCGTTAACCCATAATAAAGTGGTTAACGAAGCTAGTGGTATGGTATATAAGCAAATGTCCATAATATAAGTGACTGAAAAAAATGAATTGAAAATTTTCTCTTGCTAGTGATTAAAAACAGATACAGATGTGCATATTACTAAGCGGGAACTATCGTTAAGCTTATTATTAATGACAAGAAGGCTTACACTATGTTACAGTGTTCGGTATCGGTTAGGTACATTGAAATTTAACTAAAAATGTATTATCAGAGCGTAACCACATCGTGGGTCATCAAGGAGCATCTTTATTACACATACAAATCCCACTTTAGCACGAAAAAAAAAAACCTCAGCCAATAAAGGATTTTCTCCTCATCATTTTACGTATATTTCTTATAAGCACAAAATTGGTACTTTAGATTACTGTTGATAGAAATGATGAAAAATTTTATTAAAAAATCCTATCGAAGTAAACGCACATTTCTTCTAAACATATCTAAACAAAACAGAACATTAATAACAATTTCTTACATTAAAAAACATCTTATAAAGTTATTCAAGTAACTGGGTAAACCAGTGGTAAAAACGTGAAGGTACCATCCGTTCCAAGGAGGAATATGTCTTTAAATATTTTGTATTTAAAAAAATAAGAGATAACGCTTATCAGTCAGTGAACAAGAGACGAATTTGAGGAACTCAGAGAAGGTGGAAAAATCGTCATCTATTCATTAATATCTGATTCTAGTTAAATTTTGAAGGATAGAGAGCGCTTAAAAGTACCACCGGTGCCTACAGGCCCTATGCCTACAACCGACCACGCACGCGCCCGCTTGTGTTAGTGAATTGGCAATCAAAGCAATACTACGTAAAGCGAGACAACACTCACTTCCTCTAGCCTAACAAAACGTTAAAAAAAAAGACTTCTTTCCACGGAGATGAATGGAGATTAAAAAATATACATTTGTAGATTTTTTTTTAATTGAGGATTAGCAAATTTTTTAATGTTTATACTAAATTAAATATTATTGCAATGTACATAATGAAAAATTGGAAAAAAAATTAGAAGTAGGTTATTTGGGGGGAAAATTCGTGAGGATAATATTATTACGTAACATTTTTCAGAGCTTCAAAGTAAAGATAAAGTTATTAATCAGACATTAAAAGCCTATGAAAAGAGTTTTAACCTTAATCAAGAATGCTTAGTGTTTGATTGTAAGAAAACGTGCTGAAACGGGAGGATTTCGATACAGTCATCAAAATTAATAGAGCTTGTGATCTGTTAACAAATGTACGTTATGATGCATTTTTTAATCGGAAATGAATTTTTACAAATAATGAGTTAATAGGATTTACATAAATAATGTAAGACTAACTAGGGTAACTATTATGCTCGAGCTTTATAGACATAAATCTCCTAACTCCATAAAAGATAAAAAAAAGTAATTTGGAATTTTGTTGCAGATGTAAAACATTTTAAGTTATTCAGGAGTTAACTACATTTAAATCAATGGAAAGGAAATAACTCAATACAAACGTAACTGAATATACATACTGAAATTTAACTTCTGCACCTTTGCAAAGGAGACAGCTATTATGAATTCAGTGTGAAAATATACAGTTAGGAATGGTATCTCGTTTATATGTCATTCTCATGCAAATAAATGCAGTAAATACGCCGTTATTCTCCTTGCAGTGTCCTCCACAGTAGGCAACCACTTCGTTTTGTGCATCATCTCTAAACGATACTTCCATGTGAGGGTTAGAATTAGAACAGTTTAATGACATATAAAAGCTACATAGATTATTTGCCATGCGTTTATCATTAATGCGTTTATCTCTCGTATTTGATGAGAGCCACGTGTGACGCTTTTTCTTTGTTTGAATTAGCAAAGGTTTGATATTCAGTGTATAATATTTGGATCACTAAAATATTGTTGAATAGGGAAAAGTATAAGTTATTTATGAAAGATGTAATTACTTATCATAGTTTTCCCTATTCAACAATATTTTAAGGAGCATGGAGCATATTAGTGGTTTACGCATATTGACGGAGCTTGGATCGTATCCTGACATACGTCACGAAATGTTCTCGTGCCTATGTGCACGTAAAATCCCTCAGTGGGGTTGTAGGAACGGGAGGAGGGAATGTAACCCCCAGGTGTCGCCCCTGGGGGGTGCTCGGTGTAAAATCTGGTGGCATCGCCGACCTCTAACCCTTGTGGTGCTCAATAATAAAAGTGAAAAATTGGAGCCCCGCTTCTGTCTGCCATGCAGCTATCATTTGACATTGATAAGGACAACTTCCATACACGGACATAAACAAAAATTTACCATTAATAAGGTTCATTTCATTTTTTAAAAATTCTTTTATTGTTATTATTAATTTAATATAATAAGAGTTTCTTTTGATTTAAAGGATTTTAGGGTAAAACTAATCGGTTACAAATAATTTCATGAAATGACATATCAGTGGGAGAACATTATATTAATTTTTAAAATAAAAAGCTATAGATAATCACAGTCTGTAAAAGCAATTAAAGTCGCCAAAACTGGTTATAAACCATTCAGTTTCAAGACGAACAAGAAGAAAATCACCATTTAATCTTGTGTATAGACATTTCTTCAATTGAGGCTATGACAACATTGCGATCGATTCAGTTAATATTGATATTATTAATTGAAAATTTGGAAGATTATTTTTCCTAATATATTAAACTGTTATAAATTTTTAATGATTGTATAATATGAAAGATCGACATAGACTTCATATATTTTTGTCTCACACCCTATAACGAATCTAAAACCACTAGCTTTCAACGGCGGATATTTTTTCATATATTACCTTAAACCTATCAACAAAAATAAGGTTTAGAATTTTGTCATCTTTAGCCCCAGGGCATGGCCTGCAGGGGCCAATAGCATTATTCTGTAAATTTAAAACGCGGATGAAAATAATTTTTCTACCAAATGAGCCGTTTTCCATTCGACATCCTTCTATTTCGGAATTCTTTGAAGCAGAAGCGGATCTCTCTGCATCCATTTCCTTCAATCGCATTCAATCAAACTCCCCTATTTTGTAGACCTAGAGTAGCTTTCATCTCTACGTACAATTTCTTTCATACATACACACGCAGACATATACCTAAAGGCAGATAAAAATGGTCTGATTGGATCTGAGCAACAAAGAAGTACAGAAGTAGCATTTACGAAGATTTCTCTCCAAATCGGGTCGACAACCATTTCGCAGAGTCCTTTGGAGATTTTTTTATATATATATCTATATATTTTTTATTTCCCTCTTCTTGAAGTGAACCCGATGTTCGGAAAATGTCGTTTTAAATTGACGGGCAAACATTTCCTAGCTCTGAGCCGAACCCAAGCACAAAGCTTCTTTTCGCTTATAATACGTGTGCTCTCCAAATGGCGCGGCTGTCTGCATAGGAGTGGGCTACTTGTGCAGTACTTGTCCCTAACAGTAACGATCTGTAAGCAGACATCCCCTTAAGCGGCCATCTCAGCAAATGGCGACGAAGTAAAGGATGGCCAAAACGCTCAAAGATGAGAGATCACAATGCAGAATCGAAACAACGTGGTCGTGTTTTACGACGACGAGGAAAAGGTTTTTATTTCAGTTGCAGCGGATTTACGAGCGTAGGGATGATGGAGATATGGACTACTCACGCAGGGCCTTCTTTTGCGAAAATCTCAAGAAAGAAATAGCTTCCGTCCTGACTCATTTCTTCATAACAAAACCGTACATATTAGAGCAGTATAAAACAATCGTATAACAATCAAGTTGTTATACGGCTTGGGAATAAATAACTCCGGCGCATAACCGAAGGACGAATAGGAGGGGGGATAGTAAATTTTGTATTCACAGGTACCATAAATATTGAGCGTTCGCCTCTGCAATGTGCACTTCAAAGCTAAATCAGATGCGGTGGATTTCAAACGTATAACCTAATAAGGATAGAAAAGAAAAGCTTTACATACGACGCAGTTCAATAGGACAAATAAAGTAGGAAACACGCATTTCCCATATTTAAATAATTACAAGAACTTTTTATATACCACGTTTTTAAATTTTCTGTTGAATCATATAAACTTGACAATTCTATGTATTAATAAATACTCTTTCAAAATTTTTTTGATGAATTATCCCATCAACTTGAAAGAAAATGATCAAATGCGTAATAAAAAGAGCAATTATAAGAAAATTTCAAACATTTATTAATTGAATTACATATATGAGATTTTTACAAACATTAATACCAGAGCCAACTTAGTTTCCAATATTTTTTGGAGTGCCAGGTCAACCGCGAGGAGGTGAGGCTTGGCATATTGAATTCCCATTGAATTTGATCGAAACGCCACCTTGCGGATTTTTTCCGAACTAATTTTCCATACAAAACAAAATTAAATGAAAATGATTTCAATTCTGCTTAAAGATGTCTAAAAGTATTAAAAGAATGCATTGTCATCGTGTTCAGAGCTATTCTAAAAGTTTCAAGTGTCTAGCTAGTCGGGAAGTTAGTTAAAAATCGATTGCAAGATTTGTACTGGACAAACAAAAAAGCGAGTTAGTAAAAACGTTGTAAAAAATAACTACTTCGTTTAGATCAGATATACTCTATTTTAAGCAGATATCAACTACTTATTAAAAAATTAATGTTAATTTATAAATAATTGCTGACTTATGGAATATTTTTTCAATACTATTTAGTTAAAAATAAAAAGTACTTCATCCCGTTTAAAATCCGATGAAAAAGATAATTTTCAATTAAAAATGCTCTCATTTAGCATGTCAAATACACTTAAAACACGCGTGTTCCGCGAGTAAATTTTTCTCAGGGGGCCCATATAAATTATGTACACAGTAGAACGTCGTTTATACACTTTTCTCAGTTAACTATATATAAATTTCCAAATTCACGATTGCAAATAATGATAAATAAGTTATATGTCAAATTTCATTTATACGCTGAACTCCGCTTCTGTGAGTGGATTTCTTTCCGTTTTGCGCACTACCCATGCAATATGAAAGAAAAATTTTATACAAAAATATAGATAATACGAAATGACTCATAAACAAAGGACAATTATATCTATATTTTCAGAATAAAAATTGAGACTTTGTACAGGTTTTATTATTATTTTCACAAAACACCATTTAAGCCACTAAATGTATGTAAATCATCTGAATTGTTCATTTTTTTTTACACCGTGCGAGGGAATTTTCGGAATACCTGTGTTTTTTCGACTTTTCGTTCTCACTAGTGAGTTAATTGGTACGGATAATTCAGTGTACATTTCTTCTTAGGCGGAAAAAAAAGAGAAAAACTTTTGACTCGCTCTGTGATTAACCGTTTTGCTAGAGGCAAACTGAGTGAAATGTAACAAACAGTGTTAGCGCTTAACTGACTCGCGATTGTCGTACAGCTGAAGAGTACCTTGAACATGATTCACAATTTCCACGTTATCGATGGTAACTGAAGATGGTAGAAGAGATAACAGAATCAGAAAGCAGAGGTCATGGATAAAAGAGAGCATTTAAGCTCAGCAGCAATTTAGCTTTAATCATGAACTACCATTTTTAACTGTGTAAAATATCCTAACTTATAGGAAACTTGTGGAAAACGCAGCAAAAAAAAAAAAAAAAAAAAAACACAGATTCTTAAAACCCACAATAAAAATAGGTGGCTTGTTGTTACGAACTAAGGAATAGTTAATCATTCGGAGGAGCATCAGGTATGATTACCTGTATAGACAATTTACAAATGTGAATTTGTCTATTAGTCACCCATTTACTTATATTGCGGATTTTAAGAAAATGCATGTTTCTGTGCCGTGTAAAATTATGTCCAGCTAAGAATAATTTAAATGTCTGCACAAAAATTATACTGTTAAAAACGAAATTTTCCCATTACTGTTCTCCATATGCTGACAAATCAAACTAACAAAATAAAGAGTGTTAGAAACAAAAAAAAAATTCATTCGTTCTTTATTTCAGTCAAGTTATTAAATGCATTTCTGCTGTATTTTAATTCAAAATGTTAAGATTGAAATGAATTCCTGCAATACAACCCCGAAATTTAATGCTCTTAAAAAATAAGTGAATTATTATGGAATACGTTTGTTTGTTAATTTCTATATTCTTTGAATGTGAAATAATGTTTCATCCGATATTTTGATGGTCCAACATAAATTTCATTTATACAAAATTCAAGGTTATCTCTTTCCCTGACAACAAGGTATGAAAGACGTTTGCGGGTACTTCACCTGCAATTTTTTTCCCTTCGAATGCTGGCAGATATATGTTCCAAATCTCATGTTCACAATTTTACAGAGAATATAATAAGCGTCCGGAAATAGAAGAATTTACGTATCGATTTCCCTTCACTAGATCATAGGACACCTTTACATATGTATTTTTAATTGTTGTTTAGCGTTACAAAGCTTAATTAGCGACGATTAAAGACCTTTATCAGAAAAGTGCAAGGTAAGAAGTTACAAGGAATTGCGATAGTGCAATGACCAGTGCTCGATATAATATCTCAAACTAGAGTATCTCTGTCGATGACAGTATATATATATAAAAAAAAAAAAAACATGCAGATAGTAGTAGTGATTCTAGCATGCTAGACATTTTTTATAGTTAGATAATTGATAATGGAAGATACAAAATATTACTTTAGTTTCTCTCTCTCTCTCTCTCTCACTCTCTCTCTCCCTCTCTCTCTTTCTCTCTCACACACACACACACATATAGAGAGAGAGCCTAAAAATGACGAAAGACAGCTTTTGCTCCCTCAGTTTCAAAATTATAATCTTTCAAAAAGGTTAGCCAAATATTGAATACATGTTTCACATACAAAGTTTTTATCGTAATCAAAATTTTATTCATCCAATAAAAATAATTTTAGCACATATAAGGTGGTTATAACTGGACCTTAATTCAGAATTCAAATTAAGAACTTTTCTTTTTAGCAGAAAAGTGATAGGCCAAGGATAACAAAGAGATTTAATTTTCCTTCCCACCAGAGGGGCAACTAGAATCCCTTTTCAGAAGATTATTGAAACTAAATTAGAATTAATTTTTTTATATATTAATTTTTATTCTTCTAGGGGGTTGCATCAGTAATCTACCTTTTCCCCCTCTCATTTAACAACACCGTAGAGTTTTCATCAAATTACAATCGAAATGTTTATCGATATAATAAAAATACAAGCTACTCGACTATTCATGCGTTAATAATAATAAAAAAACTGAACCATCACATGTTGTTTTGCTACGGTTTCAATTTTTATGAAGTTAAATGGATTTTTCTTTATCCTGTATCACGATGTTTAAAGCAAAAAGCAGAAAATCACCATAATGACCAAGATTGCCAGATTATAAACAGATGACACAACCCTGGATGAAATGTGACCTTTAACGTTCTGCTGCCAAATATAAACTTTCATAAGAATTATTCTTTTTCAAAAAAACAAGTGGCCTGATTTCGATGCAAGTGAAGCTATGTTACACATTCGATCTTTCCAGCCCAATTTTTGACGACAAAGAATTCTCAACCCTTCAAAACCTGACTGCAGCAATAACAAGTTATTCATTCAACCAATTAATTGTATTGAAAATGTGAATCTCCTTTTTTCAACAAGTGGAGGAAAAATGCCATACGTTCACGATTCTGCAAGCGGAAATATTGCAAGTGGTTTGCAGTGGCTGGCAATCCTTTCCCAAGCCAGCTAAATAGGATTCTAACATTATCGACAGTCACCCTAGACAAATGCAATACGTAAAAGAGCGTACAAAAAGGGAAGAAACAGGCAGGGAGAAAAGCGTAGTTGAAGATTATTCACTTCTTAATTGACTCTTGTAGCAGCTTTCCCTAGAGGAGGGAAACTGAAAAGGGGAGTTAGGTTTGGGGGAAAGGAGTTTTTACCCCTGCCATACTGCCCCCAGGGAAAGAATGTTTCGCGACACAATTGAAGACGACGATTACGCTGGTTTTTATCCGCAAAGAAAACGAACGATTTTTAATCAATGCTGTCTATCCACAGTCGTTGCACAAGTGGTTCTTGATTTCCGATTCGTATGCCCGCCTTGAGCTTCCAAGAACCCTTTTGTTTCAAAAGGAAAACACACAAGATTTTAAATCTTTCATCAATTACGACATTTCTCATCTTTATTCATCTTTATTCATTTATTCTTCTATCTCGCATAATTGAACAATGGGGGGGAATTTTTTTAAAAGTATTTTCCCCGGCTTCACTCTTTCAATTCCTTTTGCCGAACTACAATAACTCGTCTGGGAGCTGCATACGTTTGTGATTCGATTAAAATCTTTTCCGTTGTAAAGGGGCACATTTCTTTTCAAAAGCAATTCTTTGAATAAAGAGTGCAACAAGTATCAGCCAACCTGATGCTCAAGCGGTCGATATCTCCGAGAAAAATAGACGCAAATGAACTCGGCACAAAGAAAGTTTACTTATAAAATATGCAGAGATATCGTTTTCCATTTAATTCAAAAGACATCACTTCACTAAAAAGTGGAATAATCAAGACTATTATTTATCCAAAGAACATAGGAAGAATTTCCCAGGGAATGCATTCAAAATAAAGGATTTAATAAATATTCAATACAAAATGAAGACATTTGTTTCATCAACACGAAGTAAAATAACTCGAGAGCTTCAATACCACTCAATACCGATCTGCCGAACAGAACGGTATTCCTTCTAGTAGATATTTAATAAAACGAAAAAGGAGGTCCTCTCGAGGCAACGTAAAAATTTCAAACTCAAAGCTGGTGCGGGAGTCGAAGATTCTTTCTGCAAATTTTCGTTCGTTAAGAATCGATATTAAAGAGGAGAACCCTAAATAAATAAATTTCAACTTATTAAATTAAACTATCCGATTAAAATGAAGTAATAATTAAAAAAAGAGAGACAGAAATCAAAGGGGGCTGAAAGGAACTTCCAGTGAGCTGAAAGAAGCAACATATGAGATAAAAATACGGAGCTCTAATGTCCCTCTTGTTTCATAAAAGATCTACAGCATTAATTTGGTACGATACGGAACTGTCAAAATTAGGAATTTATTTTTGAAAACATTTTATTAAACGTAAATGATTTCTTTAAAGCCAGCCAATAACATTAAAATATATCTGATACCCTCGTACAAGGAAGTAGAAGTGGTAACATAGCGTGCCATACGCAACATTTCGTGATCAATAAAACTATGCGATATTAATTGCTTTTCTACATTAAGGTACCTTTAGTAAATAAAATCCTATTACTTTATTAACAAAATAATGACTTTCATTCTCAATTGCTTGCAATAAGATCGCTAAAAGTTCTCACAGACCATTTTCTGTATATTTCAGGTGCTGATGAGAGAGCAATAGTGACATAAAGCGAAGGTCTGCAAAAAACTGTACACTAACTTTACTCGAGAGCAGGTAGACATAGAAGTATGTCAGAAATCTCATACGTAATATTTCTTTGTAAGAATACATTATTAATAGGAAATGATTTCTATGTTTATATTTCTATCGTATAAGGGTTAAATACCATGATGTTTAAATTATATTTTTCTCAAACTTGGGGAATTTATGATTTTGCTTTTATCAATTATACTTTATTCATTAATGATCCTTAACAATTGTTTATCATCATGAAAGCGTTATAAATTTTATCCCCTCATTGACGATTTGATTCTGAATGTAAAATAAATAGATAGAAAATATCTAGTGAGGATGTATATAACTCTATTGCTATAAATGTATACTTTGGGTATACATATTAATATATTTTTCATACTCGCAGATAATTCTGGGAACATTAAAAATTAATTTTTAAAGGTTGATGCTTAAAACTAATTTTTGACTTCATATTTATTAAGTTTTAAAAGGTTAAGAATCTTCGAATGTTAACTAGACGTTTTAGCAAAAATTTATAGGCAATACAAAAAATATAACAATCACCATATGTGGAGGAATAATATTTCAAGCCACAGATACTTAGAAAAGATTTACATCACTTGACCTTGATTTTAAGCAACACATTTTAAACATCTAAGATAAATTAATAATGTATAAATTCAATCTACAGAACAAAAATCTGTCCCCCTTCTCACCCCCTCTCTTCTGTCTGCTAACATTTCCTCATTTTGACCTATTTTTTTTTCATTTAATGTTAACAATGTAATCACGATGAACTCTCATAATTACATTGCGAGCTGCATCAATTCATTTTCTACTTTAAATCGAAACTCGATTGTAAAATTCATATTTAAACCCACACTTAAACTTTTTTAATAATAAAAATAATAAATAAGAAAAATGTATACTTAAAAATGTCTTTTCGAAACAAATGTCCCAAAAGAAAGAAAGAAAAAAAACAGAGAACTTTGTCCAAGTAATTTTTTTCTGTATATTAAACATAGACACTAACCACAAGTGATCCAAAAAATAATGGAAAGTGACAGACATATTTTATTATTTCCTGAGAATTCATAATTAAAGGCAAATGCTGAAAATTAAAAAACTATGTTGTGTGTACACAAGTGAATGCAAACTCCCAATTTAAAAAAAATGGAAACTAAGGTCTTACGACTTAGTTTCCATTTTCTTAAAAAATACATAAGAATCCATAATACAACAGCCTACATAACCACAGCAGCATTTAATGATTCAAAAAGCGGCGATCCCATTTATTTTGTGACTGGTTAAAATATGCTTGACCAGTATCCATTTATCTAGGTATGGAAGTAATTAAACATAAACAGCGATTAAATATGATTACTAAAGAATAGTATGTAAATAAAAATGTTGTACAACAAATAACCACTAAGTATTCTGCACGGGTTCCTATATAAACCACCTGTAGGCCATTTATTATAACCTGAAGTCACGAAGTTAACTTCGGTATTAAGATAATTTTGGGGCAAATCAATGGCTTTATTTGTGATGCACTATGAGAATATGCATTAAGTTTATGAAAAATTGGATTTCCCCGCACCATCCAACTGAGCTCCATTGTAAACAGATTATATATATATATATATATATATATATATATATATATATATATATATATATATATATATATATATATATATATATATATATATATATAAACTAACGTAAACCAATACGCTAAAGGCTCAAATTATTTGACAGGGATGAGTCACATTTTTTTTTCTTATGGTTACAAAATCCACGAAAATATTATTAAGAAAGTTGCTTACTAATATACGCTGTAGTGTAATCAGTCGCATTTATAGCATACCAATTAAAATTTTTTTTGATAACATCCTTTTACGATTAAGTAATTGACGAATAAATGGGAAATATTTCACTTGGTGTTGACTAGGATCTAAAAGTTACAGCGCAGATTCGTAATATTCTTAACAAGACTGAATATGGGTTATAGAAATATCTGTGAATAATATAACAATGAAAAATTATTTACTCTCTTTGATGTACTTCAGATTCTAAATTTCAGTCTATCTAGGACTTTGGTAATAGTTACACAGTTTCTCCCGCGCTCCTATTGGCCCATTTTCCATTCAATATTAAAATTCAAATAGCTTTCATAGTATAAAGGTTATTGACTAAATCAAATGGTTTAACTCACAAACGTAAAAGAAAGTCCATACATTATAAAATCTAAGAAAATTATTTGAAAGGAAAATAAACTTGAATAAAATTAAGATTATTCTTACTTGTAACTCTATCCTCTTTTTTTCAGTTTCTATATACGATTATAGTAGAGTATTAGTTATGTTATGACAGTTTGTGATACATAGTTTTCCTGCGAATTTCTAACCAAATGCCATGTTAAGTGTTAGCGTTATTGTTTAAGAGACAAAAAAGAGATTTAAAGGATAAAAAAGATCATTGTAACATAGCCTCCAGTAATAACTGAATATAAATGCAATTGTAGATATTATTCCCGTCCTACAAAGTAAGTACATATCAGAAAATACATCGACAGAGTAAATTCTAAAGTTTCATGCTTATATCATTTTGATATACGTTCCTATTAATTTATCTTTAGTCGTAAGTTTTATAAGAGTCAATAATAATTTCAAAATTAACGTCAGATTCTCATAAAAAATTTACACTATTTTAATAAAATATTCCAAAAAAATTTTCAATGTCACTTCTTTGACAAAGTTTTAAAGGAGGCATTTCATTTGCATAAACTCAATCCGTAATCGAATAAGAAAAATAATAGAGTGTGAATGGATCATTTATTCGACCTCATTACAAGTAAGAGGTACCCCCCTTCACAATATGTGGCTCCGATACAAATCTCTTCAAACACGTGAAAAAATATCATCCCCCTTCCGTACAGATCCCAGTCCTGAATGGAATAAATGCATTCACGAAATTCCATAATTATCATTTTCGAAACAAAATGGTGAGTCAAGGCTCCGGGGACACCCACCTCCGTAACACGCGCAGATCCGACACGGGGCGGCGGATGAATGCGATCCGCGGCCTCTTTCTCCGGGGCCGATCGCGGATGCGGAGCTCCGCGGCATCCGCACACGGAGCCGACGGCGGGAGAAAAGGCCGCTCCCAATCCGCACTCGCAGTGCTACTTCCATTTAGCAACATGCTGGGATGGAAAAAAACCAGCTGCAACCAGAGGAATTTTGAATAGTCTCAAGGTGCCACCTTCTCAGCTGCACGGACTCATTTCCACTATTTATAGAATGACAGAAATCTTGCTTCCCGATTCCGTAATCGTTTTAAATCAGATTTCAATAGAGATTTACTGCCACGGAGAAACGTTCCCATACTCATCAAAATGATAATTCACGATAGTAAATACTTACATGGGATATTTAATATCTTACAACATAAGCGAAATATGGCTAAGAATGATAAGAGTAGATCAGATAAGACAAAGGATTAAACATTCTCCAATACCGCGAATGCTCTCAGCTCCCTCATCGTTAAGAAGCAGGGATTTATAAATTAACCTTTTCCTTACGGAATATTATATATATATATATATATATATATATATATATATATAAGTTTGCATTTAGAATAACAATCTGAGGGTTATACAATTTATATCATGAGAAAGATCATAAAAATTTCTCTAAAATGAAATATTTTTCGAATCTTTACCTCCATTTTCTGATTTTTGGTGAATTTTTAAAGATTAATTTTTAGACTTTAGTTTATTAAATGCTGATCACGTGATTTCTTTTTCTGGTACTTTAAATTAATTTATCGTCACGTGCATAACAACGAAATAGACAAAAAAAATATTTTTTTTCTTGCTAATGTGGCAGAGGATTGGACATTATCCAAAATAATATTAAAATACAGTAAAATATATGTTCCTCAAACTGTGCTATATTATTAAGTATGTGCTATTAGATTTAATTTGAATATTTTCTTCTACATTATTTTGATTATAAAATATCCGTTACGAATTTTTTATAAATATATTTTTTCGTTTTTTTACATCAATTGCATACATTGATCGTTGAATTTATTATAAATATATTTATACATATTTTTGGCATTAATTGCATACATTGACCGTCGTATTTAATTTGAATGTACTCCGTAGCGAAGTAAGGGTTTTCAGCTAGTTCTCTTATAAGAATGAATTTCTTACTGAGTGAATGAAATATGGGAAAGAAGGACAATAGTAGCTCATAGAGCAAAAATAATAAAAGAGACATTCTTATAAAGAATCCAGCGTATGAAACTGAAAACTGGAGTAAAATAATTTTAGCTGTTCTGTTAGTGATTATTTTTCTCATTCAGAATGAACTCAGTTCAGATACAACCAATAAAAAAAATGCTTGTTATATATTTAAATAAAACATAAAAATACAGAAAAAATTTCATTTAACAAAAGGAATTTCGATACTGTGTGTGTCTCAAGGAGCTACAATTCAAATAAATTGAATTCAACCCTACTAGTTACAAAATAACAATTGCATGATTATTTGAAATCAAATTGAAGTGTCATTAACAACTAGTGATACAGGATTTCATGCCGTAAATTGATAACTACAAAGGGTGAATACATTGAAACTTCTGATTGGATTTTTTCACACCATGAGCGAAATATGGGTGAAAATAACACAGTTTTTGGAATAGTTTCAGAATAAAAAATTTACATATCATGATGCCTTGAATTTTGGCCCTTTCCTGTTGCTATCTTCATTATAGAACATGCACTTGTTTCAATATCTGAAATATATTATATTTATATTAATAAGTATATCAATAGGTATCCCATCATACTGAATATTCTAAACTCACTTATCGTAGAAAACGTGGACGGTAAAAGCTATCAGAAAAGAGGAATTTAGGCTTGCCCTAAATTGATACCATCACAAGATCACGAAAATATTTCTAGTATTTATGTAATTGTGTTATTCCAGTTGATTATTTTGTCTGATCCCAAGGTCAACAAAAGCATTTGAAATTGAAATCGGCAAAATTTATCCCCTTTGATAAATCATGGGAATAAAGAATGACCATATTATGGTAATTTTAATTTGTAGTGTTCTAGAAGAAAAAGGATTTTTCTCTGTTATTTTTATAGACACTTTACAAAATAAAACTTACGTATTTTATGTAAGAAATGTATAATTTTGTCATGAATTTTGCATGCATGAATGCATATATAATTAGTATATTCGATTTTAGTACGCATTAAAGTATTTTATAAAATAATAACATACATAGAATTACATAAGGAAAGAGGCATTTTTAATGGTATCACTTAGATATCTAACAGGTTTTAATTATGTAAAAGATATTTATCATAACAAACTCATCTCCAAACCCTCTGATCTGCCAAGAAGGCAACTTCTGGGTTAGAGAAGATAGCTTTAAAACATGAGTGAATAATACGGAATAGTTTATTTTTTCTAAATCAAACTGTCATATTTACACTAGGGTAGTTAAAACTAGTACAGTCGAACCCCGTTATAATGAACTTAAAGGGACCAAAGGTTTTGTTCGCTTTATCCAGTGGTTCGCTATATCCGGACCGTTAAGAAAAATGCTAGAGTTCACAAAATGCATAACTCATTAGTTGCAATGTGTATTCAATAATGATGTATTAAAAAAATGATAAAATCTATTAAAAATGATCATTAATGAATGAAAACGACTAAAATAGATTACAATAAATTGACACAAATCTAATTAAATTACGTACAATAGGAAAACGGCAGGACCAAAATTTTCGTTCGTTATATCCGTGAGTTCGTTATATACCAGGTTCGCTATAACGGGGTTCGACTGTATATGAAATTAATGTTACAAGTGTAGATAAAATTTTTTATAAAAAACGTATTCATGATATTTTAGAGTTCTTACATAGATGTTTTTGGTTGTAGTTGATGTATGAGCAAATAGAACGAGGAAATTCATCATTTAATATGTAAAAGGAATCATGAATAAAATGATAATGTTGTTAAAAGAACGAACATTTGCATGGATTATTTTACCAGATTAGTTTATTATTTAAGAGAAGATAATTTTTAATTGTCTAACTTCCAGAAGGACTTTGAGGTTAGCAATGACCATTAAGGATTTTTTTTTGGGGGGTGGGGTGGGGGGTGGTAAGGAATTTACAAATAAAATAAGGATTTTACAAATAAAATTTTAAAAATTGAAAATCTGCTGAAGGTAAGATCGACAGAAACGAAATTTATGCGATCCCAATCCCTTCTGAAGATTACAAATAGGTACATAAACATTTATTTCTGTAACATAAGTACTAACCTCTTTCAAAAAGTGTAAATATAAAACACGGTTTCCCCTTACAAGATACTTCACAGATTGTGCAAGTGTTGTGGGGTCCCTCTACGTTAGCCCGAGCAAGGAAGCGTTTGCACATACTGTTTATCATTTTGTGCGGAATATATCTAGTGTTCTTTTTCTAACACCTTAATAGCTATGAAGGAGGATCTTAAAAATATTCACAAAGCTCTTAATAACTGGATCATTGGGAGGAAGTTAGCTTAGCAAATACAAATGAATTGATCATTACTAATCAAAACAAATTTATGAAGTCAGCTTGAAAATTTATAAACAACACACATTAATCCAAAAGATGTTATCTATATGTTAGTAAAAGGCAAAATAAAATTTTAAGAATATAGCATAAAATTCAAAGAGACTTCTGATTTTTATTTGAGTCAGACTCGCGCATTCACTCTCATTTATGCTGATACCGATAATGCAAAAATTGCACCATGGGAGGGGTCACTAAAATGCAAAATTAGGCATCTTCGGTAATCATGGACCAGCGTTTTACGTGGTCAACTTTACCAGCTTTCACTGGCCACACAAATCCTGGAGGATCTGATTTTTTTCTGTAGTGGATAAGAATGAAAGAAATTTCCAGCCACCAGACGTGTCCAGCGCACTCGTGATTTGTGTCAGGCAGCCAACTCCAGATTTAGGATGAAATCTAGATATACGACAGCTGCATATGTTGGAAATGACTTTTTTTCCTATACCCTGTTGAGGAGCCCATAAGAGTATGAAATCAACGACAGCTAGGTAAGCAGATAATGTCTAATCTTACGATTGTTCTTACATCACTGGTTTTGGCACTAAAAACATTTTGCTCTGTTTTATATTGTAACGCCACTAGTAGTTACTTGTATTTAGTTTGATTTTTAGCAATGCAAAGTCTTGAGGAATATGATTCCCCCCCCCCCCCCCCCAATTCGGAGGCCTTGTCCCTTTAAGCATTCGCTTATTATCACCGCGTTTTTACTGGCCTTTTTTATTATGGGGGCACCAAATAAGTGGACCAGTCGTCCCCTACGAAGGGACGACACAAACGGAGGCATTTTTCATGGCGCAACGCCGGGATTCGATCCGAGCACCCTCAGCAACGAAAACCAGCGCGTTGTACCACAGGGCCGCCACAAACCCGGAATATGATTGTTAATATGTACAATTATTTTAGTACCCTGAAAGCAAAAAACACACTGCCAGACTCAACTCTCTATTTCTTATAGGTACTATAACATATCTAGAAGAATTTAGGGGCTACAGTAATTTTAAAGTGCATCTTCTCCACGCATACACAGAGGATTTTAAGACTTTCGCTCTTTGAGAATCAAATCTAAATCCGCTTTAACAGGCTTCTTTAAGTCTAGCTAAGCCAGGTGCTTCGAGGTTTGGATTAATTTGTAGATAATTGAAATCTTGATTATCCTAACTTTGACTCAGTTGGTAAAGTTACACCAAATTCTCTTGAAATTCATGACCTATTTTCCTGAGTTGAGACTCAGTTTTCTTACTATCTCACTATTATATAATTAAACATCAGTTACTCGCAAATACGAGCTATTTCTTAGCAATCATGGCTACAGAAAAAGCCTCCTCCATGCCAGATCAGTTCACCAATACGCTGTTTACGGAGTTAATGCAGTTTCATCCTTCTCTTAGACGTTAGATTTAACGAAATTAGATAAAATGGTTGAGGTTCGTTAAAGATGATAACGGAATAGCTTCGTAGTGGTTAACACATGCTTCCGTAACATGGAGAATTCGATGTTTGAATATTCTTGAAATGCCCTAGGTGATTTATGGTGAAAGATAATATAAGTGTGGCAGAACTTAAGTCTTTAAAGTTGCGATTAACGATAAAAGTGATTTCCACCGGGGGTCAGTATCACTTTTATGGTTTCATTGTAGCCTTTCTCAGGCCGGAGGAGAATGAGAGATTCACGATAAAAGATGATGGAATAGCTACGAGGACTAGTGGTTAACCCATACGTCCCGAAATTGAAATATTCTGGGCTCAACTCCTAGACTTGCAACATAATTTTAATTCATAGTTAAAATGCTCGTGAGAATGGTAGAAAATTAAACTGTTAAAAAAAAATGCATAAAAATTGTGAGTACATGGGATATTAAATCCCAGAAAACCTTACAACCTTTCAATTTCACAGTTTCTGTTTTTCCTATCCTACTGACAAAATTAATGCTTTATTACGAAAACCGGTTTTCATAGGAATTTTTTGGATGGATTTTTTAGATTTTAATAACTAAAGGGTATATATAAACATGAAATAACACGTAACATCTTGACATACTTAAAAGTATACCAATGATTGTTTTTGAGAATTCAACAGCATGAACAAACAATGTTTTACCATTGCGTATATTTTAGTATTATGAATTCATAATCAGTTATATGTCGCTACACGTTTTCAAGTATCAAAATATTCAATAGTATTTCAAAAATAATTTTTCAGGGGATTTTGAAACTCTGCTTATGTTCTTTTTTTCTTTGTAAAATACGCAAGCTTAAAAGATATACTAATGTTATAATTAAACAATTACACCGTTGTCCAAGTTTTCACAAAGAGCGGAATTTAAACAACATGTTTTGTATTTCTTCATCTTTTGTCGGAGGTACTTTCGCCTTTATTTTTATAATTCGTAGATAACGCTGAAATTTTTAGACAGGATTATATTATTAAACGGACAATCAAAGTTTGCTTCAGACACTATGTATAGTAAGCCAGAGCGTAGCGCAGTCAAAAGTGTTTGCATGACTGGATTTACCATGTATTCTATTTCATAGGTCTTTAAATATTTTTTCTTCCTCCAATTAAAATGTAAAATATAGATTTTAAACTTGGATTGAGAATATGAATATGATGTACAAGCAAACCTTTTCTAAAGCAAATAATCCCTTTTTTAAATGCAAATGCCTCCTTTTTACAATGCGAATTTGAATCCGGCAAGACATCGTAAGAGGATATTCGGTAACTACGGGGATACCTCGCCTGAAGCAACATGTTTTTCTACATACCAGGGAAGTCCCAGAAGGCTTATTATAAGCACTCCAAACCATTCTCGTTTGAACTCCTGAACTGAACCATCGTGACTCCTCGTTTTCAATTAGAAATAACCCATGAACAATAGCGTGCCTATAATACAGAAGATACGCACCCTACTAAGAGCATTTTAGAGAACTGCATAGTATGAACAGCTTTCTATAGCAGGGGAGGAAGATACACGCTTGATAACAATGGTTTTGCTATACGTAAGATATTTCATCAGGCAACAAAGATTTTTCTCCTCCTTTTGAATAGAATTTTCCTTTTTTTTGACACAAAATTTTAATTTCTTTAAACGCACATATTTTTTATAAAGATTATTATAAATATAAAATGTACTTGATCAATTCGAAATTTTAAAAAAAATCAAAATTTAAAGCATGTTTAGTTATGTGCTGAACCAATAGCTCAATCTAACGCATATTGTTTATTTATTTTTTTTTCACTTTGTACTTAGAGAAGTTTTAAGAATAATTTGACTTCAAGATTTATAAAAACTTTATAAAATCTTTAATCACTTTAAAGGGGAAAAAAATTCCATCAAATAAAATATTTTCAGGATTTTGTACCTCACGTCAAAAATTCTGAAGAAAGTTTAATGAAAATAGAACAAAAAAAACGCTCTACAAAATTTCATGCAGATATTTTGCAAAGGAATTTAAATATTCCCTTTAAAAAATGGCAAATCAGGAAAATTTCTACTTCAAGACTCGAACAAACTTGAACTACAGATATACTGTAGAATACGCACCGACAGTACAACATAAAAACATTGTATTTAGCAATGCCATGATCGTAGAAACACACGGATTGTGTTAACTCTATCGTATTTTTTAGCCAAGAAAATGAAAATGAGTTTTTTGTTTTAGATTTTTGTGCTTCAGAACCCTTGTAAATCCGGATGTTTAACAAAATTTTAAACTGATGATGGGACCACAGCAAGTAAAATTTTCAATAGAAGTTTAACTTTGAATTTTCATCCAACATTGTTCTTTACTCTCAGATTTTCGCCATAGTTTCAACACAGTTGAGCTACTTACAGTTCATAGCTAATGCAACGTTTCAGATGCTGTTGCATTAATTTTTTACATTACGATAGGATCTTAATAGAAATCAAATTTTAAATGCATATAATTTTTGAGCATCTTATAGGCAGCGTCATAAATGCGTGTGTAACCTGTTTCTCTCTCGACTGGGAGAGAAGGAGCGAAATATAGGTCGGAGTAAATTAAATATTCCCTGAAAGACTTCTTTTTTCAAAGTAGGATGAGGGGAGAACATTAGATTCTTGTTTAAAGAGGAACCAATACACAAAGTACGAGATTTGAGGAGGTATTTTGGTCTTATAAGGGAAAATTTTTCCTCTTATTTTTATTTCAAGAACAATGCTAAAAACTGATATCTGAAAAAAATTCCCTTTTTTGTAGTTTCTCAATATAATTGTGACTTATATCAATTTTTAGAGACTTTTTTTAGTTCTGAGTTTAACAATTTTCAGCAATTCCAGCTACATTTTGGTTTATTTGTGTATTTTTAAATTTTCATTTATGGGAGTAAACTCTGATAGCATTGAAAAAAATATACGAAATATACATCCAAAACAATATTAATGAAGGTGGAAGCAGCGATTATTTTAACTACCATGAGCTGCGATATGTGAGCAGTTAATCGGTGCAATCAGAATACCAAGATTTTTGTTCATGGTTTTGCTTTTGATAAAAATAAATAAATAAATAACAACACTGGAATAGACTTTCCTTCCTACTCCCTTTTTTTTTCTTTCTTTTGTGTGTGTGTGTGTTTGTGTTTGAAAGATTAGAGAGATAGAGTACAACAATTAAATTTTCCTCACAAAGTACATTTATTATACAGTTTAAACTCGACCTTTCTCACATTGCCCTAACTAATCTTTCTTCGCTCATTAAAAACCAACGGCAGCCGGCTAAGGTATCGAACTCATCACCTTCGGCATCCCACAAGACACTTTTACCGCTGAACTCCGTGCCTGATTGTCTTTACAAGATTTACTAGAAACAATCTTAGTATAGTTTAGTAGATTAGAGATCAGCCCATCTCTTCGGAGAGCCGAGGTTTCCATGTTCAATTACTAGACCGAAAAAATTATTTAAAAGAGGGGGAGGGGGGATAAAATGTGAATATGATTGTGTGAGAGAGTGTGTAACGTTATAAAATGAATGCGATCTCAAGATGTCATTTTCGATACTCTGAACTCACGATAATCCGTTCGTATCACAGTGAAAAAAAGTTACACTAAATACCAACTGTCTGGTAGGATGTCAACATGAACCATCGAAAAAGAAATATTACATAAATTTTACATATGAAAAATTGGAAATGCATGTTTTTTATTGCTATTTTGACTAGGTATTATTTAAAATATATGTATTTCATTAATTACATTATTTATGCGATATTACCCATGTTTTCCAGCTTTCCGTACACACCCATGCATTAATTAGTTTTACTCACCGGGTTCATTATAGCATAAATATCTCCAAATCCAGGACTTATAAATTCGAGATCCCTAACCAATGCAATCTTAAGTCCATCTTTTGATATCGCATGTCTTGGTAAGTGTGACCAACCTTAATAGCTAAGTACAATTAATGGTATAAAATTGGTAATAAAACAATAAGATGTCAAAAATTATTTCCATAACCGAATTTCGGAAAGAAAAGGAATAGCCAAGAGAGGGAAAGTTTGCTTATGTATACGCACCTTATCTACTTCAAGATCAACGACCTGTTGACAAAGACAGAAGAGCTAAACTAGAAGTAACGAGATAAAGTAATAAAGCGGTAAAATAAAGTGCAAAATAAAAAGGAAAATATACCTAAATCTTTGAGAGGGAAATTGATTGCTTTATTATCTATATATATAAAACAGTTCCGTGACTGACTGACTGACATATAACGCACAGACCAAACCACTGGTCCTAAAGGGCTGAAATTTTGCATGGCGATTCTTCTTATACTGTAGAGGTGCACCAAGAAAGATTTTTGAAAAACTCTTCTTAGATTTTTTAAAATTAAATTTTTAAGCTGATTTTGTAACTTTTTTTAAAATTTGCATTTAAAATAATTATCTGAGGGTTATAAAATTTATATCGCGAGAAATATCATAAAAATTTCGTTAAAATGAAATCTTTTTCGAATCTTTACCTCCCTTTTATGATTTTTGGTGAATTTTTAAAGATTAATTTTTAGAATTTAATTTATTAAATGCTGATCACGTGGCTTATTTTCTTTTAATTTTACGTCACGTACATAACAATGAAATAGACAGTTTTTTTCCTTCTTGCTACTGCGGCAGACGATTGGACATTGGATCCAAAAAAATATTAAAATGCAGTATAAGAAATGTTCCACAAACTGTACTATATTAACTGTACTATATTCTTTAGCATTTTCTATTAGATTTAATTTGAATATTTTCTTCTACATTATTTTGTCTATAAAATATCCGTTACGATTTTGTTATAAATATATATATATATATATATATATATATATATATATATATTTGGCATTGATAGCATACATTGACCGTTGTATTTAATTTGAATGTATTCCGTAGCGAAGCACGGGCAATTAGCTAGTATTATATAAAATTACAAGCATTGTTACTCTCCTTTCCGGTTTGTATTTTCTCAAAATTACATGCATCAAAATTGTGAGGGATGGAAAAATAAATTTGTAAACAATCAGGAAATGAAAAAAAAGTTATCCTCAAATATCCACAAATGTTAATTAACGTTCTTAGCCGCGCTTATCAGCGAGATTCTTACTAGGTCACTACTGCGCGAATCTAACAACGGTGTCACTCTTATCTCCGCATGTGTTACAAAGAGTGATAACGAAACGACATCATTACTAGAGAACTCAGGTTTTTGTTTTATTAACAAAACTAGACTGCAAACAAACAGCTGCGTCATTTTACTTCTATCTCACAGTTCAAGAGATGACGAAACACGGACTGCTTATTGTTTACAAGCAGTTTTATGAAAAGGATAGAACTTTCTTGCACTGATTTCAATTGGATAAAGCCAAAAGCCTGCTGGGGTGAATTGAATTTTACTTAATATTAATGCTACTGTAAAGAAGAAATCAAAAGCATTGATTATTAATTTTTTAATTATTATATTATAATTAATATTATCTAAACTAAAGGAATTTTTCTAGTATGTTTACTGAATTTTTGATTAGTTAACTATCCCATAAACTAGTATTTTATCTTGGCAACATTTCTAGAGCGGAGTTTCAACTAAATTATGAAATAAATTATTGACGAAATTTCATCCTCTTCACTGTCACAAATTACAGTTCAGGACAGTTTTCAGATCAATGGATTAGAGGTTTGATAACAGTTAAAATTCACTTACATTCAATGGTTTAACTAGCTAACAGTCCTAAACATGAGCATCACTACCTGATTATATTCATTTCCATAAACATTTCTGGCTAATTTTATATCATTCAAGTCATTCTAAATAACACCAGCTAACTTCATTCATAATAAATTCTAATTTGAGCTTTTTTTTTTTAAAGCTTACACAAATGAGTCTCTAGAATAAAAATTTAGTATCGAGAACTCTCTATGCATATAGTTTTACAACAATTTAAAATTTTGTATATATTAGATCTTCAGTTTTCCTTGTTGATTTTACACATTACTGTTTAAATTAAAAATCAATAACGTGCAATGAACTCAAAACTTTCCCCTGGTTTATTAAATTTTGAAAAGTTAAAAAGGCCAAACTCAAATTTTCAGAATATTTGTGCAACTACCGATTATATATCTACACCACATCCGCTACTTACCCTTTCCCATGCATTGCAGTCCGCATTATTGTCTCGGATGTTAACTACCGGTATGCACAGAAATTCCTAGGGGAAAAAAAACAACAGAAAAACGCTGTATTCCTTTCCCCTTGAACATAGCTTTTCATATCATTCTCAGAAAAGGATCCGAAGTTTTGCTCTGAACTGTTTGGCTTCTTCTCTTAGTTAGCATTAAACAGAGTGAGTTGGACCATCCGATCGGCGATATTATTATATGCATTCTTTGCGTTCAGGCTGAGACGTCGCTAGAGCAAAACCCTTGGTTCTTAATGGAGACTTTGCATAATAGCAATACCTAGATATGAAACCGTGGAAATAAAGGAAGTATTGAAACAAAATGCAGTTTCAATTCATAGGTAATGCATATAGGGGCCCTATATTTTTCACGAATGGAGCGTATATGTGTCTGAAGTAATGATTCTACGTAATTATGATGAATTGCAAAATCCAAAGGATTGTGAAATTGTTTATTATTATTCAATCGAACAATCAAATAGTATTTCAGGCAAACACCTGAAGAAATTTAGTTTGTTTTTGTTGTTTATAATACAATTCTTAAGACTCATTTTTATTATATTGCTAAATACAGAACATTTATATTATAATCACAAACATACTACTATATGTTATAAATTTTTTCATCTATAAATAAACTAAACGGTATGAATTCAACAGAAATTGAAAAATAAGAGATGCAAAAAAACGCAGGTAGAAAAGCTAAAATTCTGATTTAAAAATAACGCTAAAAATTCATAATTTAAAGTAAATAAGTTCTGAATGCGAATTTCAAAGGATTAAAACAGCCATCTTCCTCAGGAGTCAAGCTGCAACAACTTGGTTCTAGTAAGGCGCTTCGCAGCTTTTGATGAAGAAAGTTGATTTAGCCTTTAAATTTACTTACTCTTAAATCTGATATTTTAGGATCGTTTCTTTTATACCTTTTGGAGGCTTTAAAACAGATTTTCTTGCATCCCTTACTTTTATATCTGCACTGCATCAGAATCGTAGAATTAATTAGTTCTTAGTATTAAACGTTAACACTCAATAATTTATAGAAAGAAAACTGTATTACACAATAAGTAGTTTACTTTTAAGAAAATCCTCTACATTATTAGAGATAAGAATATTCCTGATAACATTTTATTGACTTTTTGTTGGGTCACAAAATGAGTCCTTTAGTTTTTAAGAACTAAATAGTAAAAGCTTCCGATAATTATGGATACAGTCTTTCTTCATTTTACATAAAGCTGTTTTTCAGTAGCAGATATGAGAAAAATGTATGGAAAATAATTACTTATGCAGCAGCAAAGTGCAAACAAATTTGTCCTTTTATGGGTGCACAAATATACAACTTGAAAATAGTCGACAAAGCGAGAATTCAAATTTTTCAATAAACCGACGGATATATTAAATACAAGGGACGCAATTCGTGAAAAATTTTGAAATTTGAGAAGAAATAAAAATTAAAAGAACAATAAACCTGCTATACCCTTTAAGATAAACAAAAAATAAATAATTCATATGCAGGGTCTTAGCTGATGTGACTGTGTATTTAATGATGATAATCACGGGAAAAAATATTAAATACTTTGAACTAATTTCCAGAAAGTATAATTATATAGATCTAGGAAATATAAGTTCTGATTCAAATCACTGATTATAATTTATATATATATATATATATATATATATATATATATATATATATATATACACAGTCGAACCTCCATATATCGAACTTCCCTATATCGAAATTTTCTATATATCGAACCCTTAGCAAATCTCCATGTTCATTACATAGAAAAATTGTTTCTACATATCGAAAAAATCTCTAAATATCGAAATTTTTTTCAAGACAAATTGGGAGATTTTATTCCACTTTAGAATAAAATCTCCCAATTTTTGGCATTTGAAACAATACGTCGTGGACTTCAATTCGCGGAAAATGTCCCTGATAAAGCTTTTAGTGGACTGAATAAATACGAACATTTCTTTGAACTTTCCGCAAAACTAACTGTTCAGCAAGATATTCGTAGTTTCTTTTTAAAGAATGTAACTGTGATCATTGTAACCACTGTCTGCATTATTGTTTTTTAAAGATATGTAGTAATCAATAAATCTTTTATATTAATTCATTTTTCAGTTATTAACTTTCATTTAATGGGATTCGCATATAAATTAGAAATAGAGTTTCATATACGAAAATTAGCTTTAATTTTTTTTAAGGAGAATTATGATAAGACTAAGCTCAATTCTATATATCGAAATTTCTATATATCGAATTTTTTTGCGCAATTTGCTACTTCGATATATGGAGGTTCGACTGTATATATATATATATACTATTAGGTCTTCGCTAACACCATTCATCCTGTACAGGGTTTATATAGCCTTGAGTATATACTGATGATTTTAGGCTATTTGTAAAATTAAATTTCACACATGGAGAACACGAGAGCCCGGGCACACTCAAAGCCACACAAAAGAATTTTATGTGCTCAGCACTAGAGTCAAATGAGTTATACACTGTTATATATTATATATATAACCTTTAGATGATCTCTGTGACCACAATACTTTGCAGGACTCCCTGTGGATTGAAAGATCGAGGCGTATATTTTAAAGAAAATCGTGCTGACGGTAACTTTCATAAATAATAACGCGCAGATGAAAGGAAGAAACGCACACTAGCATAAAATTTTATATTATGACAGGTGAAAGTGAGTATTACATAATATATAGATTATAAAAGATACTTTTTTCTGCTACATTTTCTAATAAATTATGTTTTACTTTAGATATTACGAGATTTTTTTTAATTTGTTTTAACACTAGCGGCACAACTCGAATTAGCTTTCATAATACTGATCAAATAGTTAGGAGGGGAGAACCATCTGCAGACAGAAACAGTTCCTAAAGGCTTACTCCTAACTAACTATAACTAGTATCAACTTTTTGACTTTGGAGCTAGTAACTAATTATAAAAGCTCAGAGTATTTTAAAAAAATTAATTAGACGTGAATGTTATGTATTTATTAATGCAACTGGATCTTTTAACGAGAATAATATACATAAAGATAGTGTTTTACTATAACATTTAATTAGTTAGAAAATCATTGCGTTAACTACGTAATACTTTATCACAACACTCAACAAAAACTACAATATATGCTATATAGTGTTCAACACTCAATGCGTAGGTGCTAATGGCAGCTGATAGATTGAGGGTAAATGCGTATGTCGCACACACACGCATGAGAATGAGTGACATACGTATGATTGATTGTTGGGTGTAAGCTGGTTGTTGGGTGTTACTGAGCCTTCATTAGAGGAAAATAAAAACTGAAAATTACTCTTAAAATACGCATGAAAAGGGAATTTGTGACAGGAGAAAAAATGCTTTCGTCAATATGTTCAAAAATTTTTACCCAGGCAATACGAGGCAGCAGATAGAGATAAATCGGAGAAGTCTAGGAAACACAACTGAAATTTGCGCATCTTAAGATTACAACTAGGGTCTTGAGGTTATATTAATACGGTTTCTAGTATTTAGAAAATATGCCATTGAAGCGGAATGCTTAGCATCGAGGTCTTTCCATGAAGGAGTGCGTGCTATTTACATTACACGCGTTAGGAATTACGGAGAATACGACCGACTACACCTCTAACCCAAAGCCTGATTTCCAAACATAAAAAAAATTGCCATTTTCCGAATTAAACACAGATGACCGGGGAGGATACAGCCACTGATTAGCTGAAAATATTATGGGAGTTTTAACTATTAGGAAGTTCTTAGTCGAAGTTCGAGCCAAAAACAATTGTGACATCGCTAGGCATATCTCAAAGGAGAACATTAGTTCTTGGGTTCAAGTTATCTTAAAATACGCATATGGCCATATTGTTATTTTCAAAATATGTAATGAACTAGGAGAAGTCTAGCACGGTTTTGAGATTGTGAGTTCAAACATCATTACAATTAATTTCCTACATAGCACAGTTACGATCAAGTGAAAGTCAGAACTACATAATATATAGACTGTCAAAGCCATTTTTTTTTCAGTTCCGTCCTCTAATAAATTATGTTTTACTTTAAATATCACGACATCTTTTATTAGTTTTAATACTACCGACGCAACACGAATTGGCTTTCGTACAAAAACTCCCCAGCAGACATACACAGGAAATACGGTGCCCTCTCTGTGCGTTGGGATATTAAAAAACCTGTCTTTAATAACTTGCAACTACGATCTGTAAGAACTATGGATCTAGTCTTTACAGATTGTAGCCCGGGAGTAGACTCTGCCCGGGCTATCTAACATCGAGGCTGGTGTTTCAACAACTACACTAAACTGGCGATATACAGAATGTTTGCTTATTTATTTTTTTAGTTCTGACCTCTACCCATTTCTTTTTGAGGCTGATGACTCAGGATATTAGACTGTACGTATTTATTCATTCAATTTTTTTTTTGACAAAGCACAATTTTTAATCACGATTTTTGTCGAGTATCACTCTAACCGGATTGAAAACTATAGACACCATTCGGCTGGACCAGGGATACAGATTGGGTGTTTAACCACGGGACTGCTGATCTACGAAACAAACAATGTTAGTTATAGGAAAAACTCTCATTTCTAGACCCCCATTACTCACTCACTACTGAAATTTTCTTTATATAATAGATACTATATATTCCTTCTCTCTCTCTCTCTCTCTCCCCCCTCTCTCTAATATATATATATATATATATATATATATATATATATATATATAAAATGTCAATTCACTACATTATCATATGATTTTACAATGGAGGTTGAAACACTAAACGCGTTCAGTTTATTTTCTAGACATATTGTATTTTTATACGCAAATTTCCTCTACGAAATGAGATAGTAAAAATGGATGCGCATGATTTTTAAAAACATGCAATGCAAAGTAGTTGAATTGGATCTCTATTATTTAAACAATCACTTTTATTTCTTGAAAGGAGAAAATCGCTAGAAGAGGAAGCAAGACAGGAACACGTTGAGTATGCTCCTATGCGATATCGAGATAAAAATAAACACGAATGAAAGAATTAAAAATTTCTGGAGAGAAAAAAAAAGAAGAGGGAGAAACTGCCACTATACAATATTGTTCCCTGAAGCCACTGAAAGTAAAAAATATCCCACAGAGTGCACATGAATAAAACCTTATGAAACAGTCTATTTTCATATCCCTTTTTTCAAGTGAAAGTGGTGTTTATTTCGTTACTGAATCTGGGCGTTCATTCTCGGCAGACGCTTACAGTGACCCCTACTTTATCAGATATCTAATTAGGGGCTTTTAAAAATCTTCCTGGAGTTTCTGACATCTTTTTGTATTAATTAATGGCCTTATTTTCATCCTGATCGACATTAAATTAGAGACTTGTATATCTAAACAATGGGAATATTGTATGATTTTGGGATGGTCGACAAAATGAGATATTACTATAAAGGATTAAAAAATAAAGAATTTTAAGAATTTCGAATGAATTTAAAACTGTCTTCTCAATATGAAACTAACAACAGAATATTTTCTTGGGAGCTTGGGGTCCATTAACCCCCCCCCCCCCCCAAAAAAAAAAAAAAAGCAAAAAAGAAAGAAAGAAAGAGGTAGGTTCAAATTGCATTTTTCGCCTTCAAAAGCTGTAGACTGTAATCTGTGGCTCCATTAATATATATATATATATATATATATATATATATATTTTTTTTTTTTTTAAGGGATAAAGTAGTAGTCAAATTGTAGACATATTCTAGATCAAGGCAATTTAACAGATTCCTATTTTAAAAAGTATAACATCAATTTAATTTTATGAAAGACGAAGCAAAATTAAAAATGAAGAGAAAAGAATTATTATACTTAACACGAGCAAACTCTTTGGTATTTTAATGTGAATATTTGATGCATTTAGCAGCGAATGTTTAATAAATTACTATCACTTATCCATTACTTACACTCTAATGCCATTACCTTTAGGCACAACAGTAGTATAAATATTTAATGTAAATCTATAAATTATTGAAAATTATTAATCTTCGAACATAACAATATATCCGACTTTAAAAAAAAGAAAAAAAGAAAAAAACCTCTGTTTTCATTTTGGTTAGTCGGTTAATAGGACCAATTTAGATTAATTTACTGTATTTTATTTTTATTAACTGCAGAAATGGAGAAAAACGAAACGCAAGCCAAACAGTAGATCAGTTAATTCCACAGAGTTACAAACAAGTTTTTACACCTATAGAAGTGGTTTCAAGAGACTCATAAAACTGAGGACTTATATAGAAATACTTGTGTATGCGTGGAAAATGTGTTCAACAAATATGAAGGCTTGCCTCTATCCTTCTCTCTGTTCAGTTATGTATGTTTCTCTTTTCTTGTGTACATTTGTGTTTTCCACATATAAACAGTGTATACTTTCTTGGCTGACTTTTCAACAGTTATATATAAGTTATTTCCAGAAAGAAAAATAACTTCTACTGTAAGCTTTTAATTATTCCAAGATATGGACGAGGGTGTGTAATATAATAAAGGTGATCCATCTTAATAAGTTGCAAATATACTTTCTTAAATGTTCTTTTTTTATCATCCAAATTTAATAATTTTAACTATCAAATTAACAATATCGCATCTGAAATGACTGCGAAAAATTTTGTTAAAGTGAGATTTTATGGTTTAAACATCATAACATACATCTCAAAAAAATATTTCCAAAAATTTTAATCTAATAATTTTCACTCAACGGCAGCGCATTTCACATCCGTAAGCAATATAAAATCTCTCTCTCAGAATCCAACGAGCTCAAAACACGGCATCGAATAGCACAGAACTGCGAACAGAAAACAATGAATCAAACTGCAAAACAGACGCATTATCTTTCCATTTGATATTTAGACTCCGCGAATCCATTCCAATCTACATTTTTATATCCATTTTTGGTAGCTATAACTTAGGGGGGAAGCCCCACAGGGGGATATGGGGTGATGGATCCCCGACCAGTAACGGATCTGGTACACCGCAGTTCCTGAATGTACTACTCCCTTTCAAAGGGATATGCAGTAACATTTATTTTATGTACATATTTTTCATAGGGATATGCAAAGGAGAGCATCATATGGGTAAATGTTTAGAAATCAGGAGAGGGAGAGTCATTCCCATGGGGGCCCCGAAAGCTCTGTTCTTTCTTAATGAAACCACAAAAGCCTTGTGCATTGCTTCCGCTAGTAACATTGAGTTGGTCTATTATTGAATACAAAATACAATATTATATAAGCGCGAGGGTTACTCATGTAATGGAATTATTTTTAACATTTTCACAAATGTACGTCGTATTTCTACTTTGAGAAGGAAGTCTCTTTATTCAGCTCGATTCGGTTAGAAGGGGGTGGAAATTGTAAAGAATTAAAATCGATTCGATTTAGAAGGGTTATAAAAATCATATCCTTTTTCAAAAGTTTTGTTGTAAAGGGTCGGCCGGAATAGGGATAAGTCGATTGACCAAATGCGTTTTCTACCGGGAAACAGGCACAAAAGAATAAGATGTGACATTAAATACTGTATTTAGAAGGCAAAGTCTCTGAAGCTATGCATAACGTGTACGTGTAATGTAAAAGTTACAAATAATCTCATCGGTGTTATTTTCTTAGGGGCAAAGAAATTCTTCTATTCGTTCCACCAGAACTTAATATACCCAATTAGGACGTGCATATGTATGGCTTTGTGCTCACTTGTTATGACCTCATGTTATGGTTTTCAGATAATTTAACCTGAAAGTATCTGTAGTAGCAGTTAATACTTAACGCGGATACCTGGGCAATTTCTCATGTTTTATTCGCATTGTTTGAGCATAAAATATTAGCTCATAAAGTACAAACTTTCAGAGGTATTTAAAAAAATGGCATCAACCCAAAAGTCAGAGGATATAAAAAGATTGTGCTGTAAGCCAGCATCAATATCTTAAACCCTTATGGAATTATGAATCACGAATCCAAAGCTGTACCTGTTTTTCCATTCACCACCAAGCTATGTCAAAATTTGTACATGTTAGGGTTTAGTAAACAGGATTTTATTTATGTATGTCCAGTAGTGACTGGACCCAATGGATATGAGACACTAAATAAATTAATTCAAAACCAAAATCTCGTAAAATGCAGAAAGCTTTAAATTTCTTGATTGTTTGAGGATATCCAGAATTTTCTGAGAAAACAACTCACACATAAGCTAATAATTAAGAACTTATTTTCTCGCAGGGGACTCAATACTTACGTTATAGAGTGGCATTAATATAAGAATTTAAATGATAACATTCATATGTGCGAATAAAAAACATTATAAAGTATTTTGACTCAGGAATAGGGGTCCCATTACATCTAAATCTGCTGATGTAATTTTAATTTTTCATCGAGAGTTTAAGAAACGAAACAACCTCGTCCAAGATCTGATTTTATCATTCATATCAATTACAGTCGTAAACTGTTGAATACTAAATTTCCTCACCGTAAGTACTACAGAGTTTAATAGTTTCTCTAGATTAGACAGGAATATAAAATTGAAAGAAAGATAAACAAGTTATGACTTTATTATTTATAAACCCTATCATACTTAAGTGTAATCCTTATCCGAACCATTTTGATTTCTCCTATTAATTGTTTATTGCAACTTTGAGGGAGAATATGATTCACCGAAACCATGCAAACTATTGGAATGTATAAGTAAGGCTAGTGAAATTATAGGTTATTTGATTTTGCAGAGGAAAAAATTGTATCATTTCAATTAAAAGTAAGAGTTCGTACTCATAGCTCATTTAAAATTGTTCGAAAAATAAAATAAGATGAATATTTTTTTATTCATCTTCGTATTGCATTTTCTACACCTTTAATCGCTTTAACCCCTCTAAATACAAATATCTAGACTGGTCATGAATGGAATTCACACAAAGAATCACCTTCTAATTCTTTGTGGGAATTAGAAGGTGAATCACACTCCAACTAGTAAATATTTTCTTCAATATAATGTTGTATATTATTGTTAAATAGTAAATAAAGAACGCACCATTCTATAATCTCTCATCTTCGACGGAATAGGAACGAGTCGCTGGAATTCGGGGTATAACCTCTTTCTAGCAAATATGATGCATCGTTAACAAGACTTAATGAAAAATTGGCGAAATGAATTCCCCAGTTTGCGAGTCACACAAAAGCATAAAATACTTTGACACTGCGTGACACACAGCAATGATGCTCTCTATTTGGCATGTTTACAGCAAATATTCATAAACCCGAGCGACGCAAACAGCGCGAGAGACTCATGACGGTGTGATCAACGCGTTTGCTCCAATAGATGCATCAATAAATAGACAAAGGTACTTAGTACGACGCATAAATAATTGAAAGGTGAAACGAGTGTCACAAGAAATCTCCATATGCGGTAACCATTTAACCTGAATTTGCAACGCTCACCTCCATGCTACTACTTTAGGATTTTAAAACTGAATTAGTGACACAGGGTTGAAATGCATCCGATAATATTTGCTGGTAAATGATATTAGAATAATTAACCCACAAAAATTACCCGATTCGTTCCCGGGTATCCCTGCTTTCTGAACGAATATACAAACCTCTAACAAACCATCAAGCCATGTCATGATTTTATCTGGATTTTCATATTGAGTTTTATTTAAAATTAATTTTTTGGGCTTTTTCTATAAGGCAACATAAGACAGAATGCAAACAAAAATAAGAATATAAACATATTTAAATACTTATTTTTCTTTCAGGAAGAAATAGATTTGTAAAATTAAAATTTTAGTCAAAAAGGTCTTATTTTTTATAACTACTACAAAATTTAACACTTGGGTTTGTTATTCGTTTTCGGAGTTTGCTAGTACTTGCAATTATTTTGTGCTAAAATCAGAGGGGATAAAATGCAACGGTATAACATTTATTCACATGTGCTGTTAGATAAACATCCCACTTTTATGAACAGACTTAGGGGTAATATTTCAGCCAATAAATAAATACTTCTGCTAAAGTACCACGTGCTAGTAAGTGTAAAAAATCGTATTTAGTTGGTCATTCATACGATCAGACATCATCAGCACTTCTCATCAGTCCATACGCCCACGAAAAGTAACCAAATTATAAAATATCTATATATATAAAACAGTTCCGTAACTGACTGACTGACGTATAACGCACAGACAAAACCGCTGGACCTAAAGAGCTGAAATTTTGCATGGCGATTCTTCTTATAGTGTAGGGGGTGCACTATGAGAGATTTTTTTAAAAATTCTTCTTAGATTTTTTTTAAATTAAATTTTTAAGTTGTTTTTGTAAGATTCTTTAAAGTTTGCATTCAAAATAATAACCCAGGGGTTATAAAATTTATATCACGAGAAAGATCATAAAAATTTCTTTAAAATGAATCTTTATCTCTATTTCTTTCGAATCTTTACCTCTGTTTTCTGATTTTTGGTGAATTTTTAAAGATTAATTTTTAGAATTTAATTTATTAAATGCTGATCACGTGGTTTCTTTTATTTTTGTGATACTTTAAACTAATTTTGCGTCACGTGCATAACAACAAAATAGAGAAAAAAATATTTTTTTCCTTGCTAATGCGGCAGACGATTGGTCATTATCCAAAAAAATATATTAAAATACAGTAAAAGAAATGTTCCTCAAACTGTACTATATTAACTGTACTATATTCTTTAGTATGTTCTATTAGATTTAATTTGAATATTTTCTTCTACATTATTTTGTCGATAAAAATATCCGTTACGATTTTTTTATAAATATATTTTTTCTTTTTTTATATCAATTGCACACGTTGATCGTTGTATTTATTATCTATATCTATATATATATATATATCTATATATATATATCTATATATATATATATATATATATATATATATATATGTGTGTATATATATATATATATATATATATATATATATATATATATATATATATATATATGTGTGTATATATATATATATATATATATATATATATATATATATATATATATATATAGGCATTAATTGCGTACATTGACAGTTGTATTTAATTTGAATGTACTCCGTAGCGAAATACGGTTTTTCAGCTAGTTCAGTTATAAATCACAGACATTTCAAATTAACTCAGTGGTGTGAATATGATTGCATGTTTACTTGCTCAGCGGTACGTGAGCAAGAGATAGAATACAATATTCAGTTTACAGAAGAAGTGTAATTTATCCCAAGTTTTATCCTCCCACCATTTTGAGCAGGACAGACATAACTCTATAAAAATTTAAGTAATCCCATACACGCCTTTGCAACGGGTTTTTTACTTTAATATTCAACTGCCTATTGATAGGAGATTGATACGAGAGAATGAAGGGCCGTTTATAAAGGAAATATATAAAAACTAATATCCCTTTCAAACAATTATACGCAATGGCACTTAAATTCATGTCTTTTGAGTTTTTAGGAGGGAATATTTGGTTCCAGTGATCTCTCCATTTTTATAGTTGACTTATACGAATAAATTACTATTAATTTTATTTTTATTAATGCGTCCCAAGCAAATTATAAATAAATAAATAACCGAAGTTCCCAGTTGAGAATGCTGTGGACTCCTCTCACGTCAGCAGTTCCATTCGAACAAAACACAAAATATGAGATAAATGATGCAGCTATTTATAAATATACACAACTCGTAAATTAATACTTTTGAAATCAATCCGTTAATGTCAATACTTTTTATGTTCAAGATAATACAGACCACATGCAGGCGCAGTTAAAGAAGCACAGATTTTTGACGACTTATCAAACAATGAAATGCATTGATTAAAAGAACTGAAACAAGAAACTGAAACTGCTTATGCTTTAAAAAAATGGCAAGAATTGGTCCAAATATAATTCAGAACATGGCCAGGTTTTTTAGCCATAATTCTTGCATCACTCATTGAAAAGAAAACGACACAAAAAAGAGCTCTTCCGATGGGGATGAAGATCCTTTTAATTCCACTGTTGACAAATCCGATCTGAAATGGGTGGTTTTAGGAGTGGGGAAGGGAGATTCCGGAACAGCACTCTTGTAGGAAACCCTGAATGAATGGGAACAGTTTGGAAATACACGTACGTATCTCTGTAAAAACAACTCGGTAAAGATGACTCTTATCAAAACGACAGCACGTTTTCGTTGGTTCAGTTTATGTGTGTAAGTGCTTCCCCTCTCCCATCCCCACAATGTCTAGTTTTTATTTTAATTTACACTTTCTTTCATTTTATTGATACAATAGAACTTTAGCATTTCTTTATAAATGCGAGCAGAAGAGAAAAAAAAAGGAAAAATCTCTTATTGTACAGTTTTTTAATTGTATGGGGCATGCCGTGTATAAAGAGATTTGCGTATAAAAGAAAGCAATAAAAAATATAGATTTCTTTACTGTGACCTCTGATAGACTTTTTTTATGCCTGAAAAAAAAAATAAGAGTTAAGTTTTCAGCTGTAAGATTGAGCATGTTTTCGATTATCTTCATTTAAATTATTTTTCTCCACTAACAGTTTTTATTTCAATTAACACTTTCGCCCAATTCTTTATGCAGAATCCAATTAATTCGAGTAAAGGGATTATTTTCAAATATATTATAATTCATAAAAAATTTAAACTTTAAATCACTATTAAATTAGTTTTAAATCCATTTTTTAAACATACTTCAAATTTAAAGTTTTTTTAAATCCCATGTTTTTGAAATAAATATACTACACGAAAGAAAAGATAAAAAGTGGCAAGAAATGCTGGTAAAACACAAAATTAGAGCAGGTTATTGGATAAATAATTAAGATATATGAAACCATTATTTTTAGTGTTACAATAATTTCGTATGGTTATTGATGCAGATGTAATATTGTAATGAGAAACAAAATGCAGATTTCTTAAAAAGATGCTTTTGAACTATTTCATTTAATCTGATTATGTATTTTTTTTGTTTGTTTAAATAAATATTAAAATGTTAACTGTACTGTAGGAGCTGAAATTATATCTTTCCCGGATAATATAAAATCAACTCCACTTAGAAAATGCATCAGAAAATAACTTAGAAATATTTCTGTTATAACAATGACTTATATATGCTATGAAGTATTACATTGCAACCTAATATCACATACAGCATTTATGGGCATACTCATAGGTACAAATCTATACATAAGTAAAATGCTGCAGTACGAAGATTTTGTATAAATATGTGCATAAATTACTTGAAATAGTGCGTACTGTTTGTTAACTTGTTTTGATAGCATCCATTAACTGATTTATCAATATAATATCATTGAATTATTACAAAAACACCTTCAATCCATCACACCAGTTTTATGATATGATATCACTTTCCTAAAATATTATATATAGTTAAAATTTCCCCTCTCAATACTGTAAAGAGTATTTGACATACTACTATAAATTTTAATAATATATTTTAAATAAATTTATCATTTTTAGAAACCATACTAATGAAACATTTACTTTTAGAAAATCAAAATTGAAATACAGTGAACTTGTAATCTATTCAGCTATATTTTTTTAATCATATGAAGTTGATATTTTTTAATAGCTAAAAACAGGGTTTTCTTTTCTCCGGTAATATATCCATTACACATGATTCATTAGATAAGACAGAAGACTGTTTTTATATAATTTTTTTTAAAAAATAAGGTTATCTTATTCTGAATTTGAGTCAAAGTAAACAAGTCAAAGAGGAAGTAAAATATAATGGTGGAGAACTTATAATAATCTCCCAACGGTTTTTTGATGCCCGAGCCTCAAGCATTTTCCTTTCTCTGCCTAAAAGCAATTTACGAAATAAGGCAAATTAGCATCGATTCTAATGCTTTAATTGATAGTAAACTAGTATACTATTAATCAAACTTTAAATACATACAGTTACTTTGCAAGAGCCTGTGACTGTCACAGCAGATTCATTTACAAAATTTAGCTTTTATTTAGTCACGCTACTTCCACCAAAACATGCTTTTCTTACTTCCCTATGAACATGTAATACCTGTCTTCAAATGTCCATCATTTAACGCTTACATTTAAAAGAACAAAGTAGCTACTATTTCCAAAACCTCAAAATTTGCATTAAAATCAAAATGAATTACAGCTTTTTAGATTTGTTTTAAACAATGTCCTTTTAAATTTTTAAACTCTTTAAAGTATAAAGAAATCATAAGCATTAGAGTATTAGATTCTTAAATTCCTTATTAACAAGGGCTATAATTATCTGCTGACGGTAAACACCACGAAAAATTGAAATGCGAAACACAACTCGTTGTATCATAATATATTCACAAAACTTTAAAGTAGAGATGAGATTCCGACTGTGAAATCTTGAATGTCCTTTTCAGACCGCAGTCGAAGGTAATGTTTAAGCTAATGATGACAGCCCGTCTGACTAATAGTGAAGGTGTTTATAATGCGTGAAATTCAGTCCTCTGTGGAAGAGTAAATGCTGTTGCTTTGTGCACCCACAACTTTGACAAAAGGCTTTCAAACAATTTCGTCGAATGAATACCTGAACAAGAATGGGTGAACAATTTAATGGACGTGCTGTGTGGAGAGTGTTTCCGCTACTTAGAAAGAATAAAATATCCCGAGACGCATGGCCTTTCTTGAAGAGATTCGAGGAGGGGCATTATTTACATAATGCATTGTGAATAGAATAAAATGCATAAAATTTTATTGAAGGGAAGAGTAAAAATGATAAAAGCAGATGCAAGCTATGCTAATATAATCAAACATTATAGTTTTTATTAACTCCCAATAACGTGGGAAAATTTTGCAATAGATTCTCTAGAATTTTTTTTCCCTTCTACGAGAGAAGAATATTTCAAGTGAATATCAAAACAAAAAAAAATATTCAGAAAACTGGGATAAATGTTTTAAATTTTTAACCCAAAATCTTTTAAAACCGTTAAAATACTTGAAAAAAATATCTGCTGCATTTATGACCTATTCAATGCTTAATTCACTTAAAGGGCTCCTCAATCTGAGGAGGGAGATGGATTTCCTTTAACACCACATTCAAATTTTAAGTAATATTATTATTAACCCTCAAACGGTACAATGGGGTCGGATCCGACCCAAGGGTGTGCCTTCCCCCCTGCCGTACTCTCCCCTCTCATTCCAAGAAATCCAGTTGACAAGGAACCCTACCAGATGGACCTACTAGACCACCCTACTACATATAGGAATAAGAAAATACGAGTGTCTTTGTTGAAAAACATTATTCATGATAACTAGTCATTTTTAAATTTTTTTAGTTTTAGACTTTTTAATTTTTTATTTCGATTTTGAAGGTCAAAAGTGTCAGTATATATTATTATATAACATTTTTGTACCCGGAAAGTTGGTTTCACTAACTTCTAAAACTAGGTAGACTAAATTACATATTAGACCTAATATATATAATGTTCTATGTAAATGCCAAAGACATTTTCTTTGTTTAGCAAAATTACAATTCATTGGTCATTTTTCTACAAAAAAGGTTTTATTTCATGTAAAATATTATCAATAAATGTTACTATACAAGAAAAATGCTTATTCTGTACTTATTTCTACCTAAAACCTCATCAAAAAAGAGATAGGGTCTGATCTGACACGACCGTACCATCTATTTCGTCTCAAACCACTGTACCGTTTGAGGGTTAACTCAAATGTTGCTTTCCACTAGTCTTTATCCCAAATTTTCTCTAAACTATGCGACAGTATAAGCTAAGGCGAGAAACATGATCACAATAGCTGGAAGGTTCCAATTATTACAACTATATCAAACAGTTCTCCTTTAACAAGGGCTTCCATATTTCCCAATTAACATGACATATCATGTGTTTTCAGTTAGAATCTGATTAATGACAAATGAGAAGATATAAGATATTAGGCACGTGTACAACAGTGCTCTATACAGCTCCTCATTCGTATTTTGTATTAAAAAGACATTCTAGAATGAAATAGCTGTACAGATTTCTAAAAAAACTAATTTAATGGCCCAAGTAGTTTCAGCCTTATATAAAGGTCTTCATTCTGATCAATAAATAAAAAGTTCTACATTTTTTTTCCATCCCACTCTGACTCGGTATCAGATTTTATTTATAACTGAAGTTATTAACTATAAAATGGGTTTAAAAATGTGGCAATTACATATCCTGAAGGCAAACTTAATATAGAAAACTGATAAACATAGTTCAACATTGTACATGAGTAACAAAGGTAGAGTGTATGTGTATGTGAGAAGGGCATGGGGTGCTTATCCACCTGTTGCGAGTGTGTTGCTTATCTACATACCCTGAAATAACATTTCTAGCACATTTGATAGCAGGATATTCAAATAATAGAGGAATATCTTCTGAAAATTATCAGTTTGTGGATTCATTTTCCAGAGCTTTAGAATGGCTCACTGTTTTGCTGTTGGAGATATTTTACCCCAGCCCCCCATAAGCAGTAATATATATTTTTTTATAATAATGTCAACTCATCAAAGATTTATAGTTATGAAAGAAAATAAATGGCATGAATATAATTTTGTAATATTATAAGTTCCAACAGCAAGCATAAAAATGAAAAACGCCGTAACGGAATTTAAAAAAAAAGGAACTTAGCAAATTAAAATAATTTAATGCAGCAATTTTCACGTGGAGGACGGCAAGGCTCAATTTTCAGAAAAATAAAATAACAACTTGTGATGACTATGTGGTTAAAAGAACGCACGTCCGCTAAAAATGAATGGTGGTAAAGTGCGCGCTGCGCAGGAACTGAATTCTTTTTCTTCCCTCCACATATTACCCTTATGACCTTGAACTGTTGTCAGTGTTGTGGCTAGCGCTCCTCGAATACGCTAGTAAAAGTTCCACTATCAGCTGAACGCTACAGTGTGCTCCCTAAGCTGGGATATCTTCCTTTCCGGTACTAAAGATTAGAATCTTATCTATTTTCGACCGTAAACATTCAGATTATAGTACTACAAGAGAACCTACAACGAGATGATCTACATGCTTATAAATAACATTAATTTCATTGCCAATTGTGCTTTATTTTTCTTTTGCTGCTTATAATGATGAACCGATAAAAGTATACTTTTCAATTTCGCAGTTTTATTTTTCGATATGCATCTGTTCCATCCTTGAAAGATTAATAATGAGCTGCTAATTTTGAATTTGACCGCGCAAACGGAGTATGTCTATGCTATGACATGCATAGAGACATTCGAACATTCTTTAAGATAAGGTTGTTAAGGGAATAAATGAGTGTATTTTAAAAATTAATGATGATGTGCAATTTGATACCCATCTACTGATTGCGCTTTACTTGTGAGGCTCAAAATATAAACAAATAATTTTTCTTATTCATTTTAGGTTTGTATAAAAAGAAGCCCTAAATATCAGGCCAATGCATGTATGCTCTGTTTGTTTTAATTTTTTTGTTTAGGATGTAGGATTTAGCCGTTGTTGAGCCTTTTACTGGGGGGAGAATCTTTTATTGTCTTAAATTTTAAAGCTTTTCCTTTATTGAAAATGAGGAAAACAACAACAACAACAAAAAATATTTTTGAAAGTCATATTCAAAGTATGTTTGGAAATGCTTATTAATTATTAAGTACAATATTATGTACAATTTTTTGTGACATCCCCCTTCTAAAATGGTGAGGAATAACCAGCAAAATATCCACCTGACGTTCTTTACATGACCACTGATTTCAAAACAAATATTTCAAATCTTCATGAAACAAATTATTTTTTTTCTGAACAATGAAATTTGTCCCCGGATGCATTCACAAAACTAATCACAAACGTAGTCACATGTTAGATAGCTATGCCCCAATTCTATATCATTACCGCTCGAGAACGGACCACGAATATAGATATACCTATAGAGAGAGGGTTGGCCCAGCATCTATTGCTCTTGAACCTCCGTTTGTGATCTTTGAGAAGGACAATTTTCGACTGTTTTAAAACAGGAAAAAATGAAAAGTAAAGCCCGTTGCAACCATTAAATTAGATGTCATTGCATCACAGGGTATTTGACTAAGGAAAAAATATGATGCTTAGATTATACATAGTTCATGACTTATTCGGCTTATTTAGCAGACTAGTTTTTAAAAAATATGTAGGCGAAGGCACATATATTAATTTTTTAGATATCTAACAATCATTTTATCGTATAAATAACTCTCATTTTACAATTTTTAACTCAGTTCAGTTGTATATGAGGAATAAGAATGTAGTTACCAAAATAGAGTACAGTGTAGAAAAATTTAAGCAAATAATAGTCACGACTGCTATCTTTTACGGAGTTACAACATATTGAGTAATACAGACTAAAGCAGTAGAACAATATTACTACTCACTCCCTAGAGCTCTGACTTATGAACTATAAAGGGGAATAGAGGAAAAAATAATCGCTAATAATCCGGTATGAAGGAAAGTAACGATAACAAAACAGGTACACTTGATGCACAAAATGAGATTCACTTTGGAAGCATTTTTACGAAAGACATGATACTGACATGTTGTCTCTTGTTTGTAACATTAGCGAGTAGTTCCGTTGATACTCTCCAAGTAGGGATCTAACAACAAATCTAGCTCGATAGGTTTGATGACCTCCAAAGGGAAATAGGGTAAATCGCGGAGGGAGTAATACGTCTAAATCATTGATACAGGAGGAGGTTTTTTTTTTTTTATCTGCACCACACTCAGGTGTTCTCTTTAATACATGAGCAGCTATGAAATAACATTTAAAACACTATCATAGCTATAAAATGCTAAATTTTCAGCCTGAAAAGCTCATCTTTTGTTAAAGAACGTTAGGTATTTATCATATTTTGGGAAAATTTAGCATATAAATAAATATTCAATAAAAATAATCTCAAATATAGATTACCTTCGATATTCCATTGGTATCGCAATTTTCACTCAAACACTAACGTAAACTGCAGCAATATGATTTACCTAATATAAAACATTTCAACCACATAGCTGAAATGTCAGATGTAAACATGGAAGTTTAATATACTTTCCCTCTTTTCGTTCAAAAATTCAGTAACAGTTTTGGCATATAATTTAAGAATTTGTTTTTTTCTTCTTTTCTTAAGAAAACTATCATTATTCATCTGTCCCGATAATGTCAGTGTTATAAATTTCTTTATTCCATTAAATTTTTATACCGTTAATATGCATAGTATAATTGTTCTTTGTATTTGGGCTTAGTAATAAACATTTTTGCACATCAAGTTAATAAACTGGTTCTAGTTGTTTGTACAAGCAAAATTACGTGACTTACAAATTTTACGTATATTTAAGGGGAAATGTACGTCAAATTTGCATGCATTTACCAAAACATATACGAATCTAAATATTTAAAAAAAAAAAAAAAAAGAACTGTAACGAAGAAATTTCTTTGCCTCAATTTATTTACATTCGCACATACACATATTCAGGTGAGAATTGACGTAAGGTACTGAGGGTGGTCAAAAAGGCTTGGAAATTTAAATCCAACACATATTTCAATGGACTCATTAAAATGGCTCTAGTTATGTTTCAGAAATTGTGCCCACCTACCTAGAAAGCCTTCTCTGGCTGCGTGCCCGCACGTGGATATTTGATCTGTATACATGATTGCATTAAAAGGAGAGATTTTTTTTAAGATTTGGGGAAGAATTTCATCATTCCATTTTTCAAGTCAAAATTATTATTTAATATGTGGTACTGATAAATAATTTCCCTTTTTTCATTATTAGTTATTATTCTTGAAGTTCAGCTCAGGCTCTAACCCCAGATTTACATTTGTGTACGCTTCTCTAATTCTCATCTACCTGTTATTCTAGTAAACATTATGGTTGCGTAAAAAATAGCACAAGGACTTATCTACAATTTTACAAATATTTACTGATATTGTGATCATGAACTAAAGAAAAAATAATTTTGGTCCTTAAATAAATATTTAATGTAATATTCCTCAAAATAAAAAAAAAATACTAATAAATTTGGAATCTGTATTCAAAGAATATTACATATCGTCACCTAAATGCAAGAACTAGGTAACTCCCAAAAAATTGTTTTTGAGATATCTCGCTATTTATAGCTAAATTACATAAGAATTGAATGCAATAACTAGACAACTCACTTTGCTGGTAACCTAATGCCATCTGTTGGCTAGTGAAATAATTTGACAAACAGAACGACGAGAATTTTCTCACTGCAAGAAGTAGACATTTGAGATCTTCAAGAACTTGAAGAATCGAGTTATCTAGTTCTTGAAATCAGGTGACGATATCAAAAGGAATTTATACGTCTAACAAGGGGTGGAAAATCTATGCCAAGATCGACTAAAGTATTTAGCAATAATTAGTTTCATTTTAATCAGATACAGATAATTTTGAGATGTCTTTCTTCTGACTTCCATACTCATCAGGTACATTTTCATTTTTAAATCTCAACTAAGACACTTTTCTATGTGCAGTTTTAATCATGCTGTTATATATACATCAGTCATATTGAGCATATTACATTTTTATAATGTGTGTATAATTACGTGTTTATTCTTAAATATATGATTCTAGAAGCTTGAGCCCCACTAAATGATATATATCTCTGTCTCTCGCCATATATATATACATACACATACACACAAGCCCACAATATACAATTCCCTGTTTTAAACTGCTGCTCAAAATAAATCACGATATCTGATTTTATTACTTTAAACGGAATTTTATCATCATCACAAATTGCATTACAGGCAGCATAATCAGTTAACTTCTACATTATTAAATTTAACTCATTTTAAAGTCAAAGTATACATGAAAATTTCCAGATGTTTGCCCATTTACTAGAAAACATATTCGAATTTATCAAATTTAATATTATTTTGCAAATAAAAAAGTATTCTTTTTTTAATGCATTTTTATCAAAATGACCTCTTACTAATGTTTGAAATTTTCCACTGAACAAACAGTGTTTTAATTCTAGTTACAGAAATTAACCTTTTGGAAATTTGTTTTAGACAAGGTACAGTAAAATATATTAGTTATTGCAACATATTAATTTACTAGTTTTTTAATTGCTTTTGTTTATTTTGTAATGCAAGATTGTAGGAATCTCGTCCGTATTACGGAGCACAGGTTGTAATGCTCTTAAAAAAATAAAAAGTTTTAAAAAAATCGTATCAACTGAGCTGAAACAATAGTTTTTAGAATTACTAATAATGATGAACGTAAAAAATATTTGTCAATCTATGCACTAATCTATAAAACAAAATTAAGATAAAATATATCAAAAATTTATCATGAATACGGAATTAGGTTTCTGACTTGACCTTGAATGGAGTTTTGCCCTTTAACTTTTTTTTATGAAATACCCGATTAGAAAAGATATTATTTAACTAAACATAAAACAGATTACGACTAAGTTTTCAACAAGACTGAGAACAGCACGAACACACTCTGAATTTGAAAGAAAGAAAAAAAAAAGGGCAAGTGTCAGGTTTTTAAATCGAATGATTTCAAAATATGACGGAAGTAATTAGAAATTTTGCTCAAATGTTTGAACTTGCAGGTATTATTATACATTCATACATATGTGTAAATAAGATAAGTGCTACGTATAAACACCATATTCATTATACCTCCTACATGTGTGTAGAGAGACACTTAAACTCGTGTAACGAAAAGGTTTTTTTTAAACCTTTCAGCAGTTGGGTAAACAGGTTGGAAGCCGAACACATGTTCCAACTTACGCGAGAATAAACAAATAAAGAAGTATAAAATTTCGCAACGGTGCTTCTGCAGGAGGGATATGGGGATGAGCACGACAAAGCCTTAGTTGTTCAGGGGACCAGTCCCACTGTATTAATATCTGTCACAAAACATTAAACTACAGAATTAGATTTCGCATTTTGGGGGAATTTTTCTACAAATATTTCTTTTAAGCTTTTTTTTTCACTTCGTTACATCTATTATTATTGCGAGTATGTGATATTTGAAGCCCTTTGTTTAATCTCATTAATTAAGTTTAATAATTAATTATCAGCTATGCTCTACTCATTCTGACACAATAAGTGTCACATTTGTAAATTATTTCCAGGTGTTAAATAACCCTTATTTTGGGATAGAGTGAGTATAAATTATATCTAAACAAGTTTTTAGAATACTTAATAACAATCGTTTAGAAAAAAAGGGAGAAAGTTATTGCAATGTATGAGAGGGGTTCTAATTAAACATTAATCTAATACTTTCGAATCAGACACTTTTTTCCAATGGAGAATAAGAAAATGTGGCGTAAATATCTTCTATATTAGTTTTCTAGATCAATTTCTAAAATAATTATATTTAAAAAATATTTTACATGCATACAATAATAAACTTTTTGTCTGTTGTGGGAATTTAATATATGTATCAACATTTCAAATTTTCAAAGCAAATTTTCTATGTAATTAAAATTGAATGGGGGAAATTGATAAAATTTGGACCATTCTAACTTTCACTCTAATTCAAGGGTAAACATTAAAATGAGCTTTAATCATAAACATTAAAATGAGTTTTCCCGGTTCAAAATATATTTTGTTTAAAAGTATTTTGCATTATATTTGATAATTATCAAATATAATGTACAATACTTTTATGTACATACCTCTCCTACGCATACATCCGTATATGACTAGCTCATTCAAAGTCAGGAAAAATTTAAAAGACAAAAAAATTAAAATATGTTTAAAAAATTGGGAAAAAAAATATTACTATGAATTACTATGTTTAAGCAATCCAGAAAGAGAAAAAGATGATCTCGATGAAAGGCTTTAGTGCTATATATTAATTTTAACCTATTACTGCAATTTAGAACAAGTTTTTCAACAATATGAGTTAAAATAGGACGTAAGGTGAAGTAAAATATGTCACTATACTTGTAAAATAAATGTACAAACTGATTCATGAGCCTACCCCCCCCCCCCACACCCACACACACACACAGAAAATAAATAAAGAAAAGGAAGTGCTCCAATCTTGAAACTATACGGGAAACAAGTTGGAAAAAAAAAAGATTTAAAATAACAACATTTTCAAATTGAGAAATGTATGCGAAAATCCATATGCAGTTTTAGATGCATACAATAGTGTGCGGTTTATAAGTTTTTTTTTTTGTAAAATATTAGCAAGAAGTAATAACCTTAATTAGTAGTTTGGGAAGAAGACACATTTTAGATTTCTATAGGGTTAAAACACCCTGATATCAATCACAACAGAGCTGCAATAATTTTAATCACAACAGAGCTGCAATAATTTTAGTGAGTAGGTGTGTGTGTATTAGTTAAGTGAGTGGAAATTCCTCTCTGGAAATTTTCAGAAAAAAAATAATAATTTCCAATATTAATCCCCCCCCCCCTCTCTACCCCAAGATACCATTAAAAACATTAGAATTTCTGTCTGTCTCTTTATACGGCATTTAATAGGCGAGAAGGGATATCAGAAGATAATCTTTTGGGGGATCTTCAATTACAAATGTGGTTTTTAAAATATACAGTTACATTTTGGTCATTTTCTACTGTACACACGTTCAAAATAACTATTTTCTTCCCACATAGATTAGGGTTAAAGTCAGGGAGTGACAGGTCTAAAAACGTGTATCACGTTATAACTCAACAACATAACTCATAGTTAGAAATACATATAAAAGTGGCTGCAATAATTTCAGTGAGTATGTGTGTGTGCATTAATTAAGCGAGAGGAAATCACTCGAGTTTTCTCTCTGGAAATAAAGAAAAAAAAATTCCAATATTAATTCCCCCCCCCCCAACCCCCTGGCCCCAAGATACAGTAAAAACATTAGAAATTCTGTTTGTCATTTAATATGGCATTTATTAGAGGACAAGGGATATAAGAAAATAATCTCTTTGGGATCTTAAATTACAAATGTGGTTTTTAAAATATACAATTACATTTTGGTCATTTTCTACTCTACACATGTTTAAAATAATTAATATTTCCCACATAGACTAGGGTTAAAATCAGGAAGTGACAGGTCTAACTACGTGGATCATGTAATAACTCAACAGCATAACTCATAGTTAGAAATACACATAAAAGTGGATGTAATCATGATATACTGGAGTTCAAATGTAACCAACAGTTTTTAATGGATTGTACTTTGCATGCAAACATTTTAAAATACTTTTGTACATTATAAACAATAAAACATCATTTATGAGTTATTACAGAGCTTTTTAGTGAGCTCCGCAGCTCTAGTAGAGCTGAGCAAGTATACCCTTTTATGAAGAGGCGCCATTAGGGGGGAAGAGGGAAGTGTGGGGTGAATATCCTCTGTCGAAAAAAAAAAAACCAAAAAGCCAAAACAATCCTTTTTATAAATTCCAGGGCGTGTACAATTAAAATATAATTGGGCACATTTAACTCAAATGTGTATCAAAAAGAGACAACAATGTGATTTTTTGATGGTGAGATTTTAAAGAAAAATATCAATTGGTGGGACCACAGGGGGGCATGTTAGTGCCATCCCCCACGAATGACGCCCCTGCTAGTGAGTGCCCGTGTGATGACAGTCAGTTAAAAACAATGGGAAGTTCTGAACCGAACCGCATCTGCCACAACAGCCACTCATAAACAAACAAATCATGTGATTCGCGGCATGGGATCTCGCCGCACGTCCAAACTTTTACCGTCACCCGCAGCCGGTGCAAGGCAACACAGAAAAAAAGCAAACAAAAGCGAAAATGGGATTACTTACAAAATGGCCATCAGCACGGAACCTGAGAGGGTGGCCCGCAAGGTGCCGAACGTTGGAGTCTCGCGACGGCAACAGGTCTCTAGCTCTCTTTGAAGGTGTCTAGAGTAGCGCGTTTCGTTCTCTCCCGCTACAACCGACGCGCGAGTCTGTATGTTCGGACAAGAGCGAGGACTTTGTTCACTTACACACATAATGGGCACCGCCAATGGGACGGGGGAGTGATGGCGTGTCAACCAATGGGGATCCCAACTCGAGCGCGTGGGGCGGAGCCACGTGCTCCACGGGGCCAATGGGACGAATCAGCCGGTCGGTGTAAAAAGAATAGAGAGAGAAAGAAGAGGATGCTAAGGTAGAGAACGAATGGTTTCTTTTAACATTGTGACCCAAAAGAAAACGAAGGATTAGGTGATCAGATCGTGGAATCCGAAAATCTTTAATTGGCTACCGGCATCGACTCCAGTGGACGCAATCGGACTCGGATTTGCGGATTTAGGACTTTGTTTTGCATGTTTGCCATAATCAAAAACGAACCCTTTAACAGCTTGGATAAAAGTTTATTATTATTATTATTTATTTTTATTTTTTTAGGGAGAAATCTAGAGAGTGGAGGAGTTTAAAAAATTTTGGACAAAATAAGCTTGTGACGCCCCGTCATAAAATAGAAAAATTTCTTTTAGAGAAAGTTTGCTAAATCATCTAAACCGAAACCTATAATTTTTAGAAACTAAGGTAACTTTAATTTTTCTTTTCGATTCGTTGAATAGGAGGTTTAGTTCCCCGCGCGACATTTAAAAGCTAGAAAAATACCGTCAAATTAAAATTTTTTTTGTTTGTATATTCGGGTACCTTAATTTTTTATTTATTTATTTATTTATTTTACCATTCTCTCTCCCTTGACAGCTATTTCAGAATACACAAGAGGGAATTCTTGTAAACTATTATTTTAAATTTTTATTTGCATTCACTAATTTTTTTAGGAAATAAACAAAATTTGTTTGTTTTGGAGAAATGCATAAGGGAAAACATTTGAACAGCCAATATGCTGAAATGCACAAGACTATAAGGACAATAGTCTAGCATCAGGGATAAAATTTAACTTCTCATTTACAATTAAATTAAGGAAAAAATTAGCTTTAGTCCACAATGAAATTACCTCCTTTAGATTCAGGTAGTATGAGCATTCTTTTCCATTGCATATTAGAAACCGTTAGTATAGTCGCTAAATTCTATTTGGGCCTAATGCCAATAAAGTTAGGGAAGACAGGGAATTGGTGCATTTAATAGCTGATCCTTGCACAGGGGTCAGAAGCGCGCGCTTGGGGCCACAGATTGTTGGGGGCCTCCGAAAATTAGCAGCTTCAAAAAGCGATACATTCTTGGGGCCTCAAAATTACGTTGCGCTTGGGGCCCTCCAAGTTTTTGATCCGCTACTGTATACATTGCAAACATATCTTAGTTAAGCTGCCGCTCGGGAAGATGCAGAGACACATCTTATGGGAGCGAGGAGGGCTATTCACCCCTTAGTAACTCCCCCCCCCCAAAAAAAAATAAATAAATAAATAAAAAATTATATGAATAAATAAATATAAATAAATAAATAATATATGAATAAATAAATAAATATAAATAAATAAATAATATATGAATAAATAAATAAATATAAATAAATAAATAATATATGAATAAATAAATAAATATAAATAAATAAATATATGAATTAATAAATATAAATAAATATATGAATAAATAAATATAAATAAATATATAGATAAATATAAATAAATAAAAGTAAATAAATTAATTTTAAAAAATACATTTAAATTTAAAAGGAAAAGATTTGAAATATTTATTCCAGCGAGTAGAAATATCATATTAGACAGGGGCTCAGAAAGGGTGCAATTGAGAAAATGTTCGGGGATACAGGTTGAAGATGAATGCATGCTGAAGCCGAAAAGAAAAGAGGGCACTTATAAATTAACAAAGACATTTGGCATTGCTCTTTATTTATGGCTTGAGGTCCTACCCTTCACCTGCGCCCGAAAGCAGGGGCTCCCTCTGAGGTATTAGATTACATATTCTCTCAAACTTGTTAAATGAAGCTTAACTCCTCAGTACCGCGTAACCAAAAAACTTTCCCAGAGGGCCTTCATGGTTTGACAAAAACATTTATGGGTCGTCTTTGATCAATAAATCCTAATAATGTAAGAAAGACCAACATTTTGGAGGAGAAGGAGATGGGGAGGGGGAGCTCTGAACCACCCCCTAAATTACGTCATATTTCAGTCAGTATGCTAACTTTTTCTGTGACTATATGAAATGGTTTCATTTATTTATTTCATGTTTCCCATGATTAAAATAATGCAGTTATCGATGCACTATTGAATTTTAAGGGAAATCCAGTATTATAATCAGAAATGAATTATGATTGCGCCAGAGAGGTCTTGCAGAGGAAGAAAAGGAAAGAAAAAAATTTTGCAACTACGCTATGAGCGATGAAAACGTATCACGCTCTGTTTAACAACGATAACGACGGAGCTAGTACGTTTAACCTGACCAATGGCGCAACCAGGATTTAATCTTGTGTGTGTGTGTGGGGGGGGGGGGTCGAGCTGAACGGATAAAATTATTTATAATGCAAATTCAATACTCATAATGCAATTTTTATTTCTTTGGGGGAAAGAAGGCCCCTTGCCCCCCACCCCCCTTGGGTGCGCCACTGAACTTGACTATCTGCAGCTCAGTGCATTGTGTGGTTATTTGTACTCTACAGGCAGGGAATAAAATGAAAATGCAATAAGGAAATGAAAAACGGAAACGGAAATAAAGAAATGACCCATTCTTGAAGGCGAAAAGGAAATGGCGATTTTTTGTTTTGTTTGTTTGTTTGTTTGTTTGGAAATAGGGTTCGACTGGCAAAATTTAGTGTTCAATCCATCTTTTTGCCTCCAATTTCCTAAGCAACAAGCCTCAAATGTTGATTTGACTCACGTATCATATAATATCCATTCAGTCCTGTATAGTGTATATAAGCCACTATTTTAAATTTCAGAGACTTGTGATGTATATATTTTAAAAATAATTCTGATGCATATATTTGAAAAATACTTCTGATACCTAAAGTTGCTCCCATCAAAAGTTATAAAATGTTAGTTTCGCAGCTAGAATCTGGTCTTTGGGAAGGTCCACTTCCAGGAAAGGAGGCTTGTTGACGAACAAAATCTTTAGCATTGCTTTACTTTCTTCTTTTTCCTACGATCGGGTCGAATGAATCTGAATTGAAACATTACCAGGGGCGCTACACAAGATGCGCTAGTGCTAGTCATAAGGGGAAAGGGCAAGTCGACGAGAGGGGGGAGGGGATGAGGGGTTAAGAGCTTTAGGGGCTTGTCGTGAGCCCCGGTTCAAGGGCCTGGGTGAAACCAAGGCGCTCAATCAGCATCTTTTCCCCAAGCCCAACAGAAGCCCAAGAGGAGATTAGACTTGGAAGGGACAACCGCTACCGAATGGTTAAAACTATAGCCGTTATGTGATGCGTTATAGAAACTTATATAACTCTAACTACTTAGCCTCTGACTCAAGAACAGAGAAATGCAGTGAAATGAGTTTCTCTCGGTAGATGGCCAGTTAATTGATAAAATAAATTGGCACCTCAAAATTTTTTGGGCTTTACATCTCTGCCCAATCTCCGTAAATGAATCACGTATGTGTTGTTCCTTGCTTCGTTATATTATTGTGATTAAAAAGAAAACTGAAAAATAAATAATAACAACAAAGCATTGGATTTATTTTATTTTATTTTATGTATGTGTCTGTGTGACCATTCAAAGTTTTCAATTCAACTCTTGCAACTGCAGCGTCGGGGGGGGGGGGGGGACGTGCTTCCCCCCCAACTTAACTTGAAATAAATTAAAACGTTAGTAGAAGTTCAACTAAAATCGGAAAATTGTAGAAAACTTTTAAGAAAGTTTGTTTTTCCCACTTTTTCAAACTGTGAAACTGAAGATTCCGATTATGTCTTTAGCCTTAACAGTTTTTAACAACCATATGATCCATAACAAAAATTCGATGCTATATATTTTTTCTCATTTTATTTATATTCTATTTATTTTTCTTATTGTATAACTTTTGAATACTACTCAAACATCAATTCTAATGTTATACAATTTCAAAAAGATCATAATATTTCACATTTTAAGGACCGTCCGGCAGTCAATGCATGAGGAGGGCCCTAACTGAATTCAACTCGTACCCCCCCCCCCCCCCCCAAAAAAAAAAAAAAAAAAAAAAAAAAGAAAAAGAAAAGAAAAAAGAAGCACGCTACGCTTGTGTGCAACAGTGTATATTAACTTTTCCCTTACAGGGTGGGATAGCATGTATCCCAAGAATACGGGCCCATTAATGTATATATATATATATATATATATATATATATATATATATATATATGAAATGATAACGAAATTCTTGTAACGAAAACTGAGTGGTGAAGTCGAACCATTGCAGGGGGGTTGTCATCGTTGGTTTCAGCAAAACGAGTGGCTGGCACGAAGAAGAATAATTTAAATCCAACACCAGAAAGGAAATGGCAGCTTGCTCGTAACATAGTCTTTATTCTTGGAAATGCTGCTCGACATCTTTACTTGAGATTAGAATTGTATCAGCTCAACATATCTCGCTGTTATTGTCCGGAAACTGCCGGGCAAACGGGGGAAAAACCCCGCAGCGCAAAACTACATGCTTGCCGGACTAGAGCAGAACACAGAAGACCACGAAAACCCTAGGTTCATGTCCTGAGTACGGGGGCGCTGAACTTTTTTAATTGGCCAAAAGGTGACACCGGACCCAAGCACGTCATATGGGGTGATCGTTCATCATGGCTCTCGAACAATCTTCTTATATAACGGTTATATAAGCTTCCTGTCCGCAAGTGGACTTCGGGGAAAATCTAATAAATTAATTTGGTATATCCAGGTCAAATTCAAAATGAGGGGCGATGTTAGCATGCGCTAGTACAAGTTAATGATAAGGAAAGGTTATTATTTCATATATATATATATATATATATATATATATATATATATATATATATATATATACAGGGTGTTCAAAATGTATGTAACATTTTGGAACTTTTTTTTTATTATGCCAAATCGTTTCCCCCTTCTTCCAGTATATTCAGTTCAAATTTGAAGTCATTCTGATCAGTGGTTTTTTTTTTTTTTGCAGCCTTTTGAAAGTGGGACTTTAATTATGGACACCCTGTATATATATATATTTATATATAACCCCTTTAATTACCGTTCTTACAAAGGGGGTATGAAATTTCCCGTTCTAAAGAGGGAATCGGAAATATGGGCCCCGTATGCTAAAGGTTAAAAAGCCCTCCTCAGGTTTTTCTAGCATGTAGCGAAAATATTATGAGGTTTGCATTAGAGAACTATCGAAGGGAACTTATGAATTCCCCTCCCCCTCTCCTAGAGAGGGGTTAAAACTTCCCGTGGTAAGTTGATCACCGCTTTAACAATGGAAAAAAAATTGTTGCTAAAATAAAATTACGACAAATCAACACGAGTTTCTAAAGTAGATGTGGGACGAAGTTCAAAGGATTCATTCTAAAAAGTAACTTATAAGATAAACTATCAGTGGCACTGACAGTTATTTCAGATAACTGCCAATATTACATTTATTGGTACAATTATTGCTGAAATGTTTCAGATGACTTCAGATTCAATTCCAGCAGTAGGCATTGTCACTCAATTTTCTAGACTATGTAGAATAAGTAATCTTTAATCCTTGTCCTCTCTATCAAGAATAAATATATGCCAAATATAATGTAAAAATTTGTGAACAAAAACGGGTATAAGTCTTGGTGCCACTTTGAATTTTAGATAATAGTTAATATGACTAACCTATGGGGAACAGAACAAGAAGTTCCATGCCTTAGTTGGTATTTGAACCCGTGCCCACTCTGGGAAAGCTAGGGGCGCTGCCTACCACTCTACCGTGTGTGTGTAAGTAAGGGGGGGGGGGTTAAAATTCAGAATATAAAGTGTGATACAAATGAAAAATAATGCAAAATAAATATATTGATAATATCTTAAACTCGATCTTTTTGACCTTTGATTTTTTGTTTGTTTGTTTAAGTTAAAATAAACTTTACCTGGTAAAACCAATGTTCTGGTTTCTCGTAATTTCCCTTTTTTCCCCTCTATTATTAACTTTACAACGAATTCTCAATTTTCTTGATTTGTATGTTTGAAAGGCAGTTCACTAATAGCTCACAAATTTTCTCTGTGATTCTTCAAAATTAGTCATCTTTTGGTCAACGGATACAGCTTATCCTAGACATTTATATATAGTTTTTATTTTAAGAAAGATTCAAAGATCTGAGTACCAGTATTCCTTCAAAAATAAGGGTTTAACAACCGAATTTTCAGAAGCATGCATGGAATTTTAAGAAGCTTTCTATTTAAGCCGTTAAAACTGCATGAGATATAAGAAAATATCGGTCTTAACTTGAGTTATGTTTTTATAAGAATACAATGCTCTATTACGTTTATCCATGTTAAATGAAGTTATCTGTTGGTTTACTTTGATGATTTTATTTTTCAGATAAAAATAAAATAAATTAATTAAGTATTAAGGTCATCAATCATTAAATCAATTTAAGTATTAAGGTCATTTGAAAATAAGAATTTTCCCAATTTGTATTAATATGTCTAATATATATATATATATATATATATATATGTGTGTGTGTGTGTGTGTGTGTATGTATATACACACAAACACACACAGTGCCGTAACTAGCCATTCCTGTGCCCTAGGCAAGAGTTTGCATCTGGGCCCCCCTTTCAAGTGGGACCTGCGCGAGTTCCCCTGTTGCCCCTGCCTAGTTACGGCACTCTATTACTTACTTACACACACACACACACATATATATATATATATATATTATATAGATATATATATATATAGTGGAATCTCGATCGATCGTTTCCCGAATCATCGTTTTCCCGTATGTGTCGTTAATTTCACCCAGTCCTGACGATCATATTGCTTTGTTATGTTCCCGCATGTGTCAATTTCTCGCATTTATCATTCAGTTCCGTCGGTCCCTTGAAAAATGATAGATCGAGATTCTAATATATATAAACGCATAACTCTGTGTCCCTGTTGCCAGGAGTTCCACATTTCCTAAAGCGGACTTGATAGGGAAGGCGACAAGAGAAAATCATTTCTTTTCAGTCTAAATGGAGAGAGAAATAAGTAAATATTCGAGTCGCCAAAACAGAGCCCTGTATATTTTATATTCATATAATTGCTTATATAAAGACAAAAACATTGAATTTAATAATGATAACATCTCTATGGCATACCTGAGTGATGTGTTTATATATCTATAGCCCGTGGGAATATTGTGTTGCATAGAAAACATATTTGGAATAACAAACATGTAAACTGGCACTTAGACACAGAAAATCCAAACTTGAAATATTCTAAGCTTTGAGGCTACCTTCGTGTGCGTAAAGACAAACTCGATCGAAACTTCCATTATTTTTCTAATAACTATAACTTTCTGCGCAACTCAGTAAGTCGACATATCAATAAACGAGGCAACAGCGGTTAAGGGCAAGTGGTTAAGGGCCTTCTTGGTACGTAACTACTCACGAGTTGGTCAAGTCTTTCCTTCGATTTACATTCATTTTTCCTTCGTCCCTCTTATAGACTATGTATAATTTTGTCAATCCTTTGTGAAATTAAGCCAGAAAAGCAAAGCGTAACTGCACAACAGGCATAACTGAAGGGTCGAGGAACAAAAGAAATATTTCAGACCTTCTTCGTGCCATTACAGTGGTTTTCTGTTTTTTTTTTAAACACAAAGGGGTGAGAAATTACGTCTATGTGTATTATTCTGTAGGTTCATAGAATATCAAAACTAACTAAGGCTGGTGATCATAGTGTTAGCGAAGAGATCTTCGGTTACTATGCTATGCTACAAGAGGTTTTCGTCTCAGAACTTTCCTAATACACCTTTAGCACAAGGATATTTTTTAATTCCGTGTTTTTGCACTTGATAATACACCCGTGGAAATTTATTAAAATTTTTTAAAAAATTATAGTGAAAATTAAACAGAACAGTAAACTATCGATGTCTCTCTTTAACAAAATTGTAATCATTAGAAAAAGCTAATTAAAAAAACTAAGCTCTCGCATTGTATATAAGATCTACTGAAAAAAATGAGCTTTCGCTAACGTAGAATTAGAAACACACCAATAAAAAAACTCTCCATTGATAAGCATAGGGATTGATGATGTTGGCAGTCAGAGAAGTGAAGCGCTACCATAACATACACATTTAGCTTTTACAACAACTAATATTGCATAAAAATTAAATTTCTAGTATGTATAGAGATATCATATGTTTCATTTCATTAGTATTACGATTGTGGAATTAACAATAATTCTCAGTTTGAGGACTGAAAAAAAAAAAAAAAAAAAAAACAGATTTTGACGATTCGATCGTTCTAGGAGCATTTCTGGAAAGATTTTCAGGATCTTAAATGGTTAGAATATACTTTACGCACCAGATGTCGATATTGATTCACGTAGACAAAAAAAAGTTTATTTCATGAGATAAATACTATTGCTCCATTACTTTACACATACGATGGCAAATTACCGACAATGCTCAGTAAAAGGTTAATCTGGCATTAGTATTGTTATTTAAAAAAATAAGAGAGCTAATTAAATTTTGGGTTTATTTTGTTACAAACTAAGGCATAAATATAACTAAAATGTTAATAACTTATATAAAGGAGTAATTATTCCAAAATAATTTAATGTCGTATATCATATTAGCTGATTTCAATTGTATGATTTTAGTAAAAACAAAGTTCACGAAAAATTAGTTTTAAGAGCTTTTTATCAAACTTAAATAGCATACGATTGATATTCAACGCATTCTTTTCAGTAAGCGTGCTGTTGAAACTACATAGTGTTTAGAAGTACCAACGAATGAAACCTTGGTGAATCCACGGTCCGAGAAATCTTTTTTTTATAAGACAAGGGCCCGGACCCAACAAATTTTCTCGCAAAGTCTTTCCCAATCTTTTAAAAGTTCATACATCCAAACTATTATAAGTGTTAGTAATTAATTATTTAGTATTGATAATGAATTCTGCGGCAATTAAATACTTTTTTTTTCATTTAACTATTTTTAAAGATATTAAATAGCATGCCGTCAGAGGGGAAGTGTCAACCATTGACACTTCCCCTCTTAACTGTCAATTTCCTTATTTATTTTAAGTGATCTCTTTTATTCATAAAGAAATCAGTGGGTTTGTTGACTAGAGGAATCGCCGCCCATTGTTGTTATGAGCCTGCAGGCAATTTTTTTTCCTTTTTGACCGGACATAAGCAACAGTATTCCCTTCCCCTAATGTCGAGAGATTTCGATGTCTGAAAATTTCTGATCGTTCATGGATACTTCCATGATTTATAATACGGGGCCCGGTCACTGACATTTGTTACACTATTTTCGTATTATGAGTATATATTATTTAAGCGTTTTGGGTCTTAGCTTGTCGACACATTCAGGAATATTCTCCTCCTCCGAATATTACCATTATGAAATATTCACGGAAAACGCTGAGAAAATTAACCCTTCGGTGGGAACATCTGCCTCTCAGGCAGCTATGGTTTCTTTATTCAACGCTGGCCCCCCACCCACCCCACCCTTTGACCTTGGGTACTGTGAGTCTACATATGCTTCAGTCAACATTTTGTCTTCAGTTTGGAAGGGTGATTTGTGACGCCAGCCTTCTATGATTCATGTAAAAATTAAATTAATCAGAGCAAAAATTAAAAATCCCAACCCAATCACTCGTTCGACGAACTAAATGCCTCTACAAAACGAACCGTAATATAACCTGCGATAATTGGTTCTGTTCAATAGAAGCTGGTCAAGAATTAAGAAGAAATGGTTTGACGATTGTGGCTACCATGAAATGTAATAAACCACAAATACCCTCTGAATTTCTAGTTAGGAATACCCCGGAAAGAGATATTCCATTATATCTGCCTTCCAGGCAGATGTCCTCACTCAGCGGAAAAGGAATCATGTTCCTACTGAAGGGTTAAAATGATAAATCCCAGTAGAACCTCTCGCTGTCCAGTATAACTGATGTCAGGGTCCCGTACAGTGGTCTAGATTCTACAGTCTTATTCTTGTCTATCATTGACTGGCAAGGGATACTAGTATTTAGTGGGCATTCCGTGTGCGGTATGCTCGGAAAGTGTGCAAGCTGAAGGAATTTCTCCACATTTGGTAGCTTCTGAAAATTAAATACGGGTTTCCGAAATTTTTTGTTATGGATTTTCCAGGTAGGTCACGCCAGACGATGGCCGAATGGCTAGGCGCTAACATTCGGATCAGAACCTATGGATTCGAGTTCTACTCTAGACATGGACTTTTGTAGCCATCTCGGAATCGGCTTTCAGCAGTAGGTCCCGGTTAAATTTGTCCTCGGAAAGCAAAAATTGACCTAATATTCCAAACCAAACCTGGTAGGACACATTACAGCGTGTACGTTAATGTACCAATCACGTTAGATGCGTGGGTCTGAAATATGAAGCTTAGACGTGTACGGGTTGGCAACAGAGTATCTTACACAATTTTAGTTCATTAATATGCACAGGTTGCTGAAATGTATTAGAAATATTCTTTTTAAAGTGTGTGGGTCAGAAATTTCTTGTTTTGAACTGTCAGTTGGAGCTGTCAAGGTAAGCCGCTTACAAAGTTGATGTCATCGTTAAATGCTGGCGTTATTGTCTCATAAAGGTAGTGCAGAGGCGTTCATGAGCCTTACGCAATAAAAAATGTGTTAAGTTCATGCACAAAATGTATGGTGGTTAGAGGTTCTTTAAAAGCATTGGTGGGGCGCATAGCAAGTAATGATGCAACCATCGAGAATTACGAAAGAAAAATTGGCCTTTTTTCTCTTTTTTAAATTGACTTTGAGGGGCTTGTGGCGGCCCTGTGATACAGCGCGCTGGTTTTCAGTGCTGAGAGTGCTCGGATCGAACGCCGGCGTCGCGCCACGAAAAATGCTTCCGTTTGTGTCGTCCCTTCATAGGGGGTAAATCTGTCCGCCTATATGGTGCCCTCATAATAAAATGGAAAGTAAATTGTGACGTAGTATAGGCGAGTGTTTGACGACAAGTGCCTCCGCTGAAGAAAAAAACTTTGAAAATTGATTGTTTTAAAATTGTCTTCCTTAATATTACCTTAGACTCATTTAGTTTTAAAACAGCGATTGAAGTTTGGATAAAGATGCATATAACTGATAAATATGATTCATATAATATTGATAATTTGGTTCACAGAAGCAGCTAATTATTATATTTTTATGCTTTTTAGAAACATTCACACATTCAAACCATTATATTAAGAAATAATATGTCTTGAAATGCCAGTTTTACCGCTATCTGTGGGGCTAAATTCTTTTTACTGAAAGATCAATGTATAAATTAGTTTGCCATATTTACGCACAATATTTTAGTTCCCACAGGCAGAAAGAAAATATAATTATATAATTCTTACCAATAAATAGTAAGTTGGTAAGAAAAATATGAGTAACTATATCTATTAATTTTGAACAGAGAAAACGGTTATAACTTTTGATATATTTCTTGACATCGATTAAGGTAAGTAATTAGATAATTCAAATAAGAGATTAGTTGATTTGGTCTTGTGATACTTTGTGGTAATGTATCATCCCTTTGACTTTTCTATAGCTAGAGGTTTCTTTTTGTTTATGAAATTCCAAAATGCTGATATTTCATTTTAAGCTTTCTCTAAGCGGGGATTCTTCATTTTTTTTATTTTTATTAAAGCAATAGCACTTAGACATACATCTATACATTATTATATGCCACTAAAATACAACAAGAGCAAATAGAAGAAACAAAACAAAATGGCATACAGAAATCTTGAAGCACAAACAGCAGTCTAATTGGGCTGATATCCATTCAGCCTCATCAGTTCCCTGGCCTCCCAATATCTGCCATAAAGACAGTTACTTGATAACGAAGAGCATAGTGGCAAATGCTGTGCATCTATAGGCACTTCCATACCACAAAGAGTACAGTTTGTGCTTTCGAGAATACCTAACCTGAAAAGGTATTTAGGCAAACAGTCGTGTTTCGTGGCAAGTCTAAAAGCAGCAGCACTTGTTCTTCTTGGTGCTGAGGGGATATGTCTATGGTGCCCGGTTTAAAGGGCTTAAGTCAAAAACAGTGATTTAAATATACCAAGTTATTGGCTTTTATACCAATCGCAGAACAATAATTTCGACTTGAGTCTTTTGTACAAAGAAATGTACTTTTGTATACAAAATTGATAGACTTAAGCCTTTTATACAAGTCAAAAGATTTTTTTTTAAAAATCAGTACTAACAAATATCTAAAAATCCCTTTTTTTGACTTAAGCCCTTTATACCGGGCACCATAGATACAATATTGCAGGATTCGTAATGTTGCGCAACGGAGAGTCTTCTAAATATTTTCCTGTATTTTACTCAACGCAATAAGAAACATCGGAAGTAGCATAGCGTTTCTATGTCAGCAAAGAAAAATATTTCACAATATAACCAGACAGTGACTATCAATGGTGCATTTAAATTCTATATACAATAAATGCATGCTGAGTAATTGTGGAACAGTCTGAGTTCTCAGACTATTCCACAATAATCACCTATCCTGATATCCGCTTTGTTGACACTTTTTGCCAAAAAGATTTATTAGTTTGATCGTTAATTGACTGTTCATGAAATATCCCGGAAGCAGTATGTGATAGACAGTAATCTTCTAAGTTCACTTAAATGATCTATTTGTTGTTTTTTCCAATTTTCCGTTTTAAATGAATTCTTAGACAGCTAATTCTAGGCTCTCTGTATACATTTGATTATTGGAATGCAATCATTATACCTTGATATGCTACAAAATACTAAATTTTTAAATAATAGCTTTAAAGTGACACTGAAAAGTTAAAATTATTACTGCCGAAAAGAACTGTAAGTTCAGATATTTTTATATCTTGTAAAAATTACCGTTTTCTTTGTGATAATATTAAAACCAAATATGGTACCATTGATTTATCACCAAGAAATCTGTGATCATAGTGATCACAAACTCTTCGAATATAGCGAGGTAAGCTGTAGTGTCAACGTTGCTGAGTTTTGAGAATACTGCAATTAAATAGCACTCCAGATATTTTTCTTCCTAGATATTGGCTTCATTTATTTTAGATTTAACACGTTGATATGCATAGATAACGTTTAAGCAACTTCTTTGTAAATACTTACAAAATAATCCAATGACTTCTAAAATATATTTGAGCGCAATTAAAGCTGCTGTATACTAACCCTATTTGATTCACTCACCTCAATGTTAACCTATGGAGAAAATGTTTCTACTATTTTCAGCTACATAAATACTGATAATCCAATAAAAGTTGTATTTTCAAATAGCCTGGATTTTTCTGAACCTTTCAACAGGATTCATTTCATAAATTTCGTCCACCGAAGGAATTTAGGAGCGTTCAAAACACACTATACCAGATTTTATACCCGAATAATTTAAATTAAAAAATATTATTTGCATTTTTTTAAACGAAAAATGCCCCAAGGTGTGAAACTTCTTTCTCTATTACGGAGTACAATTTTGAAAAAAAAATATCTTTTAATGCAAGTCGGCAATCCTTGGACAAATTTTCTCCATAGGTTAATATCGAGGGGAGTGAATCCAATACGGTTAGTGCACAATAGCCTTAGTGCAAGATGGTACTGTGAATATATAAGTCAAAACTTGTCAATACTTATAAGAGTGTTCGTTACTTTCATTAACCGGATCTCGGAGGGTGCGGTAGCCCAGTTGGCAAGAGCAGCCGCCCAGTGATCTGAACGTCTCTAGTTCGATGCTCGTCGCTGCAAATCTACCGCCGTGTTCACTAATGGTGGCCGGGGCACGTAAAATAGGGCGTGGCGACAATGTCCTCCAAGTTCTCAAATTTACCTCTGGAGGCACTGGGTCAAGTGTTCAGGTCTCGTCACTTCACTCGGTTCAAAATTACGGGACCGGTCATTTAGCCTAGTCGGATTCCTACCCTTGTAGTGCTAATTCAAAACAGGAGCCGCACCTTCATCGCCAATAGTCTTCGGGACTTGATCTGATGTTGATGTCGGTCAAGTGGCATTAGCAATAACAACAACAACAAACTCTTCAAGGATCTCTTCAAGGCTCTGTTAATATTTCAATGGTATACTGAAGCATATTACTTAACACGCGGAACCCTTTAATAATTTACAAAGCATAACGGAATCTTACTCTATAGTTTATGGAATCTTATTCAAAGAAATCTTATCTCACGGGTACAGTTTTCACGGAACACACTTTTAAAAATTCATACGTGTTACTTCTTTTCACTAATTTTTTTTAACCTCGTAAAATTTTATAAATTTAGTTCATTAAAAAAATTTTACGTTCACCAAGTTTCTGACGTAAACTAAGATTTTTTATGAGAAAAAAAACCTTTTTTTTTGCGTAATTTGCATCTGAAGACTGTCTTGACCGTTAATTCATATAATATTAGAAATACGGCAATTTTTAGAGATCATTTTATGAAAAAAAAGGAAGCCATTGTTATGACCAAGCGAAGTTACAACGTGGTTCAGATAGATTTGATATTTTCTTTCTGAGAGTTTCGCAGAATGAAGTGACCACAATTTTTACCCCAATAAACACAAATATATATTATATTGCCGATGACTCAACCGTACTACAAGCACTCCACGTGCGTTGAAATTTTGTTTGTCATGAACCTTGACCCTTAGTTTATACTAATTATTTTCTTCTTTATATAGCGGTTATTTTGAGCGTTGTTATAGATATTTATCGATAAATAAAGTGAAAGTTAAGTACTCATAAATTAAACACATTATTTATTGTAACTATTTAGAGGTGACCTGGATAGTGACTGTCCAACCATCTGTCATAGACCTTGAGAAAATATGATAGAAAATATTCACTACGCAGCAATTTCTCGAAGGTCATAAATTTAATCTGACGGTAACTTTATCACTACTTGATCTTAAGAATGTACTATAATAATTATGAGTTGATGGAGTGAAAGCAGATGTTCTACAATCTCTACTTTGGTGTAACGTGTTTTCGGATAATATTAATTGAACGTAACATCACATGACCTGACAGATCATAAATTTTATCAATATATCAATGAAGCCATTCTAAATTCCATAACGGGAAAGAAAAATGAACAAAAAATGTAGAAGGCTTTTGCTGCTCTAATTTAGCTTATTTTATGTAAACAAGTCTTCAATACAAATCCTCAAAACTTGAAAGATGTAATTCCAAAATATTGTACTCACAATAAGTACTTATAAAAAATTACTCTTATACTCTCAAGAAGTAAGATAGCAGCAGTTTAAAATATGTGCTATGACAAGACCCTGATAAAACACCGGAGGTAAAGTAAAGGCAATAGAAGTAATAAAATTTTCTTGGTTATTCAAGCCAATTAAACTGGACATGACAACTTCTTCAAAATAAAGCAGACATTTGCATGGAATTTGTAAAACTGCTATTTACAGTTTAATCTTTCACGACAAGTCCCTTGTAGATACTATCAAAAACACTACCGATGAATACGTTTCTCTACCTTTGAGCGATAAGCAGAACTTACCCAATTAATTCCTTAGTCCTGTTGAAAAGTAAAGAATGAAAATTTAAGTTTTTGAGGACTTAAACTTATTGCTGGTTCGAAGAAGACGTAAAAAACTAATTTCTATTATTTGAACCCAAAGGATTTATATGATGGCATCCTGAGGACCATGACATCTCAGACATGGTCTTAATACCAGAGACGACGAGATGATATTACAAGTCATCCTCGGAATGACGCTTTAGTTTCCTGTGATTTTATCAGTTATTTAATAGTCTCTAAATTTTATGTTTGATTATCCACACTACACTAATTTATTAAATACTAGCTGAAAACCCGCACTTCGGTATGGAGTACATTCAAATTAAATACAACGCTCAATGTATGAAATTAATGCCAAATAAATAAATAAATAAATAAATATATATATATATATATATATATATATATATATATATATATATATATATATATATATATGTATATATATATATATATATATATATATATATATATATTTATAATAAATACGACGATCAATATATACAATTGATGTAGAAAAAAAAATATATATTTATAAAAAAATCGTAAGGGATATTTTTATAGACAAAATAATGTCCAATCGTCTGCCGCATTACCAAGAAAAAAATATTTTTTGTCTATTTAGTTGTTATGCACGTGACGATAAATTTATTTAAAGTACCAGAAAAAGAAATCACGTGATCAGCATTTAATAAATTAAATTCTAAAAATGGGCTTGTGGCGGCCCAGTGGTACAGCGCGCTGGTTTTCGGTGCTGAGGGTGCTCAGATCGAATCCCGGCGTTGCGCCACGTAAAATGCCTCCGTTCGTGTCGTCCCTTCATAGGGGGTAATGCTGTCCGCCTATATGGTGCCCCCACAATAAAATGGATAGTAAAGTGCGGCGTAGTATAGGCGAATGTCTCACGACAAGTGCCTCCGCATTGGAAAAAAAAAATTCTAAAAATTAATCTTTAAAAATTCACCAAAAATCAGAAAATAGAGATAAAGATTCGAAAAAGATTTCATTTTAAAGGAATTTTTATGATCTTTCTTGTGATATAAATTTTATATCCCTCAAATTATTATTTTAAATGCAAACTTAAAAAGACTTACTAAAACAGCTTAAAAATTTAATTTTAAGAAAATCTAAGAAGAATTTTTCAAAAATCTCTCTTAGTGCACCCTTACACTATAAGAAGAATCACCATGCAAAATTTCAGCCCTTTAGGTCCAGCGGTTTGGTCTGTGCGTTGTATGTCAGTCAGTCAGTCAGTCAGTGAGTCAGTTGCGGAACTGTTTTATATATATAGATATAGGAACAAAGTGGCTATTGTTCCACAGACAACCATGTTTGCTTCACAGATCAGCGGCTTATATAATATCAAAAGTTTTGCCTGTTTTCGTTAGTATTATTATGATTATTAGTCATGGTCAAAAAAGCCGAAAACACAGTTTTCAGCTTTTTTGAGCTGCCACTAAGTTCTTTGCTCTGATGAAGAAGCTCCTTTGCAGCTTCGAAACGGCCGCATGCAAAATTGCACCTTACTGCTATTTGTGCTTTATTTACGTTAGATTTCCTGTTTATTCCTCGAGTGCAAAGGTTTTGTCTTTTCTTTTCACAAGTTTCAGAGTTTTCTTTCTGATAAAATCTAATAAATTAATATTTTTTTTTAATTTTGGGGGGCTCCCGGAAGTTGAGGGCCTGGGGCAAAGTGTCCCAGTTGCCCCCCCCCCCCTTCTGAGCAGCCCTGTTCAGAATTCACTTTCGGGCACGAACGCTTTACCATTTCAGATACCTCAGAGAGGAAGTTTTATCTTACACCCTTTTCCTTACACTATTATCCCCTTTTTTTTCGATAAAGAAAAAGAGAGGATAGGATTCTTGATGTTCCCGTTTTTTTGTGACAGTTTTAAACTTATTCTTTCCATTATCATTTTCATCACCTCATAGTTCAATGAGGAGATGATGATGGGAAACCCAGAGGGTACCCAGCCATTATCCCAGCCATCACCCAGCAGTTTCATCTGGGGCACCCAGAGTGCCCCAGATGAAACTTTCTTCTAGAGCCGAGATCCGATTCTCGTGTCTTTGAATTTCGTAACTGACGCTCAACCAGTTAAGCTACTCTGTGTCATTTTCAACCTCTGTCTTGAGTAGTAATAACACCCAACGCAGAACTATTTTTTTAGTCAATCTAACACAAAGATCAACTTCATTTACCCCCATAATCGGAATCATCGCTGGATTGGGTAGTCTTCATATGAGGTGTTGAAAGGCAAAGTGGTGTAAGTCACATTTTCAACTTTGTTCATTTGAGGGCAAATATGTAATCACCATGTTCAATTTATAGCGGAATTGTAAATAGTTATTATTTGCAATATTGTAATAATTGTTATGAATTATAATTTGTTCAATTTATAGTTGAATTTTTTGTAGTTTTTGCAGTTAAACTCTTTCATCTTACACCACTTGACTTACTGACTTACACCACTTTGCCTTTCACCGCCTCATATATTGAGAAGAAAAAGAAACCCTAATAGGAAGAAATCAAATTACTGAGGCGTTTTTGTCTATGAAAGACGAGAATCTAATAACCATTAAAAATCGAATGTTTTAATCATTGATAGTGAGTAAAGTTATAACAAATGTTGACAATCTAATTGGATTTCAATAGGTTATTAAACAATGCAAGCGTGGCAGAGGGCTGGTCATAGTAGGAGACACTAACGAGAAATCTATCACATACTTCATTCTTCTCCATACCATTCTTTAACCATTTTAAAAATAACTAGTCTCCCCCGAGAAATTGAACAGAGACCTGCTTCTTAAATGGACTGGTGTGGCTGATACAGGGTTTCGCTTGAGCGTCATAAAGAATTATACAGTGTTTAATTGAATTTTTTCCCAATTCAACATAGTTATATTTTCTACATTTGTTAATTAGACACAAACAAATTACACATAACCTGCCCAATCACATATAACTTGCACAATCGGAAGGTTGTGGGTCGGACGGGACAGAAATCCTCAAGGTCCGTACCCCCATTCATGCTAACCCCAATAACTTGTCAATCAGTTATATGATAGAATTTTTTAGATGAACATAGGGGTTTTTCCTTACACTTGTGACCCTGAAAATTGAAAATGACATCTCGCCTGCATATCTCAAGTTCAGAATTGTGTATTACTTCTGTTATCTCTAAACCATTTCAAAAAAAAAAAAAAAAAAAGAGTGAAGAAAAAAAAATTAAGGATTTTAAATTTACTATCTAACAATATATATTTGTTCCGAATCGCAATTTATACCTCATGAATATTCTTGCTGCCTATCACTAGGGAATGGTCATAATTCTTTATAAATACGGTACATAACATACACAATCATAGTTTATTAATTAACTTTATGTCTTAAGAGGTATTGCCAATTTTTTTTGTTTGTAATACAAGTTCTCTTCACAGTCACCTTTCTCTCAAAATCTGTCTCAACGCCTCATTCAACTCTCTATCGGGTGCGTTAAGAACACCACTTTTATCGGAATTAGGAACGCACATGTTGTTTACAATTTCAAACAGCCGCCGATTATATTAAGGGGACAAGGGACCTACAACTTCGTTTGTTTTAAGTTTTCAATAATTTACACTTTATACTAAATGAGAATAATTAATATTATTTTTTAGTATTGAAGACACTTAGAATTCACAAATAAGTACTTTGTTTAAGAATAAGACCTGTTTATCAAAAAAGTTTTCAAATATGATGGCATTTTTCAAAATGCTCCATGCGCATTACTTTTCGTTTGATTTCTTTCAAATTTCCCAGGATTGTTAACTGAAGTGTTTTCTACAAACCTGTGCATAATTCTTTGAAACCACAAATATATTTCAAATTTGTAGACCATGAAATAAAGCAAAAACGTAAAAAAAACATAAAAAACAACAGCTAAATTAAAAAAATAATTACTTATGACTTTAGATTTCTACAAAAAAAAATTCATAGCACAATTATATTTATATATGTACGGTAAATTTAAGTTAAAAAAATCTAAGGTTTTCAAATGATTTCGTATTCACGTGGAGCATTTTGAAAAATGCTAGTATTTTTCAAAAAAAATTTGAAAAAAGGCACTTTTCCGCCAAAAATCCTTATTTTGGATTCTGAGGATATTAAATGTAGTAAAAAAGAATACAAATTATTCTTATTTTGTACATAGAGTTAAAAATTGTAAATAAAAAAAATTCGAAGCTGTAGGTTCCTTGTTCCCTTAAGACACAGAGGGTTAAAAGAATATTCTCCGTGTCGATTCCCGAAGAGAGAAGTTACGTCGAAGTCGAACGACGCTCGAAAAAAGACTACATAGATCAACTAAAGAGCGAAGTTGATCACGCTTTTTAAGTTACAAGTTAAATTTGAAGTCGTAATGCTATTAAAAAATCTATTGCCTAAGCCTTGAAATTAAACGTGGAACTTTCTATATTTCGGACAGATGGGCTGACCATTATACCACGAAACCATGTCATGATTTACACTAATAGGTTTCCAAATGTTAAATTTGAACGAGACTGAAATTGCCTAACAGTATAGACTTCCACGCATTAGAGAACATTTCCCCAAATTAGTTTTACAGTGTCCATTAGGGAAACTTGGGGCTGAAGCACCTCCAATATCCTTCTCTCAGTCTGATCCCATGAAAATGTCAGGAGATCAGAGAAAGTTATTCAATACACGGTCTTAGAAGGAGTTGCCACTAACCTATACATCCACATTAGGATGGTTCCGTTTGTAAACCCGAGAAATTTAAATAAAACGAACCATAAATATTTACAAATTTAACAATACCATTAGAACACACCATATATCACACTGAAAATATTGCGCTGTAATTTCTATAAAAATCTGTATAGAGATTAAAAAAATATTTATTGTTTTAGGAGGAAATCTGAAAGTAATCAAACTTAAAATAACGTTATTCACAAAAGTTTTTGCTTTTTAGTAAAGCCAAAGTTAAGTTAAAAAAGTTTCTAAAAAAATAACACGGGGTTAAACCTTTTAAGATCAATCGTATAATTTTACTATTATTTATTGTAAACGAATTATCACTTATCAATAAAAAATTAACTAAATGCAATTAATTTTTACATTTGTAAGTTAGTTAAAAATGAAAGGAAATATCTAGATACATTAAAACGTAAGACAAGTAATTCTCTCATTTTTTCCCATTCATATGCTCACAAATAAACCTTAAAAATATAAAAGTTAATGATGAATAAGCAAAAAAAAAAAAAAAAAAGAGTTAGACATGCTGTTGAAAAAATCTAACCAAAAAATCATGCGACAGTCTAAGCAAAATATAAATTTGAGACTATGTTTACAACATATTTTATTCCTTTGAAAGTTTTGACCGTTGAAAAATTCTTAACGCCCATCTTAATTTTCCTTCATAGTTATTATACCAGCACTTACGTACTTAATATTAAGCAATAATAACTGTAAATAGCAACATTAAATCCAGAACACATCTTAAAGAAGGTGTATTATCAACAAAGCACTCGTTACTTAACAGAAAAATTTATAAAATACTACTTTAAGCGAATTCGTTGCAGAGTAAGAATAATGTAACTTCCGACACTAGACTTCGTTTAACTTAAATTTATTATCTTAAAAAATTTTTGCAGATGTCGCAGGCAGACTTCAGGAAAAAGAAAGCAAAAGAAAGAACTTACCAGCTGAATATCGTCTCACTTTCAATCCACTTCTAAAGAACGAAATCCAAACAGAAATGCGGGAGTTCGATGTTACGGTTATGGTTAATGTTGTAGCTTCGGAGAATTCTCGTTTCTACCCCAACCAGCGCAAGCGCGTAGGGATGCTCCTTTTCGAATAGCGCCTAACTTTGAAATCGAAAGGACTGATGGAAAAGTATGGCATGGTTAAGGATATTAGAGAAAAAATTGATAGTATGAGTTTTAAAGTATTTTGCAAAGCATGCATAAATGGAGTCTGCATGTCATTAATTGTTAAATTAAATAAGGACATAGGAAGGAGAAAAGCCAAAGGAACTCTAACCTAATCCGAAACTTAGATACTCTATAAATTATTATGATGTATTTACCAAAAGAAGTCCATCAGTTATGTTTTTGTAAGATTTTGTGGGTCACACCTTAATGAATTGCATTTTTACATTTCAAGATTAGAAAAAAATGGACTTTGTATACTTTGGATAAAAGTGCTATTATTTTACAAAAAAAATATTTCAGGTAGTCTCTTCTAATGAAACTACCGCGGGTTTTTAACGTAGGATTACTTATAATTGCTTACCTCTTTTTTTTTTTGGGGGGGGGGGAACGCACTTTGGTACTTTTCTGTTTAACTGCTTACTGCTACTGGGTTTGACGCGTTGCCAAAATTATAACTCGCGACGCCGGACAATTTTTTTCTCTCTGCAGGACCGTTATTGAGGAACGTAATCCTACGTTAATATATGTGAATACAAAATGCAGTATTTTGATCTCCAGCTACAAGTAATTATTTGATTTCCATAATTTTCTTGAGGAAAAATTTTATTTGTTATTAAGATTGATATTAATGAGAATAAAAATTATTTTCGATTTCTGTAGGATAATCTTTTCCATTTCTGTGTATGATAACCCTTAAAATGAGATTCTACTCTTGAACTAATTTTGAAATCTTCGGTGTAGCATTTATAAACGCTGCCTGTCGTACGAGCTTTCGTATGAGACATAGAGCGAAGTTAAAAGAAATTTTCAATTTTTTAGACAAAATCAACTGAGTAAATGCTTGCATGGTATTATAATGAAAAGATTTGCACTACCTTTTTAATAAATAAAACTCTAATAACCCAAACTGGAAGAATAATTATACATACAATATAGATTGTACATTTTGTCATAAAGTGTTCATATTTAAAAGAGTTTCTGAAAAGGAAAAAAGAAATGGGATTCAAAATAAAATTGAGTACCTACAAGAGTAATAAGGTGAAAGACGACTCAAAAATCTTTAATTTTGATAACATTACGCAAGGTTAATATGCATAAGCAACCTTCAAGTTAGGCTATCTTCAGGAAGGACAATGCTACCCCAGGATCTGTATTTCATTTTCCTTGATTCCATAGTCAGGCCTACACTAAAATATGACCATTGTGTTTCAACACCCCTCCAGTCCTTAATATCAAAAAGTCTCTGAAGGACTGATTCCCATATTTAGTCCATTCCTTTTTGCGAAATCATGAATTCATGTAACGTTCTATGCATTTAAATATTTTGGAAAGATTCAAAATAAATCCTGACCCCCCCCCCCCTGCCTACTAACTGTATTGTGTCATTAAACTGTTGAAAACATTTCATACTTTAGCTGATATTCCCTCTCACCACAGAAAATTGCCAGGATATGAATATTTGGGAAGAGCTAATATCCACTTGATAGCTTGTAATTCTTTTACGTCTTTTGGGCGTAAATATGATGTTTTCCATTCATTTCTTTTGATAAAGATAGGAGCAGATTAATACATTCTTGGGCTTGATTGATACAGCATAATTTTGGGGTTTCTCATATTCATTGTCCTAGTTTTTCTGTCGAGAAATTAAAAATTTTGCACTTTTCTCAAGGTTAGTGTTTTTACACATAAAAAAGGAAATAGTTTTGACTAGCATGTAATTTTTCGTTATGCTCTCAAATTATTTTTGAGGCCCTCTACAATCTGGGCCCTGTGTCCAAGCATTTTGTAACCAAGCGCTAATCACTGTCACTGTCTGGATATACACAAATCATAATTTGGATATCTTAGGACAGTATGATGATGTCTTACGAGGTCATGATGAAAACATTCCCCTAACAGTTGCCGTGTTCTGTGTATGTATCTATCATGTAACGCTTCCGGAGCGACCGCTTCATAAATATATCAGCCTATGGCATCCATTTTGTATTATGAGTTAGGCTTAATAATTTAAAAGTAAAGTTCAAAAAGATTATTTGCTATCTAAACCCAAGTCATTTTAATTAAAACAATGTAATATCGACACAAATCAACTTTATTTCGATTTTTAGACGGCTCTAATACAAGTATTCATTTTATATACCCAGAACTTGAAACTGTAAACACGAGTCATTCATTCACCGTGATTCATCCATCGTCGTTAATTTAAGAAAAATTGAATCAGAGAATCTTCTTCACAATAAAACAATTATATATATATATATATATATATATATATAAAATTGTTTATATATATATATAAAATTGTATATATATATATATATATAAAATTGTTTATATATATATATAATTGTATATATATATATATATATTAACCAGATATTACAATAACGTCAAATTTAGTATTTTCGGAAAGTTGCAAACTCGACGCATGCGTAGTGATATGTTCAAAACTGTCTGTACGGTAGAAATGAATATTTCTAAATTGCCGACACACGTGGCTTTCATGTGCTCACATGTGGCATTCATGTGATTTTTCGTAAAGCATTCTATTTGACGATAGTGTTTTAATTTCTGTTTAATATTGTATTTTTGCACGTGAGTAATTTGTATGAATTTTTATCTGATTTTCTTTAGTTTATATACTTTATTTTTGCTTAATATATTTATACATAGCATATTTATAGCATATTAGTTATATTGTATACATAGCATATTAGTTAGATTGTGCAAGTCGGATTGAAAAATCAGTGGTAAGCATGCTTTTTTTTTCCAAGAAGAAAGACTTTTTTAAAAATTATAAACTCGGATTATAACATCTCTGATTATTACAACATTTTTAATTATAACATCGGATTGAAAAACAGCTAATATTCTGTAAAAATTTCTAATATTTTTTCAAGGTTATGAATCTTTTTTTATTATTGGAACTGTTCAATTATTTACCGTCAAGTTTTGACGGGTACTATCTAGTATAATATAATTGTTGTACATGTATAAAATTAGTCTGTCGAAGAAACTGCTGTCCAATTTTTGGTTTATTTTAATTCTGGCAACGTAACATAATATTATCTGCCTATATCTTTAATTTATACATCAGAGTAGAAGAAAATTTCCAAGGAAAGAAGATAGAAGAATGGAGTACCAAACCCTTCCAGGCTCTTGAATTTACAGTACTGGCCAGAATGGATGACTCACCACAAAAAACTGTGATCTTTATGAATGCACAAGAATAATTACATTTAACTAAGTATTTATTTTATGGGAATTATTAATTTTATTTATATAAGCACAGTATATATACATAATTGAGAAAGGTTTCAATATTTGGTGTGGAAACCTTTTTTTTCCAATACAGCTTGGATACGATCAGGCATGAAAATACATAATTTTTCGCAATAGTCTGGTGTAATTTCTGTAATCCACACTTGTTTTATAGTTTCTCTTAAGTCCGAAAGTTAAGTGGATTTGCGCTCAGCAACTTTGCGCTTTAAAATTACCCAACAGTTCTCGATTGGGTTTAGATCCGGGGAATTTCCGGGCCACGGCCCAAGGATCTGAAACCCCTGCTTTGCAATCCATGTCTTAACAGCTTTAGTCTGGTGGCAGGGTGCTCCATCATGTTGGAAGTGTGTGCACTGGTTGATATTCATAAACGGTGGTAACTTCTCTTTTAGCACATCGAGATAAACAGTTCCATTAATTGATGTGTCTTCAGGCATGAACCACAATCCACATTTTCCTTTGGCACAAATGGCTCCCCAGACCATGAGTTTTGCAGCATCCTTCACGGTGGGAATAATGTAGCGTTGACAGTCTCTTTTATTGGGAGGCCGTCGTATGTTTCTACAAAATGCATAAAACTGCGATATTTGAGTCTCGTCTGAAAACATCACATGTTTCCATTGCTCCACAGTCCAATCCTGATACTTTTTACAAAATGTCAGTCGGTCATCAATGTTTTTGGGAGACAATTTAGGCTTCTTAGCAGGCTTGTAGGACTTTAAATTGGTATTGAATAGCCTCCTGCGGATTGTCCTTTGGCTAGGGATATTAACATCTTTTGGTAAACCATCTTGGATTGCTTTCGCTGATTTTCTGGGTGACTTCTTCGCTGCCAAAATTATGGACTCATCCATGCGCTTGCTTGTGCTCTTGGGACGACCTTTTGGCTTTGAATATCCATAATTTCCGGTTGTTTTGAAATTACTTATAGACCTGGAAACTGTCTTTTGTGCCAATTGTAATCTGGCAACAATTTCCCGAGTACTATAACCTTCTTCGCTCAGAATCTTTATTTGTTCAATTTCGCGTGAAATTCTTTTACCAGGAATTTTTATATTATTTCACCACTTCTGCAAAAATTTGTACATCAACACACGGCGAACACAACTAATGAACTAACGAAATGTCAAGCAAGAACACCTGCACTTTGGCAGGCAGCCAAAGCGAACACCTGGTGCCAATACGTCACTATGAATGGGAAAAAACAAATGAGTCATCCATTCTGGCCAGTACTGTAGTTACAATATGCCCCGCTATTTGCAGACATGATGATTTTAGAGAAACTCCCACACAACAGCAAATATATCACATACAGTAAATAGCTAGTAACTCACGTCAATTAGCTAAATTTTGCATAATCATTAGAGAATAATCATTATGAATGAGGGATTAGTGAGTAGCAGTTAGTGGACTGATCTGTTAACAAGATGTTTACAAATCCAAGATGTTTATCCAAGATGTTTGTTCATTTAAAAAGTTTGCAAATAAAACCAGATACTGGCAAAAACCAAGATTTTATCAGAAATTCATTTATAATCTCTTGCAACGAATACCATCTCCAGGTCTTATAAAACAGTCACGTGGACACTCTTGAATGATCGTTATAACATTACGATGCAATCCGAAAAAAATTATACCATGGAAATAATGCCATTTGAAAACTTAAGTATTATTAATATCTACAAATTTATTTTGAAAGCATAAATATTCGATATGTTTTTTTAAGAAGTAACGAGAAAGCGTAATATAAATGCATGATAAAAATTCAGATTTTCATGCCCCGTTTTTATAAAACATTGAATAGCACTTATTTTTCAAGCCAAGGTGAATTTTTAGAAAATAATTTGTGTATTTAAAATTTTTCAATTGGTAGATGCGCGTGTAGTAACTTAAATGAAGTATATTTTCTTTCTTTTCTGACTTCTGAAATTCACGTAATCAGAACCAGGTATGAGTAATCTGTGATTTTTGTGGGGCCATGAGGATTTAGTTTTCTGGATTACCAGAAGAAAAGCCCTTGTGGAACTAGGAACTTTTAGCTGCAATGAAAAAAAAATACTAATAATGTTTCAACTTAAATGTCACTAGCAGTCTTTCAAAGTCTGTATAAAATGTATGCTTAAGAGAATTTATAATACTGATTAAATTATTATCAATTTTTTTACGCAACATAAAATAAATATGTAATCATAATTAGTGAAACCTACGATTTCTTTATGCAGATCCTTCGAGACTAGGGGAAAGGAAGTACTTTAAAAATCCTTTTCCAGAGTCGGATATCGCTTTTTGAAGTCCCTGCTTGAATAAAGTAGAGCTTGACTGTCCAATAAGATGGACAAGACTATGTAACTTTAAAATATTTATTTTATTGAAAAATCAAATCATCTAGGCTTCACAAGAAAAATAGTTTTAATATATCTTCCTATATTAAAACAATTATATATAATTGTTTTACCTGTAATTGTTTATATATATGTGACATCAGTGGCGGCGGCGAGAAGAAAGGTTGATTGCCGGCCGTGCGTCACAGAAGTCTATTTCGTAGTTAGTCCATATATTTCTCGCTAATAGTAGTCGTGTTGACAGGTACGGCCGGTACGTTTAACGGTACGTCTCGTTGGGGGCTTGGGGCCCTCGAAGGCCGTTATCAAACTTTCTTTTCAGGTCCCTCCAGCCCCGGACGTACAGGAACACGCGTCAAATCTCGACAAAACTTTATTTCTCTCAACTGCTACATCTTATTGTGACAGCGACAATTTACAAAATCCCCGACCAAAACCTTGGTGGGTCTTTTAAAACTTCCTGAGGTCATAGTCACATGATCCTTGCACTCTTGTATTGATTGGACAGAGGGACCCAGGCCAGTTCTCTGGGATTGAGTCACATGGTCGTTATATATTTGGCGCCTAAGAGACTGGGGGTTAAAGGGAGGATATATTGATTACCTACTTTGGATTTTAGGAAACTTAAAATTCCTTTGTTCTTAAAACGAAAACGAAATTAACTTTACGCCCAGGGGAATTTAAAAGAATTTAGAAATTAGTTAAGGTTTTTGGGTTTTGTATGTTATATATATATATATATATATATATATATATATATATATATATACCCATAATTGTTTTAATATATCTTACTATAGTGACTTTATTCTAAATCACTTTTAACGATGTTATGTAAAAGTGATGTCTTTAATATGAATCGTTTGATTATATGCTATCTTTAATGCATATATTTCATCTCCTTCAGGTAGTACCAGAATTTCTGATTGTATGTTATGTTGTGTTAATATTTAAAAAGACATTAAAAAATATTGCGTCTTTATAATTAAAAGAAGATATTTATATTTTGGAGCGTACGGTAAAAATTATATTGAATTTAGTTTTAGAAAGCACATGAACCCTCATTATATAATTGTTGTTATTCTATTTGACCTTGTAATGAATGATTTTTTAATAAAATTAGAAAAAAAGACTGTTGGAAATGCTTTGAGCAGCGTCTAAAAAATATGTTAACAAATAAAATTCTTGACTCTTCATTTTAAAACAAATTTAATATAATAGGAATCACAGTACGATAGAAATGCTATGCTATATTATATTATATATATATATATATATATATATATAATACTTCTAATGAAATACAAAGATTTAATGTTATTGCGTAACTTTTGGAAAAATTACTTTAGTGATTTATATAAATAAGTATAGGTTTTCTTAGATAAGCCATTTGAAAGAATAAAACAAAAATATAACTGAAAAGATTACATGTTTAAATCTTCTTTATAATTTTAGTATACAGTTTAAAAAAGAAGATACGAAAATGTCCTCCAACATAACTACTTATCTCTACTTACTACTAAACGTCAAAATTGCGAGATTTAAACATCGCTCTAGTGTTGCAGTCTAAACATAAATAAAACTAAAAATTTTATACAGTCTCTTATAATGATATGTATTTATTATACAGGCGTTCTCATGCATATGAAGCTCTCCCAAGACAACACTATTTAGAGATGCTTAGTAAATCCCAAAAATTTAGGAGGTATGAGAAATAAAGATAAAATTTGCTTGAAACTCAATTGAAAGTATGAATTATTCATATCTTACTACCGGAAAAAACTATATGGAAGAAATATTAAAGTATTGCATAGTTCTCCCGCCGAATGATGAACAGTCTGGAGCATTGTAAAGAACGGCAGTGGCGAGTCTTAGAGAAAAAAAAGGTATGCTAGCTAAAAATCTCATTCATTTGAATTATTTAATCAGGCATCATAAAGCTTTATTCATTGTGATTTTGAATACAATTGTCAATTTCTACCTCAAACCTGGAGTTTAACTTAATCACCATTAAGTGATAGCACTGTATATGAGAGAATATGGAAAACTGAAAATTAATTACCTAGTTGCGGTAAAGGCTAGCACTGTTCTGTGCCACGAAATATCTCTTGTATTGAACATAAGTTGCACGGCATAGTTATCAAAATAATCTTTTTCATCATTATAGTCTCGCTAGATTTAGATATGCCTCAATAACGTAATTTTTGGCCAGTTACAAGCATGGATTAATCATTAAATTATTTAGAATCTATTAATTAGTGTGTTGAATCTCAGTAGATTGGAAAAATGTCTTTTACGGAATGTTGACAAAAATCCTATTAAAATTTTTTTAACTTCCTGGTAGTTTAAAATATTTTCCATGACATCACCAAAAATTTTGGACGAAAAAATTGCTAAATGAATACAGCATAAGAAAATCCTAGACTAACAACCCATTTTTTTTTGTTTCTTTATGTGCATTTAAATTAAGTTTCCTTTTTAGTGTTTAAAAAAATTAAACGGAAGAAACTTGTCTTTGAATTCTCAAGCCTGCTTTAGGTTTGTTTATTTCATTTAAACCCTTTGAAAACCTGGTCCTAATGAAACAACCGCTGAGCCAGTTAACAAACCTGGATTTCAGTAATATGCATGGGTGTTTTTTCTGCTTCTATAACCAGCTGTGCTGAAAAATATAGTGCTCTTTACATTCTGCTCTCCTAATGAGTCTAAGAATTCCTAGATGTAGCAACAGGGTGCGCATGAACTTTCAAACAAACCTTAACAGCAGGAGTAAAGCATGAATCGAAGGTGTTAAGCTGTCTCGATAAGGTTTATTGGACCTTTCAAAAAAGCATTTCTTTTCCTAAGATTTCCGTGTCAAGGAACCATAAAAAGAAGGGAATTTAAATAGGGTTTTTTTTCGGAGTATTTAAGAATTTTATATATTTGAAACAGTCGAGGTTATCGAACTATTGATGGGAACTTTATTTTAGGGCTTTTCTTTTATATCTCAATGAACCCTCTTCGAAGATCAATGTTGCTTGAAATCTGCTAATATATGTCGAGCCATCGTACTATGCCAAAACAATATAATTAAGCCCAACTTTTTAGTATTCATAAGGTACTTTAAGTTGAAAGATACATTTCTCTAGAAGAATTGTTAGTGTACTCGGTATTGGGAATTGCAACCTTTTGAGTTGCTAGTTTGAATCTTAATATATCTCACAATGTGATGGGGTTTGTTTATGAAATTTTTAGCAGGGTGCGACGCATGAATGTTAAACGTTTCCTTCTAGAGGTTACTTTACATAAGTTATTTGTCTGATAAGTCGGATGAAGCATTTGGAGGACCTCGACTACAGCCTACAGCTTTGAGGCCCCTTGTTCTAAATACAATTATTAAATTTTATTCTTTACACAAGATATTTTATCACGGTCGAAAATAAAACTTCTATTGGTAATCAGGTAGAAAAAAAATATGTACTACACCATTTGTCGTTCGACGAATGGCAAATTGTCTAGATAAAGATGGTATCTATGCCCGAAGTTCCCCAAACCTATCTCATTTTAAAGCTGCTAACTTTCAGAGGACCCTGACAACTGGAGGCATCTAGTTCGCGCTTCTTTGTGCCTGTGCGATGATCCCCCACTGCTAAGCGCTTTGCTCTTGAGTTTTGTTTATGTTTATAAATAATACTAGCTGAAAACCCGCGCTTCGCTACGGAGTACATTCAAATTAAATACAACGGTCAACGTATGCAATTTATGCCAAAAAATAAATATATATATTTATAATAAATGCGTGATCAATGTATACAATTGATGTAAAATATATATCTATCTATATATATATATTTATAAAAAAATCGTAAGGGATATGCATTTTTTTTTGATAATATCCAATCGTCTGCTGCATTAGAAAGAGAAAAAAATATTTTTTTTGTCTATTTAGTTGTTACGCACGTGACGATAAATTTATTGAAAGTACCAGAAAAAGAAATCACGTAATCAGCATTTAATAAATTAAATTCTAAAAATTAATATTTAAAAATTCACCAAAAATCAGGAAATGGAGGTAAAAATTCGAAAAAAAATTCATTTTGAAGGAATTTTTATGATCTTTCTCGTGATATAAATTTTATAACCCTCAATGTATTATTTTAAATGCAAACGTAAAAAAAGTTTAAAAAACAGTTTAAAAATTTAATTTCAAAAAATCTAAGAAGAATTTTTGAAAAATCTTTCTTAGTGCATCCCTACACTATTAGAAAAATCACCATGCAAAATTTCAGCCCTTTAGGTCCAGCGGTTTGGTCTGTGCGTTGTATGTCAGTCAGTGAATGAATGAGTCAGTTACGGAACTGTTATATATATATATATATAGATAAATAATATATTTTTCTTCAATACATTCCTAAAATAAAAACAAATACAGGTGCTTTAAGCATCATCAGATAAACATTAATCTCCCCTTTACATTTTTTTACATTTTTTTACATTAGACGTATGAACTTGATTGATATGTCTTAGTACAGTATTCTAAAAAATTATAACCATTTTAGTTTTTCAAACATAGCAAAATCAGGGGAAGTAATTAACAACTTTTTGAAAATATCAACGTTCAGCGAAGCCAACACTTTATAATAACAATTTATATTAGGCAAAAGCCAAGTGTGCAGCAAATTGAACGAGGAAGAACGATATTCAAAATTATGAGATACTTATGAATGGAATTTAAATAAGGTAAATAATTCTGTAGAATAAGAGAAATTCTAGAGAATACAACTGAGTAAATAAGTAAAAGTAAAGGCAATAAACGTGAATAAAAAGCTTTGAAAACTAAATTTTCCTTTGTTCAGACCAGCTTTTTAAAAAATATTCATTTAATTTCCCAAAAGATTTATGCGTTAATCACATTAAGTGTTTTCGTATGTTAAGGGAAATTTAATAGCCGAAAATTACCATTAAGGTACTTTTGTAACTTCGAGATGTCAGTTTAGCATGGATTTCTGTATTATTTCTTACATGTTTTTTTCGCGCGTTATTTTTCCTAAACACAAATAAAATTTTAAGAAGTTCTTATATATCAAGTAAATCCTCAGCGGGCATATAAAATATGTCACATAGAAATGTTAGGAGGGTTGATAGGCATTTTATGTGTTATAGTATATAAATAAACATTAAGCATATTCTAATGCCTGAAAATTTTTTTTTCACCAACTAATAATGTAATTACTATACTACTGAAAATAAGTACTGAATATTAGGAAAGAGTTGCATTTACTTCAACCTTCTCTATTACTACAGTTAAAAAAGTAAGTTTACTTGAAAAAAGGGCTGAAGTTTCTTTAGCATCTTGTCTAAAAATCTTGTATTAGCCAAAATTCATTTGGGTTATCTTCCATAATTTGAAAGAAATTCGAAAGAAATTAATCTGAAGAGAGGAATCTTTTTCAACTGATAACACAGATAAGCATAAAAAAATACAAGCATAGAAAAATTATCGGCCCCAAAAAAGCACGGAAACTTTTCCTTGCTAGCACAAAATCTTATTAGTTTTCTTATATATTGGCCACAAAGAAAACTTCGAAGACTGAAACAAATATTATGACTTTCCACTTATTAAAATGACTTTCTAGATGTCGTGGACTAGTAGTTTGTTTACGGCATCTAGAAAGTGTATTTAAATCATTACATCTAGCATCTATATTTTAATCACTACATCTATATGATTGCATAACCATGGTTCATATAAACATTGGCACATACAAACATACGGTATATAAGTAAGCTTATTATACGTGCCGTATCGTTCCGCGTTGTTCCCGTTTCAAGGCATGTATGAAAGTTGTGGTCGGTCGTTATTTTGTCTCCGTTTGAAGAGGTAAACGTTAAAAATTAATATAGCCTTTGTAACAGCTGTTATATATGTAGATGAATCGCCTGATGAATAAGTAATTGCCCTGGAGCTTTGGTGTTTTAAAAGTGAAGCATAGAAAGACGAAAAGAAACGGTGAATAAAATTGTATCATCTAACTCTTGCATAACTCTACAAGTATTTTAAGGATCATAACATGGTAATTTGAAAACGAGCAAATACAGTACATTTTCTGAGTATCAGGTACTCCGCTCTTTTCAAATAGGTGCTCTCCATCAATGCATTTTTGGTTTGAAAATGGGACAGAATCAGCCGAATCAATTATTAGAGATATTATGTTCAATAAAATCAACTTTCTGATTTTTTTAAATTGGAAAACTACAGTTAAATACGTAAAAAACTTTGCGATAGAAACAGGAATGAATGGTTGATGCAAACTCATGTAACAATATTAGACAATAATTATTAACATTTATAGCAGTAAAACTAGCTTTTTGGAAAGTAAAACTAGCGTTTTGGTAAGTAAAACAGCCCCTGCGTAAAGTATCTTCGAGTTCACTAAAATAAACGGCCCCAAAGCCTTGTAGAAGCTAGAGTAGGAGGTACAAAAAATGTTACATAAATTATTAGCTCATGTTATGACAACAGGCCAAAATTTGTCTAAATACTGACGAAAATGTTAAAATTCTCTGACATTTTATAATTTGAAAATCTTTTCCTCGAATAACATTAATATTCAGTCATTGGAACACTATTGGTGTAATCAAACAACTAATTATTCTGATAACATGGCGATTTTGCAAGTAAAATAACGAGAAAACAGAATAACTGTCATGAAAAACCACCACTCTTTGATTTAGTATACTCATAACATTTTAACAGATATATTTTGTATAAAATATCTTTGGGAGCTAAAAATAGTTCTAAAAATTTGCCCTCTACTGAAGTATTAGATATTATTCAGGTTAAATATATATATATATGTATAGATATATATAAATTATTTAGTAGTTTTTAAACCTTTAAAACTTTTTGTTCTTTAGGAAAGGAAGGGACTAACATATGTAACAGTTGCACTTTTATTTATTTTTATAATAGTGCGTTAGGACATACATTTTTAACTTTCATACTGAAACTTAAAAACAAAAAATTACCACCTTTTACTGAGAAAAGTTCTCAAATTAAAGAATTAATTAAACGTAGTTTCTGCTTTGAAGATTAAAAGAAATTAGATTACTTCGCAATCACCTTTATTTCGTTATTTGACAGCTAGCATATAAATGCTTGACAGCATTTATGTGCCAACACACATTCAGGGAAACGTACACATATATCATCTCGCCCCTTCCTAATTTCTAAAATTTTCTCTGGGAGGTGTCTATGCTTCTTTCTTGCTAGACGTTTTCTCACTGTGAAATTTATAACATTCAGGGAGAACCTGATGTCATTTGTGAGTATGTAATATTTACAGATTAATGCAGTTTGAATCATTTCCAGAAATTTTAAAATGCGTTTTTGAAAATGAGATATGTTCCTTTAGAAACACCCTTAAAACATTTCAGGTTAGGTAAAAATTAGTGGCGAACGGGCCTAGAAGGCAAAAAAATTAAACATCCATCCGTCTGAAAGACAGACAAATGCGGAGAGTTATTAACAATACTTGAAGGAATTCAATTACTAATAACGCGTGTTCGTATTTATGAATTGTAAATCGTGGCTGCATCTTTTCTCCTACTAAGTGTTAATGAGGGAGGTCGTTTACTCATCCCTCTCCAATAAATTTCAGCATATTTTTCTCCTCTCCTTCACTATCGACTCTTTAAAACCAATAATAATCCTTCAGCGTGTGGCATTTTTATGGTATTTTTCTTTATTAAGTGCCATTTACATCTCCCAACTCTTAATGGATGTTAATAATAATTATTTATGCGGATACTTAGTTGCTATTCCGGCGTAGTCTTCGACTATTTATTGCTGTCTTCTTTCCAAACACACTTCCTCGGCTGGCTTACCGATTGATTTGTTCGCGTAGTATCTCATTATTCAAGAAAATCACAAACGATGTTACGAATACACTTGGAGGGAAATGAAAAGTTATTTTGACGCACTGTCATGAATGGGGAGGCACACAGGGAGAAATGTTCTGGGATTAGGTCAGAAATGATGAAGATTTAATTATTTTAAGTACGGAAGCGAGCGAGTGTCGTTTTATAATCTTATTCTAAACTGGTGAAAAGTTCTGTTTAGGGAATGACATATCAGTATGAGGCAACAATATTCAGTAGATGCGGTTCGTAATTGGTTAAAATACTCGCGATAGCGATAACAATTAATTAGATATCCTGGAGAAAACTCCAAGTTCCTAAGAATTCGACTTCCAGAAGTCGTATTGACATTCAGCACGAGTTTAGGGGTAAAAGACAAGTTCAATAAAAATATATAACAAACATCTGCTTTGCAAGTACCGCCTGTCCGAGCTCATTTGGCCACTACAAGCGATTCTATTTCTTGCATCCTACGCTCTAATTCCCACTAAAGCGGTGCTTCATTTAGTGCAAAACCTTCCTATTCATCGGTTGACTGCTTGCTCATTGGCTAGCTGCAGCGATAACCATTTCAATCAACTTCTGATTTTAGAGACGTCCAGGCCGGTTTCTAAAAATCCCTTGCCTCCTCGTTTAAGCATTCCACCTCGTCGAAACACCATTCTTTTGATTTTGCATAAGATCGCACTGTTTTTAAGCTTCGCGTTCCCAGAGGAAATTGTGTGCTAAGCTGAAGAATTTGCCTGTAGACTTCGATCGACAAATAAGGAAACCTAAAATATTACTTAGCAAATGGAAACTCAGAACCTAATATGTTAAGAAGTTTACAATTTGCTACAGAATCCATATTAATCCTTGTTAAACATCTTTTTAGGCGCTTCGGACTCGAGAGACATCCAGGCTGGTTTCTAAAAATCACTTGCCCTCCAAGTTTAAGCATCCCACCTCGTAGAAACGTCATTATTTTTATTTTGCATAAGATCGCACTTTAAGCTTCGCGTTCCTAGAGGAAATTGTGTGCTAGGTTTTTTTATGTGCTATGAAGAATTTGCTTGTAGAATCCGATCGACAAATAAGGAAACCTAAAATATTACTTAGCAAATGGAAACTCAGAACCTAATATATTAAGAAGCTTACAATTTGCTACAAAATCGGTATTAATCCTTGTTAAACATCTTTTTAGGCGCTTTTCTTAATGCTAGTTTTCCTATATAAGTACTGAACTAAGCACTGTGTATTCATGTCGAAATATAGCGTTTACTCAGTTGCAAAACATAATTTACTCAGTTGCAAACACAATTTACTCAGTTGCAAAACATGCAATATACATACAGAATTTACGGTTCCAATCTTTCTAATACACCAGACAGGTCCCGATAGAGCAACTGAGGCCTTTCGGGGTTAAGTCCCTGCCGGTCCCCACAATTTTAAACATCCCTGAACATCCTCAAGCGTGGCATCTGGAGCTTCATGCCCTCTTCCTACCTCTACAAACCCCCAATGAACGATCTTTCCAACCAACAGATTTGTTGTTGATGTTGTTGCTGCTTATGCCACTTGACCGATAGTAACATCAGATCAAGTCCCGAAAGCTATGGGCGATGAAGGAGCGGCTCCAGTTTTGACTGGCACCACAAGGGTCGGAGTCCGACTTGGCCAAAGGACCAGTCCCGCAACTTTGAACCGAGTCAAGTGGCAAGACCAGAACACTTGACCACGCACCTCCGAAGGTAATCTTGAGAACTTAGGACACTGCAGCCATGACAGATTTTACGTGCAGCAGCCGCCATTAGTGTACACGGCAATGGATTTTGTCAGCGACGAGCATCGAACCAGTTACTTTCATATCACTAGCCCGCTGCCCTTGCCAACTGGGCCACTGCGCCCCGAGCCAACAGATTTAACGTGCTCATACCATGCGTAGACACGAGAGAATTCAATGGTGCTTATCGGGACTCGAGCCGAACATTTCTGCACCGTATCTCTATGTGCAAACCACTAGGCTGCTCCTGGCTTCTGGAGGTCGCGTTTATATACTAACAGTTCTTTTGGAGTCGTATAATAGTCCTTATTTTTTCTCCTGACAAAGCAGACACACCATTTTTAATATCTTAAAAAACCTTAGTTGAGAGACATTTAGTATCTTATTGAATAAATAAGTCATTCATTTTCTTCATATTTTTATTCACTAGTTTTGGAACATTATCGCTGTTTTTCCACTCATCTTAATTATTTCCCGAAATCAGTCATAATTGCGTTAAGAAAGTAAAAGGTTTCATCGTAAACAATTTTCGATGACATTTTCACAACTACATTTCTCCCCTTATCCTGAAGAACCCCCTCCCTTTTCCCCAGAACAAGCCTGTTTACAGACAATAGGGGGAGTATGAATGCATTCAGCTCAAAATCAATGAAACAAAATACTCTGACGAACCTCTTGAAATAAGAGTTTTTGGAAGAAATGGACAAATGGAACGTGCATAACAAGACGATAAGGAAACATTCTTCGACGAAGTTTCACAAATATCACAATAAAGAGCGAGCTTAAGTAGTTTGATAGGAAAAGTTTGCCAATAACAAATTGTCCTTTTCTGTAACGGAAAAGGTATGGGTTGAAAAAAAAAAAAGAAAAAACAATATGAACCATAAATATTTTAAAAGCATTTTTTACGACTTACTGAAGCTCGAAATATTTTACTTATAGTTATTTTACTTATCTTAACTTTTGTTTCAACGACTTATTTTTGTACGAATGGAACAAAAATTATTGAATTTAACATGAATAATATATTCATTTCATATAACGTGCCAAACAAGCTGAAAAGAAACTTGTTAAAAGTCCAGTTTTCCCTATTCCATATTTTAGAACGTGATTAAGGAATTTAATGAGAGAAGAATGGAAACAAAGATTTTTTCAATCAACAAAGACATGTATAGAAAACAAGAAAAATTAAAACGATGTAACTGAAATACTTTAAAACAGTTGACGTCATAAAATGGAGTCACAAAAGAAGATTTACTTTTTGTGAAACTTAAATTGTCAATTACTTCGTATTACAATGAATAAGAATAGATATTTGTTAAATTTGTTTTTATTATCTCTTCTTAAGAGTGATTAATAAATTCACTTTTTGGTACAATTTCATTTGAAACTGGAGTTATAAGCATTCTAGGGAAAACAATTTTTCCGCTCATAATTTATGGAATGAGACATCAAAATCTATAGTTGCTCTTCTTTTGTTCTTCTATATTCATTTCATTTTAAGGTATTGCTTCCTATTGCCTGATTTGTCGTCATTTGCTAGGAATCTGACATTTTTTACTAAATATTGTCAATATATTTTTCGTACGGTGTTTTGAAAGTCTCCCTACTTACATATTTACTTTAATCACAAAACTTTTATTTCTTCTTTAATTTCATAAAAATAATCTTAGTTGAAATCCAAAATTTTATTTCACCGGAGGACAGCTTTACGACTATCTGTGAAAGCATGTTGTTAATTCTTCACAAGTCCTCAAATAGTTAATATTTTAGCTCGTACAGGGGGGAGAGTGTTTCATATTTTTATTTGAAATTAAGAATAATGTAATTTATTCTCCTACAAGAAAAAGTTCATAAAATTTTTAAAAATCTAAGAGGAATGAAATAAATAAAAATATGGTAATGAAAATTCCTTTTGCTTTGAATTCGACTGTGGAATAAGGAAATCGATGGAGACAGGAACAAACTTTATGCAAATCATTGAATGGCTCAGCACACATTGCGAGTAAGGGCAGAGTGTCCCTACTGCTCGAGTTACTTCGCAGCCGTGATAAAACGCGTGTGATGGGCTCTACACAGTTTTGCCGCTATCAGTTTAGTTACCCTTTAGCTAAAGAATTGTCCATACGAAATCCTTTTGTAGATAATTTACGCTTTTGGGAGGAAAATTCAGTTTCAATGTGATCTATACTCAACAGAATAACTCAAATCTACAACTGGGTTTTAGAGAATGAATCGTGCTAAGGAGCAGTGGTGGGTTTCCTATTTTTACGATGCCTAACTAAAGGTTGTTCTGGTATTGTCTTTTTTATTTTAATCTTTGTTGTATGTATTAAACTTTCTATACTATACACGAAATTTGTTAGCGTTAGTGACAACTCCATCCTTACAGAGCTGTTACACATACTCCTTTTAGAGCTGTGCTTATTTCTCATTAAAATGACTCCATGGCGTAAGCAGGAATCGATTTCATTGTTATCCCATCCCCGATTTGTTCTACACATTGAGTTACCTTGCTTACATGTAACTTTACATGCAAATATGTAAAGTTGCACGTAATAACTTTACAAGTTTTAATTGTATGTGTTCTTTAATGTTGGTGTATTAAGAATTTGGTAATGTATCAACAGATGTATGATGTGTTGCATGCTTTATTTTTTTCATAAATATATATTTCGAGATTCTACGTAAGAGTTTTGTACCCAGATTTTTGACTGTGTCCATAAGAGAATTTTATATGGTGAGTTCTACACACGGGGTTACATATACTTTTGATTTCATTTCTACTATGGTCTGATGACTTGGCTATCTGGAGAATTGAAAATAATCAGTCTCTCAAAGGTGGATATTTATTGCCTTGCATTTGGTTGATGTCAAGTAGAATATCTGTTCTACATTCAAGCACATTTAAGGGTAATACAATGTGCTTCTCTTTAGAAAGGGTTCAGTGCAGCACAACTTGGATGAAGCGCACACTCAGTGGAATAAATAATCCTTACAATTGTTTTTGATAGACTCAAATATTTCATTAACTATGAACTTCTTTTAGTACTTTCTCCTAAATTTGACGATTATTTCTCAGCAACAATAATGATGGATTTAAAAAAAAGCAAAACAAGACCCCCACTTGTCTAAAGAGGAGATATTTTTCTATATTACATATTTAACATCAGACTATATCTCTCATCGGTATTGTAACTTGAAGGTAATATCGTATTTCATGAAGTGAGATCAAGTTATCACTAGATAAAATTAAAAATGTTTCAAAACAGTGGAACTCAACTTTTTTATAAGTTTTCTTTTCATTAAATCTTTCAGTAAGAACTTTTTATGTGCAATGAATAATGCTATGAATTGCCGTAAGAATGAATGAGAAAGATTCACATATTGTCCTTTTCGTTTGCTAAGAGTTCCATAAATCAATTCGCCCGTTAACTCCCAATAAAATTTTGTTGGACTCAAGATTTTCGTAGAATTACGACTTAAAGTAATTAGAGATACTTTTTATAAACCTTTCTCTGTTTGTATAATACGCGTCCCGTTGCTCTAGGCAACAAATATTTCCTTAAAACAACACTTTATTTTATAGTAGACTAACAGTTAAAATTTCCTTAAAACAACACTTTATTTTATAATAGACTAACAGTTAATTTAATAATTTTTATTCTGTACATCTAGTACACTGATATCACACTTGAATGTCATTACAATTTCTTTCATGTATCATTAAATATTATGATGTTCAATGAAACTTTGTTAAAATTGATGTTGGAGAACATATTTCCGTTTTAAAATTATTAGTGCTATTCCTTAGAGAAAAAAATATGGAAAAATATTTTGATTATTAACTCATAACCCCATCACTCCCATTGCACACGTTAATATTTTTTTCTACATATGAATTAACTTTATCCAAGTCAGGAATCGAATCCCCTATCATCGACAACTCGAGTCGATATTCTAATTACTGAACTACTAAGCTATAAGTCTTACAAGCTATACAAAATATATTTGCTTCGCAGATGAATAATTCTCCTCGTAATGTCATAAACTCAACTGGCATTTTATTTCTTCCGTGCATTATACTATCTTTAATGACAATTTTTATCTAGCCCTCTGCTTCATTATAATTCTGGGCAAAATGACATCCCACAGAGTGGTATATACAGTCGGACCTCTATTTAACGAAGTCGCTAAATCCCGAAAAAAAGTTCGTTATATGGAAATTCATTAAATTGAGATTTACCTTTTAAAATACTTTAAACTACACAAGACAGATTTTAAATTCATAAACACTAAATATTATTAATAAAAGTAATTAATCACACCTTTATTTTGTAAATTAATGTCTATTTGTTTTATATATCTTACCATCAAACAGAAATCTGCAAGGAAAACAAGAATAAAACAAAACATTGGAATACGCTGTATTTTCAATTAAAAAAAATTATATTAAAGTTAATGAATTTTTATGACATTATCGCATTTATTATAACAAGTAATTTTAAGTTTACATTACCACATGCGTCCTTAAATTTAATTATTGGTAAAGTTTGTTAATTTTGTCTGAGTTTTTTTGTTTGAAAAAGTTCTTTATCTCATAATACGTCTCGCATCTTTGCAATGCACGAAAACCCCTTCAGGCGTATTTTCTTCAAACTGTAATCTGCATCGGAATGTCTTAAAAGAAAGTTAATGTGTTAAATGTGTTAAAAGAAAGAATTAGTTTGAAATGTTCAGAAATATTTTGAGAAATATGGAGAAAAAATATTGGATTACAAGAAAAAGTTCGTTAAATAGAGAATGCACTTCACTATTTGGAGGTTATTTTACGAAGAAATTCGCAAAACGTTCTTGGTTCCACGGAAAAGTTCGCAAAATAGAGAAATTCGTAAAATAGAGGTTCGTTAAATAGAGGTCCGACTATATTAAGAACTCTTTAAATGAATAGCATCGTTGGTCTTCGACTAATAACGTAGCTTGTTGATTGTATTTCGTGGCCAAGTCCGACTGCATTTGCTATTGATGACTTATTCTACAGATCTGCTTAGCTTAATTTTGTAGGCGTTCTAATAAGGTGGGTGAAGGGTTGTGAGTCAGTTTAAGTCTATGCATATAGTAAGTTCTACACTGCTATTGTAATACTGACAAGACTTGTTGCTTGAACGATTCCTTGCGAGTGCATATAAGTATATATCGGTGTCTGATGAAGTTGCTATTACATCTTACGAATCAAAGTAAAGAAACTGTTGGTTCCTTTTCTGTACACATACTGTAGGCCGGGCGACGGCCGAATGGCTAGGGCGCTGGCCTTCGGTACCAGAGTCTGTGGGTTCAAGTCCCACAATTGAGCTGGATGTTTGTAGCCATTCGGAATCGGCTTTAAGAAGTAGGTCCCGGTCTAATTAGCCCTCGTGTAGCAAAAAATGACTGTAGCGCTCTTAAACCAAACCAAACACATACTGTAGCTATGGATTAGCAACTGGATCAGGAGATATTCCCGAATGTCATATCCATTCACCTATATGGCATTATAGTAATCACGGTGACAATACTGACCCTTCCATTCAAATAATTTCCTTTCACGTTTGGCAATCTCGTAGATCCTAGGAATCGAACCATGACCCTACTATGCTTTTGGGACTAGGGTGAAGAATTTTGCTTCTACAGAGCATGATATTAGCCTTTTGAATCAACTGCATTAGTTTCAGAAAAATTTTATTACTTTAAAAGATGGAAATTTTGGAGATCGGAAAAGTAATTCTATTGATTGCAATAATAAAAAATTAAGATGTGTCTCAATTTATTATCAGATAGCTCAGAAAGAAAATCATACTTTTAAATCTTAGGGCATTGATTTTTATTCAGTTAGTCATTTTTCTTTTAATGTCATAATATGAAAATCGTAGTTGCTTGTTATCCGCAGAATGATCACATACACAGTTGCCATACCACATTTACTGCCATAACTTCCTACTCTGTAGAAATATTTACCAATTGCCAAAACCTGTCGCATATTCCTCAATAACAAATTGACAATTTGAACGCCCTCGAATTTCTTCTAATCATATATTTTTTAGTTTTTACTGCTAAAGTAGTCACTGATATAATTCCAGAAAATTCCATCATTTACTTACATTGATACAAGAATATACATATTCACTATGAGTTTGACTAGAAGGGTTTTTAAGCAATACTGTCGTCTTTTATTGTGCAAGATCTTAACAGATCGAGATCTACCATTTAAAGAAAATTCTGGCCACCATTCCAACGAAAGGGGCTCGAGCCCACACACTGGGGCATCGAAGACTAGCGACCTAACAATTCGGAACCAGCTTGCCTTTCATTAAAGCTAGCACTGATATATATATATATATATATATATATATATATATATATATATATATATATATATATATATATATATATATATATGCTTAATAAGCCCATTTAATAAGGTGTAGTTTTAAAAAAGGATTTAAGCAATGCCAGTGGTAGAATTAATTAATTACTTTGAACATGAAACGTTGAAAGATTTGCAATATTACTATTCTTTCAAAAACTTAGACACAATTAAGTAACACATGATTAATTAATCCCCATATTCATTGTAATGTTATATTTATTACCGTGCACTACAATAACATTTTGTAAAAATGGTGCTCTGCAAGGTAAATATGTTAGTGTAAAAGTAAAAACCTACTGTACCTATTTTTTTTTTAAATCGCGAGAAATAAATATCATTGTTTTCAGTTAATCAATTACTTATTTGAATTTTATCCCTTTTTGAAACTCTCTTGGAATAGGATTCTATGGGAAAAAGACTTGCGAAGTTGTTTTTTAATAGTGCCGTTACAGCTATAGTAACATTTGCATTATTGTTACCGCGCGTTACAAAAGGGATGTTTGCTAGACTGGAGAGAATTCTTGGAGAACTTTCAAAAAGGGAAGTTTGTTGTGTGTTTATGTAGCAGGTATATAAAAAGCATAGTAAATGGAACTAATGTAATTTTTTGTTGTTATTTAATCCGTTTCTAAAGTCTGATATCGAGTCAATTAACTAAAAAAGGAGTCAACTATTCCATTTCGATTTTTTTAAATACACTTAAAGTAACTGGTTATAAAGAACTTAGATTTAACCATACAAAATATTGATTGTTATTTATGCATCAAATATCAAGACGATGACATGAATGTCATCTGTAATCAATAACATTATAATTGAAACCCCTCATTTAACCAGCCTCCTCTACCGGCAAGGGTGCTTCATGGTACATCTAATTACTATGCGGAGAAGCAAACTTGTGCATTGCAAGTTTGAAGAATTTTGAAGCCTTTAACAGAGTTAACGCAGGGGTGAGTAAAGTCTACTAATTTCAATAAGTAGAGATAAACGCTTATGCTATGGAAGGTATTTTAACAATTTGTTGATATACAACAAATCTGCTGTAACAAAGCTTCAACTAATTTGGAAAGAATGATCTGATTTTAAGTAGTACACACGAGTACAGTAGCCTAAAAGAATTCAGTGTCCAATGCTTAATCAAGTTTTTTTTAAACAGTTTAAGAAATGAAGATTTGCAGCACTTACTGCTTTTTTGTAGCAACTGAATAAGTTGTTTTGATGTAATTAACTACCTTCTATGCAAAGGAAGTGGCAATGTTATGGAATGAAAATAATTTGTAGATTCAAAAGACTATAAATGTTATTTTCTTCATACTTAAACTTAGTCAAGCTCCTGGGGTTAAAACTTGACTACAACTAGTATAATAATACATTACGGCCTTTCATTAAACAGAATGAAACAGTTATATTGAGCAATTCATACTTAAAACTTATAAAAGTTAATAATACTTGAAAATCCAGAACCAGCTATATATAAAAACACTCATTTTTTTAAACACAAACACAGATAAATAAGTATTTGAGGCAAAATTATCCACGTCTTGGGACACAGTTTGAAGCGTGCAAATGAAAGATTAAAAATATCAGAAAGAAAAACTGAGAATTTCCATGATAGTAAAATTATAAGGTTAATTATGCATCCAGAGAAACGTTTAGAGCTTGTATATTTAAACAAGACTTAAATATGATGTTCATTTATATAATAAAATAATAAAAGTTAAAAAGATTAAGTTGCTCTGTAGAGAGAACATATTGTACTTATTGATATGAGAAAAGACAGAAAACCTGTTATACTTACAACTATGAAGATATATAAAAAGACTCCATCGAAGTCATAATGATGAAGACATGATAAGTGTAATTATAGTTATGAAGCCGCGATAAGCATATTGATTAGTTGTGAACGCTACGGTCATTTTTTGTTACACGAGTAAGCATATTGAAATCACAAGTATAAAACATTACTCAGTCAATCTCAAGATCTCCCAGTGACGAAAAGATAGAAAAAATATTTTTGTCTTGCAGGGCGTGATGGCCTAGTTGGCAAAGGAAGCGGGCCAGTGATCTGAACGTCTTTGGTTAGATGCCCGTCCTTGCAAATCCATCGCCATGTACAATAATGGCGGCTGGTGCACGTAAAATTCGTCGTGGCTGCGAAGTCCTCAAAGTTCTCAAATCAACGTCTGGAGGTGCGGGGTCAAGCTTTAAGGTCTCGGCACTTGACTCTGTTCTAAATTACGAGACCGGCTTGTAGGGGGTAATGCTGGCCACCTATACGGTGCCCCCTTAAATAAATGGCCAGCAGTCTCGGCTGCAAAGTGTAATGGTTTAGTAATTGCCATACGTAACAACAACGTATTTCTCTTGCACTCATACTTAAATAAGTTCTTAACATCATTCGTCACAAGTGAAAATCTTTAGCATAAATATTTATCAAGTGCAATAAACAGAAAGTTTACGCTATCTATACACACAATCTTACAATATCAAATCATTTTTTAGGAGTGATTCAGGCCTACTTTGCACAAACGATTAAAAAGAAAGGGATAAGAAAAACAGACCCATAGATGTATTGTCGAATGTTAGTTTTATTCCCTCCCAGAAAATGTGCAATGAAGTGTAAAATTAAATTCTAACTTCAATTATGCTAAACTGATTAAGGGATTGATGCAAAAAGCACAAATTTTCAATCGAGAAGCATTTAGTAAACACTGAACTTAGACCTGTGCAATTATACAGAGTACGAGTTTTCCTTCCTCCATTATGTTTTATTTTTTTCTTTCTTTTAAGTGGCGCTGTCTTGAAAAGGGGGAAACGAATGTATGAAAAACATGCTCAACACAGGTTTACTTGATTTTTTACCCGTAACAACTATTAAGACATTAATTATTTTCAACATGAGTAAATTATCCTTCCTGGATATAGTACTACTGATAAATGGGCAGTTATTAGATTAACTGGAGACATTTGATTTTAAAAAAAATCCCAAAATTTACGCAGAGATATAATGTGCTCGAATAGAGAACTGAATAGTAATGTATGAATAAGAGGAGAGAAAAAACTCAGCCAGAAATTCATATCACGTTATATGATGACGTGGTATGATTACCTGTTAAAATGATAAAAACAAACTACCAATAAACACGTTCCGACTAGAGATTGTTGTAACATGAAAAGCGTGATAAAATTTTTCCCTTCTGTTTAGTTTCTAACTATATGTGAGAATAACTATAATTGTGCATGTTTAAAGCTACTGTGCACTAACCCCATTGGATTTTCTCACCTCAATGTTAACCTATGGAGAAAATTTGGACTGCCGACTTGGATTTAAAGATTAAAAAAAAAAATTGTACTCCATACCATAGAAAGAAATTTTACACCTTGGGGCCTTTTTAGTTTAGAAAAAAATGCAAATAATATTTTAAAATTTATATTACTTGGGCAAAAAATCTGGTATAGTTTGTGTTAAAAACTTAAATTCCTTTGGTGGACGAAATTTATAAAAATACTCCTGTTGCAAGGTGCAGACAAGTTCCTGGTATCTGAAAATACCATTTTTATTTGATTACCAGTATTTATGTAGCTGTAAATAGTAGACAAATTTTCTCCATAGGTTAACATTGACGTGAGTGAATCCAATAACAGCCTTAACTTAGTACATAACAGCCTTAAGTGTAATTAACAGGTTTAATTTAAAATTTAAAATATTTGTTATCATCTCATACCCTAAGACTCAAGCTTTAATATTTGAACTGAGCGTATTTAAGTATCTCTCTAATATACTGTTATCTCGATCTTGATATCTCGATCAGAGTTTTCATGTATTTTCCTCTCTTTAACAATTATCAGAAGCAATCATTTTCACAGTATCATTTCAGAACTATTTTGTTTTTATTTCATCTATCCATGCATTAAATGAATGTGAAGACGCAGATGTGTAATAATTATATGAAAGATAATTTAATTCTCTTCCAATTGTTATTTTAATTCACAACTCAAAAACAATATAAATTATTACCTTGTTTTTAAATGTATAGGATAAAATGTTAACAAATAAAAGTTAGACTAAAGTAAGATATTTTAGTTAAAATTCTTCCGATCACGATGTATGGAGAAAGACTATGTATAGATTAATCTTAACATCACTGTTACTAGACAGCAACGAATAACTCAAGCAAACGATACCATGAGTTACAGATATTTACTGTTTGTTGTTCAGAAATAATCATATGTTTGTTACTTGTCTCTAACATACGTGATGATCCTTGACTGTTCATATTGAATTCATATTTATCTCAATATTTCTCTTTTCAGTGATATCACCACCATGTAGTCTGCTTTTACTGGTTTTAAAATTTTATTTTGGACTTTTTTTGCTGTTGAGTTTACACATGACATTCTTGTTATGATTTCTACATATATTTGCATATAAATAATTATGCATGGAAATATATTTTATACAGAAATTAAAATATAGAAATAATACAGAAATAAAATAAATAATAAAGAAATCAAGTTTTTTTATACATTTATGCATATAACTATCTCTGTTTCTTTATAATTCTAATTTTTAGTATTTAAATTTTTAGGTAGATGAGAATGTACAGACAAAAAATTTCCTAAGAATAAGTAGTAGCTTTTTTTCATAAAATATTAAATTTTTTTTGCATAATTTCTTTTGACATTTTTCCTAACGTTGCAGACGCTGTACTCTAGTGTTTTAACGACTTTTCTATGTAAATAAAATAACTTTTGCACTGAAGGACAAGTAACAAAATATTCTTGTATCTCTAAGCTCTATTCAATCTTTTTGAAAGTTCCTCTCAATTTTAGACCCAACTGTCTAAATATTATTTCCGCCCGAGCAAAAAAATGTTCTGGAGTTTGCCGAAGAAGTTTCCAAGATGAGCCCTTCTGCTCCTAGAGAAGTCCGAATTCCAGCGCATGTAGCCCTTAATTAATAACCAGGAGAAAAATAATCCCATCATTCATTGCAGCCGTTCTTTTCTCACAGCAGTAAGCGTGCCGATGACAGCGTGAGCGAACGGTGAAAAAGGCACAAGAGACCCTAATCCCGGGGCTTTCGTCTTTTGTCTCGGGCACGTTTCCCTGGTTCCGTTGTGCAACCGACGGCACCGGACAGCGGATCTGCCTCTCGTAATCCGCTCCTCCGCATCCGCATCTCCTCTCCAAACATCCTCTCTGCCGATCCTTGAACACAAGAGCCCAATTAGCCGCCACAGATGCGCGTCTATCATTTAATAATGCAACCACCACATGCTCTTGTGGCGAGGACTGTTCTCTGCGATTCTAATACTCGTTACGCTGTTTAGTGGGGGGCTGACGAAGAATCCGAAACGGATGTGGTCAGCTCTCGAATGGACGGGACAATCAAAAGTGGATTGGAAATCGTACGCCGATCCATTCAAAAGTCAAATTTTTGTGCTTCCCGTGAATAGGCGGTCGAAAAGAAATCGATACACCGGGTCAACATAGGAACTCGTTGACTCCAATAAGTAAACAAATGCTTGCGGAAGATTTACCAGCACTTTTCAGCTTCCAATTTATGACAATTTTTATAAAAATAGAAAGGAGTTGGGGGTCAGCCGGGTCACCATAGATATTTATTTGCCTTAATAAATAAACCAAAAGCTTACACAAGATCTACTATCTTTCTATTTTTTATTAGTTCCCAGTTTTTAGCCGAAAGCTAAAAAACTGTAGGTCGTCAGTAGATTACACCGGCTTAGTTCAGATGTTAATTGAAAGTAGTGAGCACACGAGTTTTTGCTTTGGACCTCCTATGTGTTTTCAGTTTTAAATTTCAATGATTTAAATAAATTTTAAAAGGATCGATGTAATCGCTAGAGTACATTGAATCTGTTCAAATATTCATTGGTACAAACGAACATACAAATAATTGCGTTGGATTTCCCATTGGGTTTTTGGTTAAAATTATTTTTTATTAAAAAATAAAAGATATTGGGATTGTTAATCAGTTAAGTTTCTATCGTTGTGGAATTCTCATCATTGGTTATGCGCATAAACATCAATGATCAGACACATGATGTAACTCGGGAATCACCCAAGAATAATATAACCATTTTAATTTCCCTTACAATATATTCCTTAAAAAAAAAACTAAAAACTTTAAAATAAATATTTCGAACATCAGCAGTAGCAAATGAACGCCATGAAAAATTTATCCATATATTGTTTAAACATCGAAACAATTCCTACGAATTAGTAACACTACGGCAACATTAAGAAGATAATATTTTATCAAATAGTATAAATCACAAAGATTCGAAGACAGTACATTCCAAATATTAGCCCCTTAGAAACAGATATTATTGAATTTAGACTGATTATATCCCCAAAAAGTTTTCTTTATCTCCACTTGTTTGGGGATATTTCATGTCAATCTCTAATAATAAGAAATATTGGAAAGGCAATATTTACTTAATATGGAATTTTTATTTGAAATAGACATATTCATGTGTAAGAAAACATTGTGTCTTAATCAGTATTTAGTTTTAAAAGGTTATGAGCATCATGTACGGGGAGATTGAACAAAGAGAGAATGGTTCTAAAAAGTATTATATGTATATGATACACAATATTCATTTAGATTTATCTGGGAATGTGTTATAAGGAATTCTTGAAAAAAATTTAAACTTCTAAACCCTACATCACTGATATTTGATAAATAAGGAAGTTTTTTCTGCAATCGTAAAGAAGTTTTCAACATGAATTTCTGCGTACAAATGATATATACAATTTTAATGATCACTATTAGTTTCATAATTCTTGTCGGACAAATTTAATACTCTCCCATATTCAATACAGAGATTTCATCTGAAAATGGGAAAAAAATGCTAAATAATTTCATAGATATAAAGAGGCAAATTCTGTTGTTAAATCCTTGCTGAACTGTTAATTGGAGTTTTGTTTACGAGACTGAACCTCTACGATGACAATATAGTGCTGATTTCCAGGGCCGTCATCTCCACCCATGGGCACTATTTGAATAGGCTTCATCATGACACGACATCATCATCATCAACAGGATAAAGGCAATAAACTTGTTCATGTTTTTGCTGCATGCAGGCGCATACAGGGGTCAAAACATAGTTTCAAAGACTCGCGCTATTTCTTGACAGACTAAAAGCAGCTCGGTTCAGGATGGAATCACAGGGAGAAGTATTGCACAGAATCTGATGTAAAGAGCAGTTTCTACATAAACTATACAGTTGAATCTCTATTAAATGAAGTTCCAGATATCTGCTTAAAATTTTCGCTTTAAAGAAATTTGATTAAAGTAAATTAAGTTAAGAAAATGTAATCTAACCTAATGGAAAGATTGATTAAAATTAATTACTATTTATAGTGTAATGAAACTTTAAATGCAGAAGAAAATTCATTTAGCATAAATGAAAAGGAATTTAGGAATAATAAAAAGAGATTAATAAAGTAAAAAATGCTGTGTACAAAATATGATGTAAAAAAATACATATATATTTCTTAAAAAAGTATAGAAAACGAAAGGAAACAAATAAAGAATAGAGCAAAGGAAACTGAAATTTTCAACGATTTCTAAAATTTGAAACGCGATAAATTGTACAAGTGCATGTGTTTTGTACTGCATACTTAAAATGTAAAATTATTAGTAATACCGCTTTGTACAGATATTCTATTAAAAGAATATTTCTCTTGAAAGTAATAAAGTTTCTATTAACGACATTTATAAATTTTTCTCCACGTCTACATCCACACACAAAATCTACTTATGCACTAAAAGCAAATATATAGAAGTCAAAATTAGTTATAAATAAACTAAATATTATTTGTCAAAAACATTTAGAATATAGATATTTTTTGCAATATGGGGATTACTTTACTCGTAAATGTAATTCAATGTCATGTTACTGCTGAAAATTTCGCTATATAAAAGATTTCATAACGGGGAAGGTTGTTAAATAGAAATTCTAATGTTAGAATTACTATATAATTGACTTAAATAAAAAATAGGGATACACTGCTCTGTTTAATTATACCTTCAGCCTAAAAAGTCTATTATTCAGTTCACAAACAGGTATAAAAATTTGTAATTGCTTCAATACCTTACAATGTTGAAGTAGTGGGAATAAAAAAATATTTTTACTGTCAAGGAATTACGTGAATGCATTAAATCAGCCGTAACAACGATGAATTCGTCTTACACACACTCGGTACATTTTCTCAAATATTCTAAAACTAGCCGGGCTTTGCCCGGCTATGCTCGGGCCATCCGTCCACCAGACAGACGGCTTTGAATTGATTGATTGAGAGGGAGAGGCAGGGCCCGACTTAGCCTAATTGGGGCCCGGGGCAAATCTTCTTTGGGGACCCCCTCTGCTTCACTACTTCAGTAATGAAGAACCGAACTTTATGGAGGTATTTAAATTTTTCACCTCATTATAGATATATAACAAGAAAATTGACTAGAACCTAAAATAGCTATGAAGTCCCCCCCCCCCCTGCAATGGTCAGACGAAACATCGTTCTGTCCATTTTATTGATTTTCTGACAATTCTACGTCCATCATTAAAAGGGATGTAGCACATCTGAAGAGCTAAAATTTGACAAAAATGCTATTTAAATTTATCCGTTATATTTCCGTGATTTTTCATTCTCAACAATTAGCAATTGAACCAGGCTTGATATGCCAACTTCAATAAATATTATTTCTTTTCTTTTTTATCGTGAATAGCAATATCAGGCAAATTCATATCCTTGCTGACACTAGGGCGGAATTCAGCTGAATTCCGCCCTAGAAAGCCCTGGATTTACAAAATATAGATTTTTTGTGTTCATAAGGTAGATTAATGAAGAAGCTAACATAAAACTGACGGATTTTACACTGTACTGATATTTTGTTTTAAAAAAGTTCATTAAAAAAGGAAACGTAAAATAAACTTTCTATTCGATTTGGGGGCCCCCCTCTGATGTGGGGGCCCGGGGCAACTGCCCCGTATGCCCCTGCCTTAGTCAGGCTCTGGGGAGAGGTTTCATAAGAGGCACTATTAATTTGCAGTCTTCCCCCCCCCCCACAAAACTACAAAAAATAAGAATTTGTTATTCGTATTAACACCCACCACCACCTGGTATGATAACTAGACTGAATACAGAATCATCTGTTTTCACGGTCAGGTATACTGATTATCAAACCATATCTTGATCTCCCTTTGGAAATCTCGCATTCTCCACTACTCGAGAGAAACCAAAAGATCCCTAACTTATGGTCGAAATCTATTTTTATTAAGCTACCCTCCAACGAAAATGGGTCTGCCACACATTCTCTCCCACTTTTCCCTTTTCCGTAAAAGTGCAAGTCAGACTAGGGAATCAACCGCCTGCTTTCCAACTTAACATTTCCACAGGATTCCCTATGACTTTTAAGCACATTTTAATAATATAAAAACCTAAGGAAGGAGTAGAATATTTCCATATTAATTTCCATAATATTAAAACAAAATCTTAATGCCCTAAACAACATATTTTAGTCGTCAAAATGTTTGCAGTTCCAATTAAATTACCAACGCTCTCAGAACCCACGTAGGGTGTTCGTCTAAATTCTATTACAGTTTCCCATCACAATGTTATCTGTAGGGTATACTGTCTGTGAAAAGGTGTTTTTAATCATAATAATGTACCATGGATTGACAGTTTAGCATTTTTTAAATTTGATATGGCATTCATCTCCTGGTGTTGAGTTCATGTAATGTATTTTATACTTTATCACTGAAGATAAGAAGTTTGGATAAAAATCATCGCAATTCCTTCATGACGCTATGTTAATTTCAGGTTTTAAGTGATGTAATGATCAATATGTAAAATTTAATTCAATTTTTAAGAATCATTGCGTGTGTTATAAAACTGTATATGCAGAACTAAAGTTTACGTTTCGCAACAATTTAGAAGGGAGTTCAAGTTTAGAAATCCATGCTAATTGTGTAGGAGAGTCATGACAATAATAGAATACGTATAAAATCATAGTTTAGTACAGTGTTCGGGGAGCAATCGTTCCCATGAGAAGTTCATTGCCTATTCCTGCTTTGACAAGTTCTAAGTAATAGATCTGCGCTGATATTTGGGCATAAATTAACAGCAATTTTTACAGACTATAATTCATTTTAAAACTAAAAATATATAAAGGATTAATTATTTCCATACTTGGCATCAGAGAGAAACAAAATAATTTCAATAATACTTTTCAGAAAATGCCCAATGACAGTTTTCACAAAGCTTAAATCTTAGAGAAATTTGTGTTAGAATTGGTTGAAATTATACATTATGAAAAGAAAAAAAATGTAAAGTAAAGAAGAAAGATATAATTGAGTTATATATTCTGAAAATAAGACACAGTAGTTATAAATATAAAGCAACAGAAATCCTTTCTGAATACTGATAAATTTAATTCCTAATATGAAAATAAAAATTTCAGGACTTTCAATATTCATTCGGGAACACGTCTCAGAAAGTATACTGAGACATACTCTCTTAGTATGAAGTAACTGTATTAAGTTAGGGTCTTCTGTTGTACTTTACGAAACGAAACTGTGAGTCAAATGGAAAGTTAAAAAATATTTTAGGTAGTTAGTTTATATATAAAAAATGTTAGTTCTATAATTAATGTTACCTGTGGTTTTCCTTACTATTGTATGCAGATAAAACATGCAAGAGTAAAAAAAAATCGGACCTTAAATATTGCGATACTTTTACAGATTGTTTTAATTACATAAATAAATTTGTATAATAATAAGAGTATTAACTATAAATTTACCCTTACAATTAGAAGCTTATTTTTCTTGGAATTTTTCTCTTCCTTTACAGAGAAAAAACATTGACACATTAGAAGTACATACTTTGTACGCATCATTTAATGTTACACATAAGCTAAATGATATTTAATTTGTATAATGTCCCTAAAATAATTTATTTATTTTTATTTCAAAATTTTGTTTTCATTCAAAGAAATGAATCCTCGGTCACACTGTGTCTTTATTTCTTGTATTATTCTCAAAGTGTGACACAGATAACATATTAAGTTACAAAATTCTGAATTACTAAGTACGAAACTTAAAGTATCACCGAAAGTTTTAAATGATCCAGTTTTAGATTTACTGGTAACAATGAATTTTGATTCCGAATATTCCGATATTTTAGATGTAAAAGGAGACTTCCGTATATCACTTTTGTAGCAGTGAAGTTTCATCTGAAAGTACAAGTTGATCTGGGAAGTTTTTGTCTTTTAAATTCATTAAACGAAACATGTTTGAAACTGCTTATTGTTTTATATTTCGCACCGTTTATCAAATTAAGCAGAAGTTATATGGATTTAATGAATATTTAGTATACATATGTCTTAAAGTCGTCTGTGTAGAAGGGAAAAAAAAGCCCCAATGCAAAGTCATTTCACTCAGAGCGGGGAAGAATGAAAGTCAAAGGAGACAAAACAGGTCATGCGCCCCTACATTTGAAGCAGCCGTACTCCACCGTTTTCTCTCTCGGGCGATATGCGTATGTTTGCTACTTTATGCGGGCCGCAACCAAATACACTACTAGTTGGTATCCGTCAAAAGATGACGGCTGGATAGTAAATAAATGTACTAATATACAAATTATATTCAACACATCACTGCCAAATGTGCAAAATCTTAATATTAAGAATAGGGAAATACATTTTTAAAAAATTACTATTGAAACCCAATAAAAAGAAAAATGGTTACTCAACAGCGCGAAATGAACAATTTTTGTCTGATTTAATTCTATATCCCACAATCATAATTAAAAATAAAAATGGCAGAAAGAGATATTCCTCAAGTAAACAAATTAACGTATTTATGCTAGGGTTTGACGGTTTTTCAAACCCGGTTTTAAAAAACCGGTTTTTAAAATGAATTTGTCACATTTGAAAACCGGTTTTTAAATTAAGAAAACCGGTTTAAAAGAATTCAAATTATTATGCAAAAATTAATTTTTAACTTATTTGATTTCTTGAAGACCCTGAAGAAAAACTTACAAATCCAAAGACACTGAAAGCTGAATTTTCATTATTTGAGGCAACGAATAAAAGAACCAAAACCTTAGATTTGTTATTTGATACCCTGAAAACTATAAAACCAAGCTCAGTAGCTAGTGAACAAGCATTTTCAATTTCAGGCAATATTGTGTCCAAAATAAGAACAAGACTTAGCCACCGTTCAGTGGATATTTTATGTTTTTTTAAAATCCTATTTTCTTAGGAGAAATTAAAATTACTGAAATAAATATAAATATTATTTCAAATTTGAGATTTTTGTTTGAGTTTTCGTTATTTTGTGTAAGTAATGTGTAATCCTTATTTTTTTTTATATTTTGACTTTGATATTGATTTTGTTTTTTTGCTATTTTATATAAATTAAATAAAATACTTTTCCCTATTTTATTTTTTTTTGACAAAAATTCGAAAACCAGCTAAAATCGGTTTTTGGAAATCTGAAATTAGAAAACCGGTTTTTAGAAAAGTAGGTTTTTGTATAAACCCTAATTTATGCGGCCTCGTGCTTAGTAAGTATCTAAAGCCAGATTTAAGCATGTCACGGAGCATGCGCATAAACAAATTAATGTGTTTATGTGGCCTCGTGCTTAGTAAACATCTAAAGCCAGATTTAAACATGTCACTGAGCATACGCAGAAAGTAATTTTTAATTGTAAATTATCGCTAATTAATAGAAAACGCGGTTACAAAATTTGACACATCCATAGATTAAAACCTTTCGTTTAAGACCAAAATGAAGTAAATTGATGCATTAGTTTTCTCTCACGGACTGTCCAAAGAATCGGCTTAGCAACTTAAATATATAGGTTCATCATCATATAATAGTGTAAAAATTGAAGCTAAAAACCTAAATGTATTCAATTTTTATAACTGCTACATGCTATTGTCAATACGTCATCAGGGTTAGAATTAGTAAACCGATTTCTATATACGTTCTTCGCATATTTCATTTTATAATTAGGAGGATTCACAAAGATACGTTGATGCGAACAACGTGAGCAGCAGATGGCAGATTTTCGTGCAATTTTGTATTTTTCAGGCACCTATTGATTATCCCTGAGTATGACAAAAAATTTAACAATTATTCACTGAATTTCTACTTTTTTACATAAATGTTTATCCTGTATTTCTAAAAGTATTATTTTGTTGCTACTCTAAAAGCACAATTTTTCTTTTTTTTTTACCAAAGTCAGAATTTTAAAGATAACATATGATATATGATAATCTTTTTGTGATGGAACTTATATGAAAAAGTCAGGAGCAATTTAGGATGAGTTTTCAAAATGTAAAAGCTAGCGTAAACAAAATGTGAATGAGCACAACTTAAATAACACACATAAACTTTATTTTGATTTAAAAACTTAAGTTACCAATTAAAAACTATACTTAGCAAAAATAATTAAGGGGAAAAAAAGACACCTGAAAAAAAGTGGTAAGAGGAGACAATTGGGAGTTAACGATGATTTATAGATTTTTGCCAATATAAAAAAATGGACTCTTTTATGCAAATTACTTACAGACAATAATAATCTATCTATAAAATTTTCCTTCATTGTGTTAATTGTATAAATAAACTACTCACTTACGCTGCAGAACCATATATCTCCAAACGTGAAAGACAAGATTCCAGAAATACTTCATAGCGTGTTTTGAATTAACTCAAGTCTCCTAAAAAGAGGGAAACGTGTGATGTAATTTTTCCACTATTTTGAGACTAGAACTGTTATACAAAGTATATATATTTACCCAGATGAACAAATTCAGAATTATTTGGGATGAGGACAACTGATTAGTGCAGTCCCGTTAGAATTAAGTTCTTGTGAGTTTTTTTTAAAGGTTGAATATTACTCCCTAATACTCCGCCTAAAATCTTTGTTTTGATGAGAATTCACAATGAAAAGTCACATTTAAGTTTAACAGACAGAAAAGCAATCCATTCATTCTGTAAATTTTAAATACATAAAATTCAATCCACTAGTCTCACCTTTTTAACGATTACGTGTCACACTTTCATAACTTTTCTCTCATTGAAAAACGAATTATGGTCAGAACAAGAATGAAACCTACCATCCCTGATTCTTGGGCTTATATTCAAACCACTGAATTACGATACATTGTAGGGGTATATATACTAGACTTACTACACTAATTACAAAGCCCAAATGATGCTTATGGATGGGTAAACTAAAGCAAATTACCTATAGTTAGTAAGATATGTCGATGCTTTCGCTGCGGTTTGAAAAAAAGAAAGGGAGGAGTGTAGAATAAAAAAGGAACATCACATTTATAAAACATAGTTCTATCCCCCAATATTTACTAAATGATCTAAAGACTTAACACGTTCGGGACAGGCGTTTTCATGACAAAAAGAGGAGTAGGTGATGGGGGAGGGAGGAGGGGTAAGGCTACCCAGCTTCCAATCGATGAATAAGTCACCGGAAAAATCCTACAATAGCTAAAGACAGTTTTTAAATCTCTTGATTTTGAAAAATTTACAAAAACTAACCTCAATTTCCGAAAGAGTAAATAAACAATTTAACAGAAATCTTCATACATGGTATAGTAAGATGAAAAAAAATTGTACTAAAAATTGACATTATGCTATAGAGGTAAAAAACTGGAGTTTAGCTAACAAATATTTCACATATCTTGATTTGATTTCTACTAGTCTGTTTCAGTGAACTGGAAATATTTGCGAGTAAAACACAGAATTAGACAATCTTAAGACCGACCTCATACTATCAGTTTAAAACTAAGCACGCAAAGTGTAATGATTTGACCAAGAGATAAGAAGGTCAAGTGCCGCAATGATTCTTACTAACGAGGAAATTTGTTAGATAAAGCTCTTATCATTAGTTTCATATGCTGTAGATTCTAGCTCTGTGAAATTAAGTTTCAATTTGTTTTCTTCACTTTAATTTTTATAAACTCTGATAAAGAAATCTTCTTGTGACACCTCTCCCCTCCAGACATCACCACTGTCGTCTAGAAGCAGTGTTTTTCTAACTGCTAGTCGCAATCCACCTAATGAAAAACACTGCGAATATCATGTATCCTATGAGGATATTATGTATCACTTACTTTAACAAGTTTTGAACGGGATGGAAACCTTGTTAAAACTGCACAAATGTCTACTAGGATATCATTGCAAATCAGGGTCTCCGGGTTAAAAGTATCTAAAAGTTATGGCTTATTTTTACGGAACTACCCATTAAAATTAAAATAAAATTATTTAAATAGAAAGAACATCTCGCCAAGTTTTAATATCAATCATATATTTCAACCATAGTATCATAGATTTCGATGTGGGCACCTTTTGTAGCACGACAAACGTCTAAATGGTAATCCAGTTCTCTTCACGTGTTTCGTAGCATAAGAGAAATTATTACACGAATTGTTTGAATGATACGCTTCTTCAACTCAGCCCCAGTTTCAATTTTTTGTTTATACACAACGGATTTATTGAATCCCCAATCAAAAAAGTGTAATAACTCCTGTTATGCTACGAAACACTTGGAGAGAAATGGATTACCATTTAGACGTTAGTCGTGCTACAAAAGATGTACACATCGAAATCTATGATTGGTATTAAAACTTGGTGAGATGTTCTTTCTGTTTGAATAAATATTTTAAAATTCTAATGGGTAGTTCCCTTAAAATAAGTCATAACTTTTGGATATCTTAATCCCGGACACCCTGTATTAATAATTTCATCATCAGATTCAGAAATGAGAATATTCATGTTATATATTTCAGAGTGGATAATAATTTTTGCTAGCTTGATTTTAGTTTACCACTATATAGAAAATCTGAGCATCGTCATCGATTTTCAAGTTTTTCTTTCATAATGAACTCGGGGAGAAATCAGTTGTGATCACATCATTGCAAACTACTAGTTTCAAGATGTTGCAAAGAGGGCAGGTTTTTATTTCTTTTCCTAGTTTCTCTGTATTTTAGATCGCCATTTTTCAGATCAATTTTAAAGTTCAAAGCTTATTAAAAAAGATCAATGTCTATTAAAAAATATTATAATCACATTCAACTGTCAAAATTGAAAATATGGAAATTCTTTAAAAAGTATCAAATATGTATAAACTCTCAACAGGTATTATTAATACTGAAATAAATTTTTAATACTGACTCTAATTTCAATAATTTATTTTCTCCTAAATTTTATATGAATAATTATTAGATTTATTTCCGATGACTTTTTGCATATTGAAAGATGGTCCTTTAATGGTGACAAAATTGATTTTCATGACGTGTCATAATAGACCAAACATACTCTCATACAAAAATTAGACAAACATCACATAATACAATTTTATCTCTCTCTGCATTGTAATTAGATTCCTGATTTCATTATGGAGACATCCCTATTCTATAATATGAGATCTCTTTATTTGAAAGTTACTCGCGAAACTGTGTTCTGTATAACTAAAAATTTATTCTTCGATGTAGAATCCTCTAATAGTAACAAAACAGAAAAAAATACGACCACGTGTCTCTCATTTATGTCTAGCTATCGACTGATTAAAGAATGATCTCATTATTTACTTCTATTGCATCCTTTCCTTTTTTTTTAAAGGCGAGAAGGAGATTTCTTTTTCAGATACATCTTCATGAAACTGAGTGCTTTTTTTTAACTCTTATCATTCACCAGGAAGAGGAAAGACAGACAAATTGTTTAGTCTTGTCCTGGAATCTTTTACTAAGATTCATTAATTTGAAACGCTGGCAGTTTTGGAATGTTTCCTACATGCGGCAAGCTGTAAGTTTCCCTGTTTCCCCCGGAAGAAAAAGGAAGTTTTGGATTTGAGTTCAACCGTTCGCTAAAATAAATGCGTAAAAATACAAATTCTCTACCTAGTTTAGATTCTTTTGTTTCGCTGCTTTAAAAGATACATCTAAATAGCTTCGCAAATTTTTGGAAACATTCATGGTGGCAGATTAACAGAGTGTTTTATAACTTAGTAAGGATTATCTTTCAGTGTCTCTAACTAAACTAGTTTTTACCTTGACCTCTCAACTTTTCAGTATTTATTTAGATTTGCATAGTTAAACGCAAGCACAAACACAGCATTCTGTTGTTTATTAAGAAGACAAGTTTATCTTTAAATGAATTGAAAAAAAATTTTTTAAGTTAATCTTAAATTTCTTAACATTCGTTTCAACATGAGCATAATACTGAATGTGTTTCCAGAAAAAAGTATAAAAATAATTCATCTACTACGACAAATTTAATATTTTGAAATAAAATAAAATGTACGGTGTTCTGAAGATATCTTCATGAGAACAATTTCCATTTTCTTTGAATTTTTACGTAAAAAATTAAGTGTGACATTTTCTTTATTAAAACTGAATTTTATATCTTGAAGGGAGTGAATGGAACACTGACTGCAATGTTGACAATCAACTGCAGATTAAGAATAGAAACATGTCCAACCAAACCAATTTTTTTACAAAAGGAATTGCAATTATTTGTGTTTATTAGTGAATTCAAAACAGAGAAACAATTTAATATTAAATCATAAACACGATAGAACTTCATATTTACTTCTCTATATTACACAATAAATGAAAATTTTAACAATTTAGACAAAATTAGAAATCCTCGTAGAAACACGTTTTATGGAAAAAAATAGATCTGAGATCTGACCAATGCATTCTATTTTCTGAAGTCCTTTATCTTAAGAAAAATTAATATAGACCAATAGAATATGGCATGTAATGTATTAATATACTTAAACAAAAATATATTTGGTTAAGCGAATGATTACGTTATGCTATATATTTATACGATGCGAAAATTTGGACGGAAAAGAAATTTGTTTCAAGGAAACAGAAGATATTTAAAAAATTAACCTCTAGTCAGCAAGTTTTTTACGTGTTTCGGGTTTATGGGGCTTATAATGTTTGGTTTCCGGGAATCCATTCTTTATACAAATATAAGGCACGTTCTTTGAGTTACGCAACTCGTAAAACTATGTAAAATATAAAAAACACGAAAAACCTGAAATAAGTAAATTTTAAATATTTCGCTACCCGGAAGTAAAACACTTTATAATAGCGTTCTTACACAATCCACCATTCATTAACGTACTATAAACGTTTGGCTAAAATTTGAATGCAGTGGAAATTCATCGGACTTTGCTGTAACAAATAAAACACCGAAAATGCCGGCAATGTTTAAGAAAAAATTTTGTGAACATTCATCATGGCATTCTAAAACTTTTGAACGGTTTTCAGAGTTTAAAATGGCTGTTTATCAATAGATGATGACACATATACTGAATGGAAGAATATTAAGACTTTTATCAAAGGTTTAACCATATTATCTTTGTTGTCCCAATTCTGGAAATAATCTTACGGAAATTAACTAGCATAGCTTCTGTAATCCTAAAAGAGAAAAATTTAACCATAAAAACAGAAGTGTATTTTTTATCAAAAAATTAGTGTATTCCCTAAGTAATTTAATTTGTTTCTTTGAAATTTCAAAAACGACCTCTCTCTCAGGACGTAATCACACACATACGCATATATTATACACACACACACACCTAAATATATATATATATATATATATATATATATATATATATATATATATATATATATATATATTTGTCAAGGCATTTCGTTGTATTTTCGTAAAACGAAAATTAAATAATTTTCTCCGTTTAAAATTATTATATCAGTTTATTTCTCCTAAGATATGATACAGCTAAAGTACATATTTTAATGAGGTAGTGATCATATAAACTTAGTTTTCCATTTGTTTAATCTGAAATGCGGGTTGCAACGAAATATATAATTATAGTGATATATTCCATGTTATAACATTATTAAATTTTTTAGCCATATCAATTTTTTAGTGTACTACAAAAATAAAAGTCGGTTTTAAGTGCATATAAGATTAAGTTCTGCTCTGATTTATCTTGCGCATAACTTTTGTTCTGATGCCAAGAATAAAGCTGATGAAAGCACCATAGGTGTACTATTCGAAATTTCTGCACTCCCAAAATAGTAAAATTCTCTGAAACTCATGTTTTTATCGTTTATTTTTGAAATTTATATTTTAAAAATTGTTTGTTGATAAATTGCGCATAATTCATTATTGGAGAAAAGTATGACAAAAATAATCCTGTTTTATAGAATAATTAATGCGTATTGTTTCAATGAAATCAATCTTCAGAGATTGAACATTGTCGATTAAAACTCGTGCGATAATAAATGAGTATGAATTCAAGTTTTCGTCTTTTGTTAAGCTGTTTCAAAAAGATACGTCTAAATCACTCTAGTGAGTTTCAGAAACTTCCTTCCCAGAGCGTCACAGAGATATTTCCATATGTAAATACAAGTACAAACGAAGCTTTCTGTTATTTATTTTTCTCTTTAGAGATGGGAGGCTTATCTACAACTTCAAACAATGCGATATTTTAGCTAAATCTTAAATTTTCTACCTTTCATTTCAAGGGAGATAAAGGGCTTTGGAAAAGTTGAAAAGAAGTGCCGTGTATTTTTTTTTAAACTTTTTAGTTTGTAAATACTTGGTGTATATTTCTTCGAAAAATATATTTAGCTGTGGCTCTACCATTTAAAAAAGAAATTTAAGGTTCTTGTTTCAAAACCACTGAAACAAGTACAGATAAAAATCTACGTTTTTTAACCCCTGTTCAAGTAAATAGAATGTCCCCAAATATTGAAGATTCGAAAAAAGATCTCACTTACTAGTAGAATAAAGCAAAGATGTTGCAGTAAAGGAACAGTCACATGGTGGAAAGAAAAGACAAAATACTTTGTGCTCGAGGAATAAATAGGAAATCCAACGTAAATAAAGCACAAATAGCAGTAAGGTGCAATTTTGCATACGGCCGTTTCGAAGCTGCAAAGGAGCTTCTTCATCACTGCAAAGAACTTAGTGGCAGCTCAAAAGGCCGAAAACTAAGCCTCAGGCTTAGTGGCAGCTCAAAAAAGCCGAAAACGAAGTTTTGTGCACTGATGAAGAAGCTCCTTTGCAGCTTCGAAACGGCCGTATGCAAAATTGCACCTTACTGCTATTTGTGCTTTATTTACGTTAGATTTCCTGTTTATTATTAGTCACATGGTGTACTAACAGCCAATCTAAGTACCAATCTAAGTAACTCAGTTGCTGTCAGAGTTATGCAGGGTCAATGGACGAGTCTTGGGCATACATACAGGAAAGCGAGCAAGCATATGATAAACAGTTAGGCTGTCATTAAATATTCTAAGATCCTAAATGCTAGAATACACTAAAATATATTCATTAAGTAATATTAAGTATTTCTTTGTGTATTTATGTAGATATTTTAATAAGGATCCATGCGTTGAGGAGAATCTGACCAATAGATTGAGGACTTAAGATTTTCAGCTTTGATGTCGCTATATCAAGACGATTCAAAACAATAATCACCATCCCAAGGAACAATAATTTCCACCAGAGAGTGAATATTCCATACTCTATGCAGGGGTGTCAAACTCGCGGCCCGCAACGAACATTATTGCGGCCCGACCAATATATTGGCACACAATAATATATAATAAAATAACCGACGCAGAATTATAATAAGATAGGAAGAATTCGCTAAATGTTTTTTTAATGATACTCTTTTTTTTGCTATCATTAAACAAAATGCATATATTTATATTGAATATACTGTAATTAGGTAAATAAATCTACGTTTCTATTAATATTGATTTTTTTGCGACCCACCTATAGTTAAACCTTGTTTGTTTGGCCCAAGGTAGCCTTTGAGTTTGACAACCCTGCTCTACAGTCTCACCACGGCTTTATAATTCACTGATCTAATGTGCTTGATACGGGAATTTTCATGTGCTTTTTCACCTAAAGAAATTTGAATCTAGAATTTTACAAAAGACCTCTTTTTAGCTAAGAAAACCAAGAACCTTTACTATTCTATCTCTGAATGGTATCGTTCGTAGACGATGTTTTTAATAAAAAAAATATTCATATTTTTTCTGCTATACTAAGAAAAACATTAAAATCTCAAAGCACTCATATTTGACAAAAGCCGGGAGCAACAGCATTCACACTAAACAACTTTAAAGGAGTAACAGCATTAGTTCGAGAATATGAAACAGCATTTTAAGTTATTTCTCTTAATTTTTTACACCGAAGCATGAATCTATTAATTTATGCATAATGCAAAGTAACATAGAATTACGTATGTATCTGGATATATTACTCAAATTCATGATTTTGTAAATTTTAATATGCTAAACCTATTAAGGTTTAACTTAAATGTAGTTTATCGATGTTTCCCAGTCTTTGAAGGCAAAAAAGTAAAATTGCTTTCCCAAAAACACAAACACGCATGGAATACTTGATAGTGTATGGTAATATTTCCTACTACAAACATTTTTTACAGTTGATTTATTAGTTATTTAACTGTTTTATTTTTGATTGAAGAAATTTTATGTGCTTAGAGAGTGAGCAAATACCACCCAAATACATAACTTTAGGAAATGATAACAAAAGGGGTGTCACAAGCTTAGATATATTTTATAATCTACAGCCACGAAATTCTTAAATGGAGTGTTTCCCACGAACTCCAGTTTTACTAATAGATAGATGCCCACATCTAGCTCAATATGATCATAAGACTGTTTCCAATAATCTTATAACAAGCAGATTAATGAAAGAGAATACACTTCAAACATATTTTGGAAAGGACGTAGGCGAGTACACTAGAAAATATCGTAATGTTAGTTAATATAAATCTTCAGTTCAAGTTATCAAAATTCTCGAATAAAAGATCGAAAGGGCCTTTAGATCTTGAAAAGTCAAGTGAATGAGATCCGACTGATAAAACTGAGACACAAAAGATCTATCACGAACCCGAGAAACACGCTGTAAAAGGAATTCCGATTTAAGAATGTTTGGTATACTGAGGAGCAAGGCACTCCGAAATCCTACAGTTCCCCGAAACAATATTCCCCGGTCCACTCATGACGTCATTCCTCAAGACACCCAGCGCATCTGCTGAAGTGGTCTTTAATCATTTAATGTCATAGCAAAATAAATTTATCCAGCACGTAAATATTAAAGCCCAACTTATCGATAAAGCGTCTGTCAGAGCTTGCAAGCGGTTCTTCTAATCCAAGCAGATATTACTCACGGGAGCTAGGGGTAAAGCACTCGAATGCCATCCTAAGTGGGCAAACTTAGTATCCAAGTTTATTCCCTCCCCATTTTCCTTTTCTAAACGAGGTTTGTTGGTTTATCGAGAAAACTACTCGGAGAGCATTATCTCGACGTCAATGCTACTCGAAGCTAGGGAGGAAACGAGCATGTTCAAAGTACTTCTTCGAGCGTTTGTTCCAGTAAAGCTTGTTATTCGGGCTTCTCAATAGAGAGGCCACGGGTATCTGATGATTATTAAAAGATGCGGATATTTATTGAAATGAGCGCAAAAGGCCCCGGATTCTGGGATCCGCTTTAACGTTGCATTATTGCCCGCGCCGCAACAAGAGATGTCCGAGAGGAAATGCCATCGCAAATGAGCTCTTCACCGAACGAAAAGTAAACAAATTCAGAAATTATTAGCGGATATCTATTTGACGAGAGAATTAATGAATACGACAGAGAGCATCCGAAGCGCACAGAACTTTCCAAATCCAAGAATTTTTGATAATACATCAGAGAAGGCAGTGTTAAGGCACGGATACATGCGTGCCTAAACACATATAATGTGCATACACGATACCGAGAAGAGAGCTGCACAAGACGACCGCAAATAACAATTAAGGGCTCCAGCCGCGCAGCTGCTCATTCAAATAAATTTTATTAAATATCAGAGTCAACTAATGTTAAATTGAAGGTCGGGATATTGCGCCACAGAAAATTACTAAAGTAAAATATTCCGGATATTTTTTTTTAGTTTTTTTCTTACGTATGAGCCAGATTAAATGAAAGATTTGGTTCATATTTTATACTATTTGTACAAGTGTAAATTGCTAAATTTTTAATTAAAAAAAGGACATTTGATTGGATGAAAAAAATATACCTAATTTTCATTCTATAGACTTGTCTTGTAATCACGATTTTATAGGCCAAATCAAAGACAAATAGTAATTGAAATATTAAGTAAAAGACACTATTGATCAGTAATTAAATCTTTCACAGCACTATCAATAAATATTATTTTAAATTATGTGTATTTTATTTCACTTGATTTTTTTTATTAATAAACTTTCTTTACAAATTTTTTTAACTTTATCTCCAACGGAGGGGAAATCTTTCTTATGTTACTGAGGATTATAAATTTTCCCTTCTCTCTTTTCCATCATCTCTGTTTGAACGTTATATAAAAGTAATCTTTTAATACGGTTAAAGAGTTCCAAACAGAAAACTGTACACTATATTTAGACATATATCTTGAATCAAACATTTTTATTACAAATGTTATCTATACAGAGAAAGTATTACTCAATATCTTTTTTTTTTTCGTATGGAATGTATAAATCCTTAAATTAACATTTCAAGGGATTCAATTTTAAGTAAACTATTTTTGCATTCATATTTAATAAACACTTAAAGATTAAATACGGTACTTTAGCAATAAATTTCATCATTAAAAATTTATCTATAAAATTTGTTCTTAAACTTTAACGTAATGATAACATCCAGACCATTATTCAGACAGTGAACATTTTAATTCCTAAATTTCCTTTTTGAGTTTAGATTCAATTTTCTTGCGTATAGTATTATTATTGGTTATACTTTATTTCCTCTAGAATATCATGTAATCAGATTTGAAATCACAACTTTCAGACACTAAAATTGGAGCTGAAGTCATTATTTTAATGAATCTGAAGACATCATGGAAAATTCTTAAAATGGCTGCAGGTAAGCATTTTCAAAACTAGCCTTACTGGCTCCAAAATGCTTTTATGCTTAACTTAGGAGCAATTCATAAGCCTGCTTATTTTCTTCTATAAATTCAACTATTTCAGCCTATTTAATGAAGAGAAATCCCACTATAGCTGTCTTTTTCTTATTTTAAAGTGAATATTTATCAGATGTTGAAATTATACGATTATATTCCAATTCAACAAATCGTAATAATTAAGTTTTACAGTTCTCACTCCCAGTTGATGGAGTTAGTACGTACAGTAACATCATTGAAAAACTTTTGAATGCAATAATTCAACCTTTTTTTGCAAAGTTCCTCTAAATTTTTAGACAAGCTTTGTTATTTAATTCAAGAAATTTCTCTGCAAATTTTAACTGGGACAAAAACTAACGGTTGGAAGTTTGAAAACAAAAGCTAAAACACAACTGGCAACTTTTATTATATTGATGAAAACATTTTTTTACGAACTCTCATTTACACCAACCATCTACACATGTTTTTAGCAACTTCATCACACTGATAAAAAGAAATGCTGTTTTAGGTACAGTAGAGTCTCGATAATCCGAACTTCGGTAATCCGAAAGTCCGCTTAATCCGAAACCAAAAGTCAAAAAGAACTAAGGTTACAATAAAACCACAGTGGTACTAAGTAATATAAAGTATATTTCTGAAAATTACATGAAAATTCAAAGTTAGACAGTGTACTGAACGAATTATTACTGAACTACATTGCTTTGAAAAAAATCTGTTGAATTTTTTTGTCGAAGAGAAGAATACCTCTCTCTTGAAGCCAAACTATGCCAACGCGTCAGAAAAAAATGGTGTCCGCTCTGGTCGTGGCGGAGTGTTAGGGCCTGTTCACATAGAATCCATCAGCGTAAGCGTAAAATTTTTTAACCAATCATATACCAATCATTGACCCATTTAACCAATCAGCACCAACGGAATCTTTAACTCTGACGCTGACGATTCTATGTGAACAGGCCCTTACTCTATATTTTACTCTATAGCGGTATATCAAATGCAGCCGCGGCGTCTGAGTGGGATACCCTCTGCTGGCTGTCATCGTCTCCTTCACCTTTACTCTGGTCTGAGACGTTGACAGGTTCTTTCAAAACCATTCCAACAATCTACTGATCGTCTAAAATCTTACACTCTACTGTACTGTACTAGGCAGCGTTCCGCTCTCTTATCACCTATTTCGTCCCGAGATTTGGTAGTGTTTAGAGAGACCTTATAAAATATACTGTGTAACCACACGTAATATGTAATATATATGTAATCACACGTTGTTATGTAATTTAAGTATATTTTAAGAATGATTTCGCTTAATCCGAAAAATTCGTTAATCCGAAAAGGGTCTGGTACCAATCATTTCGGATTATCGGGACACTACTGTATATTACAAAATGGAAGTAAAAAAAGAAAAGTACGAAAGCATGTTTAAGGGGCAAGGGACCTTCAAATTCAGAATTTTTAAATTTTCAATTTTTAACTCTATACATAAAATGAGAATAATTAATTTTCTATTTTTCTACATTAAAAACCCTTAAAATTCAAAATGAGGAATTTTTGGTAGATTAGTGTCTGTTTTTCAAAAAATTTTCCAAAATGCTAACGTTTTACAAAATGTTCTATGCGCATTCTATGTTAATTTAAATTCTTATATTTTGTATAAGTTTACCACATCTATGTAAATATAAATGTGCACATAATTTTTTTCAGGTATGAATCTAAAGTCTTAAATAATTTTTTTCTATTCTGTCTGTTATTTTGTATTTTTTATTAATATTTTTACTTTATTTTATGGTCTATAAATTTGAAAAATATTTGTGATTTCAAAGAATTAGGCACAGTTTTGTGACAAACACTTCAATTAACAATTCTGAGAAATTTGGAAGATATCAGAAGAAAATGAATACGCATGGAGCCTTTTGAAAAATTCTAGCATTTTTGAAGAATTTTTTAATAAATAGGTCTTATTCCTCCACAAAATACTTATTTGTGAATTCTAAGTATCTTCAATGTAGTAGAAAATAATATTAATTATACTCATGGGGTATATAGAGTAAAATATTGAAAATTAAAGAAGAACGAGATTGAAGGTCCCTTGTTCCCTTATGTCATAAGGGGAGAGGGGTTTCCCTCTCTTCATGAGTTTATAACAAGTTCGACTACTAAAATTGATGCTGATACTCTGAAATGCATAACACTGCATTTGGAGAGTTTGCAAGTGGGCTTGAAAAACTATTTCCCTGATTTAACCAAAAATATTGAATGGATAAGATATCCGTTTAACATTAACACAACATCCATGCCAGAAGATTTGTCGCATGCGGAAGAAGAGCAATTGTTGGAATTGGCTTCAGACGGATTCTTGAAAAATAAACATAAGGAGAGTACTTTAACATCATTCTGGTTACAAATGCAACTTGTGTATCCGTTTTTAACAGAAAAAGTTCTAAAATACATCTTGTCTTTTCCAACTTCATATTTATGTGAAGTTGCTTTTTCAGCATTTGTAGACATTAAGTCGAAAAAAAGGAACAGGTTGTTGGACGTGGAACCACATCTCAGATTAAAATTAACAACCAAGGAACCAAATTATGACGATCTGTTATCTCAGCACAAACAATTTCATCCTTCTCATTGATCCAAATAAACGATATTTATAATATAACCTTTATTTATATTTTATTATGAATAATTTAATTTCTCTTTTCTTATTATTTTGTGTATGCCACAAAAAAGAAAAAAAAACTACATTTTGATTGTTAATAAAATACATCCATTTTTTTTGACGAGGGGTACTTAGCGTTACGAAAATTATAGAAGGGGTACACATATGTCAAAAGTTTGGGAAACACTGCCTTATGAAATAAAAGTGGGATACCCAAAACAGGTAGTTTTTTTTTACCTGAAGCAGGATTTCCTTTTTACAGTGCACGGGAGCACCTTATACTATGGATGAGACAAAATTAACTCTGTGCTGTCCTTCAGGGACAGCAGATGCAGGCCGTAAATAAAATGCTCGTATAGAGAAGAAAATTTTATCTATAAAGGAAATTTGACGATATGTAAATAAATAAAACTAACTGGAGTAACTAAACACTTTCGTAACGGTAAGAGATAGGTATTATACTCGAACACACTTTATCATTACACTTGTTATGACCTTTTGCAACTGAGTAAAAATAATAAAATTTATTTCACATCATTAAGTTAATTTAGTAATAAATATGCTTAACTTTAAACTTTTACAAGATTTTTTACTATTCATCTGATATAAGGTATCTTCAAAACATTTACACGTATCCATCATATCTGGAGTAAGGTCAATGGTATTTGCGTTATCTCTAAGCTAATAAACAATATTTTACTAGTTAGAAAAAAATTCACCGAGGAGAAACTTCGATTATTCAGCGATACTTATGTGACAGAAATTCTTTATATTTTAAATTTAAGACAAAATTGTTGTTAAAAATGCGTTTATCTTCAAAGAATAATATTCGTTTCATTATTTTTTGTTGAACGACCATCTTCTCTTTTTGTTCATAAAAATTACTTCCGTCCTGTTAGGAAAAGAGCTAGAATAGTATTGATTATACGCTAATAAAAATACATAAGGAATGCAAAATATTTCAAGAAGAACGTTTTTTTAGACGTAAAATAATTATTGTATGATATTACAGTACTAAATTAATGCAAAAATTTCATTGAAATCTCTTCTATGGCTTGTAATAGAATTTATTAAATTCACGACACTCCAGAGTTAACGGAATTATAAATATAGCTGAAAGAAAATGCATTCTCTCAAAAACATATTATTTTAAATATCTCATAAGTAAGTAGATAAAGCTACGGAAAGGTAGCAACCCATTACTTTTGAATAGTTATAAATGTCTTTTAAAGAATTTAACTATTAAAAGATATATTCAGTAAAACATATTGATAATTTTCTTCAATAACAGTGAATATCTATTCTCTAAATTTAATTCACAAGCTGTACCTTTTTACATTAATATATGAAGAAATTTATTATAATCGTATTAAACGCATCTACTTTATGTTGCCTTTTCATTTTATAATTGCTGAAACTCATTTATTTTCATTGTTTGTAAAAAAATTGCTATATTTATCTGGATTGAAGTGAATCCATACATTCTAATTTGATTCATAAAATTTTTTAGAAAAATTTTTGTTTTGTAACCCTTTGTAAAAGGGTTTGTTAAAATTAATTTGTTGAAATTTTATGGAATAAATTTAAGGAATCTTAATCTCCTCTGTTAGATATTTAAAGTTGAGTTTACAACTGAAGTGCCCTAGAAATCTAGAAGTTTACTTCGAACCGTAAAATTTATGCACAATATTTTACAACAAAATCAGAGTTAAAATTTCAGAGGAATTTTGACTCTTGATCATTCATATTTATTGTCAATTCTACTGATTAAAGTGGATTTACTGATTTTTAGAGTTTGCACAAATAGAACATTAAAATTAATTGATAGATTTAAATACAAATAAAAATAGTTTATCATTGAGATGATGGAAAGATTCATAAAATTCTATCCAGGATTTGAATCGAATTCGTCTTTGAAAATATTAATATTTTTTTGAAAATGTCAAAAAATATTAATATTTTCAAAAAAATATTTATATTTTTTTTTTAAAAGGAGTACGATTTAAGAATAATTTTATTCACTTAAATTAGTACATTGTAAGTTACAAAAAAACTATACCGGATTTAATTTTTTAGAAGATTTAAAATTTTCCATTAGTATATGATTAGTTAGATAAATATATAAAAGTAAGCATTATTAAAGCATAATATGAAAATATCGCAGTTTATCTGCTAATAAAATTTATATAAAGGGCAGTTTAAAATGCAATTTATTGAAATACAGGTTTTTTTTCTGTTTAATATATACTGCCTTTGATAAATCTCTACAAAGGCATTCCCATGCAGTAATATAATTTTTTTCCTGTCATTTAAATTTTCTATTTTCTTAGGCAAAATATGTATATATTTCGTGATATAACACATACTTATGTATATCATACCATATAAATCTTATTTATTTTTGAAATTAGGCGCTATGTAGCATAAGTTAAGATCTGAGAAGTTTTGATATGATAAAAGGCAATTGCATTGGGTGAACTAAAATAAGAATAAGGATAGTTCTCTTTTGCTTCTGAACATCCACAATTCAAATGCGATTTTTTTTCGTGTAATGTTCCCGCAGGTGCATTTTTTTGCTCTCTTGAGATTCATGACTTAGTGCTACAATATCTTGATTGGCTCTTAATTATTTAACGAAGAAAACAAAGGAAATAAATACCATCATCTAGTAGCTCCATTTTTCGAATTCCTGCATCTTTCGAATACTCACCGGCTGTGTTGTGCTGAAAAATCCGAACGAATGGTGGAAATTTGATCTGCGTTTGCTCTACGTCAATGCTCTACGTCAACTACGACTGTGCTCTTTAGACATGTGGGAATTTCAATAAAATGCATGATTGAAGATAGGAATTAGGACACAATTTAGTTCACTTTCCCACTAATTCATACTCTCACTCTCTTTTCTTTCTTTCTCCTCTCTCTTCCCCTTCCCCTTTCTCTCACTCGCTCGCTCTCGAGTCGTTTCAAAGTCATACATATGACTTTGAAATGACTGTTTTTGAAAGTCATTTAGTGACATCAAAAGTACTACAATTAATCAACTATACAAATCAAATATACGACAATTATTCATTCTCTGCATCCTGTATTGTTGGCTTGTAAAAGAAGTGCTGAGTGTAAGTGAAAAACAGAATGAGTATCAAAGTTTGCCACTTCTCGGGCAGTTCAGTTGGTATAACACTAATCTTCGCAAGAAGACAATGGGTTCGATCACAATTCGGGTTGACATTCATTACAAACTTAGTAAAATTACATTAATTTGGTGTGTCACATTGAATTTGATTCCGTTATATTGATGTTATAATACAAATGGGAATCAAAACCTCTAATATTTATGGTTTATTTAAACGGGCAAAATTCTATTACAATCTAATAGGAATACAGTTAGCTATGGCAGTAACTCTGGTAAAAATTTTCTGTAGAAAGCATGAATAGAAATTGACATTTCCATTGACTAAAATATTGCTTTGATAAAGTTTCCAAAATTCCATTTTTCCAAAATTCGGCTGAAACCACGTATAAAATAAGATTTGTAGTTACCTTTTAGTTACATACAGCGTATCGGACTAAACTATTTATTCCATTTTGATTAGGATGCTATGGAATCCTTTTTAATCTCCCTCGTGTTGCAAAACCAACCAAAACACCAACCTCCTTAATCTCCGAACGAAATCTTATCTGTATCAATTGTGTCGCCCAGTGCATAAACCAGTTATATATAAAAAAAATAAAAAACTGAGATTTTAGTTGCTATGGATACTTCAATTCATTTGCTACATGTTCAAGTTGAGAAACAGTTCCAAAATAAGCTCAATCCCATTGAAAATGAATGAAGAATAATGACGAAAGATGCAAGATCAGTTTTATTCCAAATGGCCACAGGTACAAAATCAGTTCTATCTTTTGAAAGCTCCAAAATAAGTTACATACCACAAACAACAATGGCTGCCTTCTAAATTCAGTAGCAAAACCAGTTTAATCCCTCACTAACCTATTACCTGTACTTTTGTTTTAGTAGTGGAGTGTTTAATATAATAATAATATTAGTTTTAGCTTAATGTAAATACTACAGAAATTTAATAACGTTGTGTTGGCTACCATGATCATCAACATATCATGTTTTGTAGTTATAAAATAGTAGTCAGTTTCTCCACATGTTTATTAGCTTGTTGTTCTACAGTTTATAATCTACTGCATGATTTTCTCATTATTCCTTTTAGTTTTCGTTAATTTTCTATGGATCCAGATTTGAGTGGCCCATGCTCAAATAATACTGTACTGTAAACAATGACTTAGATAATGACTTGGAAATGATTATTAAAACTCCAGTTAGAAGGTTCATAATGGCAGACAGTTCATTTACACAAACAGTTATATCCAACCGACAGGTGCAAAACAAGTTATGTGAATTTTATTTATTTAAATTTAATTGTCTATTATACAGATTATTACTAGGCAACAACATGAATTTAATACTTTTTTGACATCAAAACCATACAATGATTTATTATTGCAATATAACTAATAGTTTTTGTTAAATAACACAAAATCGTTTGAGATGGATACAGCTGGTTTTGGCATTGCGCTACTCAATTGCAAAACTCGCTGCGTAAGCTGCTTTAAATTTTGCTCCCCTTTCATCGCCAAAAATCACTGTCTGTAGGTGGACCTCAAGGACCGAAATAGTTTTAAGCGGATCATAGTACGAACGAATGATTTTTAAATTATAAAAACGCCATAATCACAATTTATTAGATTTATCAAAGTACGTAAAACTTTGTAGATTAAACATGCAGGTCGTTAAAATAGAGAACTGGTATTCGGAATTTATTAAACGGAAAAAAATGACTCTTCTCAATGGCTTAAGATTAAATTTTCTTTTGTTTCAATTTGAACATGCAATTCATAATGCATACGGCGTTTGGGTGCTGGTATAATTTGAATTCTTATATCTCTGTAAGAGATCACTGTGTAATCGAATTTTATATTACCATTTTATATTACTTCTTGAAATCAGTATTCAGAGTACTCACAAGGGACTCATGAAATAATATTAATGACGTATTCGTCAAATATCTTATAGCTGTGAGAAAATATCTATATATTGAAGTTGCTAAGACGATTCTTTGGGCACTCCGTGAGAGAAAACTACTGCATCGATTTACTTTATTTTGGTCTTAAACGAAAGATTTTAATCTATGGATTTGTCAAATTTGGTTTTTATAATCGCAATTTCAATTAGTTAGCGATAATTTACAATTAAAAATTACTTTCTGCGCATGCTCATTGACATATTTAAATCTGGCTGTAGATATTCACAAAGCCCGAGTCCACAGAAACAGAGCAATTTCTTTCAGCGCATATTCAGTGACATGTTTAAATCTGGCATTAGATACGAGCTAAGCACGGGCTAAGCACGAGCCCGCATAAACACGTTAATTTGTTTATTCCGAGGCATTCTGTAGCTCTCTCTCTGCCATTTTTATTTTTAATTATGATTGTGCGATATAGAATCAAACCTGGCGAAAATTGTTTATTTCGTGCTGTTGAGTAACCATATTTCTTTGTATTAGGTTCAATAGTAATTTTTTAAAGTGTATTTCTCTATTCTTAATATTATGATTTTCAACACGCGGCAATGATGTATTGAGTATAATTTGTGTATTAGTGCATTTATTTACTATCCAGCCGTCATGTTTTGACGGGTAAAAACTAGTTTATTTTTAATATTGTATCTAGTAGTAAAATTGCAAAATTAAATTTAGAGAATTTGACTGAATCATTCTAGCATTCTCTCTCTATTATATATATATATATATATATAATATGGGAAAATCAGCAAAACAGACGAGTGCTTCCGCAATAGTATTTTTCAAAGAAAACATAAATAATGAATCAGTCAAGATTTATAGGTTTTTATCATAGTTTAAAAAACATAAATATAGAGATGGTGATGAATATGCAGATGCAAAATAAATATTCACAATTCCTATGCACTTTTGAGAAAGTAACTTATGACCTTCGAAATAGCACAAGAATGTGTATTTACTGGAAAACTTGCGAGAATTTCCCCCTGTTTAATTACTATATTATGAGCAAAAATCCTGCGAAAATAAAATTTCGGAAGAGATGTCTTTAAGTTGTATATGTGGATTGGAGAAGTTTTTAAATTTGGGAGTTTGGTTGGTTGATTGGTTAGTTGATTTGGAGCACTACGATCATCTTTTATGAGGACTTTGTGAGGATATGTGATGTAATTGACTGAAAAGAAGACTTCACCGGAGATGTTTAGCTGGCGTCAACCTCAAAATACCCTAAATCACAATAACTTTTTTTTTCTTTCATACCAAAAAGAAAAGAAAGTAATGTCGTTAAAAAGACTGCGTCTTGAATCGGTTTCACGTTGTTGACGATGGCAGAAATAAGCATGAAAAGAAAAAATAATTTACTATTTTTCAAGGAAAGAGAGTAAAAACACAGATTTTTTAAATACATTAAATTATATGAAACAGGCCTGCACAACTCAAAATGTGACAAAGGCCGTATTGATTTATGGAAAGCTGTCACAGGCCGCAAGAAAATAGGATAGATGGGAAAGCGAAAAAAAAAATTTTTTTTTAAGGAAAAATAAATTACTAATTATTTTAAAAATGAAATGAATATATAAGTAAAAAATATTTTTCTTTCTTTCGTAATATTATAAATCTAAAAATAATATTTTTTAGATTTATAATTTTATGCGTCTTCACAAAAGGCTTCGCGGGCCGCGTATTGTGCAGGATTGATATAAAAATATTCTAAAACTATTTTTACTTTGTAAGATCACAGAATTTTTCTTAGATTTTTCCCTATATATATCGTTCTAAATAATTTAGTTGGAAAAATGTAACTACAAAACACATAGAGTAAATTATAAATAGATTTTCCCTAAATACACTCTCATGGGATTACTAAGGAATAAATATAATATTATAACAGCGTAAGAATGCAACGAACTATTTTTTGATGGTGTTGTAGTGAGCGCGTCTTTTTTATTACACAGAAGATTTCTGAATCATGCGAAATTTGTGTTAATGCACCTACTTCTATAGCATAAAATATAAATCCATATATCTGTGGCATTATGACAGATATTGATATGTCATTTTTTCATGTTTTTGCAAATTAATAAAGTACTTTTATGGTGAAATACAAAATCGCTCAATTAAGTGTTTCAATCCAAATATTCTTTAGTTAATACTCGTTCTCAATCTCAAACATATGGCTGGTATTCAATGAAAATTTTCAATTAGGGAATAAATTTTCAATTAGGGACCAAGTATTACCTCTTTTATACATAACAATATTTGCAATACGAATAACTTAGTATTATTTCATAATTCCACTATCAGCTTTTGCCACATTAAAGAACCAATTTTGAGTGTCAGTTATGAACTTAAAACATAAAATTGAATTTTTCGGACATATCAACATCTGCCATAACGCCGCAGATATGTAAGCTTAATTATGTAAAATAGCAGAGAAAAACTAAATTAGATTTATGCGCAAAACATTTAGAATTATGCCTATTGAAGTTATTCAATTCTATTTTTTGTCAAGAGATAACCTATATTTGTTAGATAGTAGATTTATTTAGATTATTTTATCAACTTTTTTCCCTACTATATCCATCATTTGTAATAGGGAAGTTTTGGTGATGGGGTCCAACATTTTTTTATTAGATTTGGAGGGTCTTAAAATCTAAACAATGTCATTTGATCCTGCATCCATTTTTGTATTCCATCTGTTTTGTATGGATTTGTTTAATACAGAAATAAGATGAGAACAAAAACGTACGAACAATTATGTAAAGAATTTTATAACAAAAGAAATAATATTGTAAGTAGTATCAATTTGTTAACCTATCGAATTTTTTTCAGTTAGTTTGATTTTCGAGGAAACTGAAAGGCAAAAAATTTATTTTATAAATTTTCTTCATGAATACTCAAAACATTACTTATCCCTTTTATATCTTATCTTTCGTAATTTAAAATATAAATATTTTAATTTTGTTTAAAAGAGACATTTTAAAAGAAAAAAGTAATGTGACATACTGTAAAAAATTTTTTTTTAACATTTTGGGCGATACGCACAGCTCTATTTTTATTACAATTATTCAAACAATGTTTTCACATTAAATTAGTTTTGTCCAAAAAGATCTATTTTTAGTAGATAACTATAGCTCTCATTGTATGTAAGAAACGTTATGTTATCATTGCTTTAAAGAAATTCAAGAATGTTGTTCCGCCTCTTGACTAAAAGAATTTTATCAATAAAATATCTGTTTTACACATTCAGCTCTCAATTACCATGGAAAATTTATCCGTATTACAGATTATCTGAGAATCCCTCCCCTCCACAAGAACATCAAAGTAAAATTCAAATTGCCAACAAATATGTCAGCATCACTCGCAAACAAAGGAATAAATGACATTGAACAGAAGAAAAAATGAAAATCTTTGTAATTTTCTCTATTATTTTAACTAAATCTAATTTAAAACTAACTATATATACATATATATATATATATATATATATATATATACATATATATATATATACATATATACATATATATATATATATATATATATATATATATATAATTTCTTTTAAACCTCTGATGTGTTCATTTCTAAAGTTTTTAAAGGTATACCGGGGAGATTTTATGTTATTTGTGTTTTTCGGTTTAAATGCCCGCCTGTAATTAAAAAAAAAGCACAGATAAATCGGAATATCAATGTGTTAACTTGAATTACATGGCTTTGTAGAAGTTGAGGCTCTCATGCCATGAAACTAAATCTCCAATGCTTTGTTTTTATACTGATGCTTTTTTGTGTTTATTTAAACAAGGTATTTACGATATTATGTGCGAGGATTTTATTTTTAAGTTTACATTTATTCTGATTAAGTAAATAACTATGTAGTATAAATAAGTTTGTGGGCTTGTGGCGGCCCAGTGGTACAGCGCGCTGGTCTTCAGTGCTGAGAGTACTCGGATCGAATCCTGGAGTCACGCCGCGAAAAATGCCTCCGTTCGTATCGTCCCTTCATAGGGGGTCATGCTGTCTGCCTATATGGTGCCCCACAATAAAATGGGCAGTAAAATTGCGGCGTAGTATAGGCTAATGTTTGACGACAAGTGTCTCCGCACTAAATAAATAAATAAATAAGTTCGTTTTATCAATTGGGATATTTAGATATATAATTATGAAAAATTATATTATAGAGTAAGAAAATAGAGGAACCGATCAATGAACTAGAAAAGTTATCAAAATTGTTACACACAAATTTATGACGATAAACATCAAAATGATCATACAGCGTTTAGAGTAAAAGGAGATGAAATTGAAATCTTCACAAAATTAGGGCGAATGACGAGGAACCATGAGATGAATAACACAAAAGCAAAATATAATATCTATTTATGTCCAATAATTTGACAATTTCGTTATATATATATATATATATATATATATATATATATATATATATACACACAGTTGAATCTCGATCTATCGTTTTTCAAGGGACCGATTGAAATGAACGATAGATGTGGAAACAAAACAAAGCAATATGATTGTTGGGACAGGATCAAATGAACGGTACATACGGAAAAACGATGGATCCGAAAACGATAGATCGAGATTCCACTGTATATATGTAATATATTAAATATTATGCCCTCCATGGTACCATTTAAATTCCCTTTCCTAAATCCAATCCCCAGTAACATTAGTTTATCGCTACAAAACCCTTAGCAACAGAACGCACGCCTTTGCAATTCTACAGCTTGCATACGTCTGGAGAAAAAAAGTGGGTTTGCATCGCGAGCCCCAATATCTGCTGACCCTACAAAATAACAGTTACATGTACCTCGTATCTCGCCTCTCGCGCGTAAGGTTGAAAGGGGATATTAGATTCCGAGCCGTCTTCTGAAATGGACGGATGTACTTTTGTCGCTCTAATAAACGATTCGGCCAGACTGCATCAAAATTTTATTCCATTCAGGCTCAGTCTAGCTCCAGCCATGTAAATATGAGCTAGTTTTTCTTTTCAGGTTGTATTTTAAGGACGTGATGTAATGGAATATATATATATATACACACACACACACTCAAGAGCCAAAACATTATGATCACCTGTCAATAACGAGTTGGCCCCCCTTTGGCGAGCAACACAGCTTCAACCCACCTTGGCATGGATGCCACAAGTCCTTTGTAGATGGCCGGAGACAGATTGTACCAGATGTTTAAGCAACGGTCACGCAAATCCGAGATATTGCGAATTGGTGGTCTTTGAACTCTGAGCTGCCGTCCCATGACATCCCAAATGTGTTCTGTCGGATTGAGATCCGGTGAGTTAGGCGGCCAGGACATTAACTGGAATTCAGCATAATGTTCCTGGAACCACTCCAACACAATTTTAGCCTTGTGACACGGGGCGTTGTCCTGTTGGAACATTCCATTTCCAGCTGGAAAAACAGAGGCCATGTAACGGTGCAACTGGTCCGCAATGATGTTCAGATACCCTGTAGCATTCATAGTCTGCTCTACCACAACCACGGGTCCCAGAGACGCCCAAGAGAACGTCCCCCAAAGCATAATACCGCCACCACCGGCCTGTGTATGACCTACTGTACATTGAGGGAGCAACAGTTCGCCTGGAAGACGGCGTATCCTGACACGGCCATCGGCACGATGAATGACAAACCGTGATTCATCTGACCAGGCAACTCTCCCACTGATCCATGGTCCAGTCGCGATGTTCCCGGGCCCAGCGCAGATGCAGTTGGCGATGACGCTTGGTCAGCAAAGACACACGAGTGGGACGTTTGCTGCGTAGCCCCATATCCAACAGTGTCCGCTGAACAGTGTGCTGCGATACTATTCTACTTGGCCCTGCAATGTATTGGGCTGTCAGCTGAGCCACTGTCTGGCTCCGGTTTTGCTTCACCATGCGAGACAGTCTCCGACGACCTTTTTCTTTGATAGCGTAGGGACGTCCAACACCATGTCGTCTACTGCTGGTTTCACCGTCATTCATCCACTTTGCATAAGTACTAACAACTGTAGGTCGCGAACAACCCACGAGTTATGCAGTTTCGGAAATACTTGTTCCGAGCCTTCGAGCCATTACAATCTGCCCTCTATCAAAGTCGCTTAGATCCGCAGCCTTTCCCATCACACACAGAAGTAAGTGAAAGAATGATTCTTCAGACTCTCCAGCAGCAGTTAAATACCACTTCCACCTGATCACGTGCCTTCCACGTCATCCAGGCGAATTCATAGCAAAATGTAGGGGTGGTCATAATGTTTTGGCTCTTGAGTGTGTATATATATATATATATATACGTACAGTGGAATCTCGATCGATCGTTTTCGGATCAATCGTTTTACCGTATGTACCGTTCATTTGATCCTGTTCCAACAATCATATTGCTTTGTTTTGTTTCCGCATTTATCGTTCATTTCAATCGGTCCCTTGAAAAACGATAGATCGAGATTCCACTGTGTATATATATATATATATATATATATGTTGTTGTTGTGTATGCCCCTTGACCGACTTCGGGACGATCAGATCAAGTCCCGAAGGCTATGAGCGATGAAGGTGCGGCTCCTGTTTTGAATTAGCACCACAAGGGTCGGAGTCTGACTTGGCTAATATATATATATATATATATATATATATATATATATATAAATAAACTTCCAAGCTTCACAATCTACGGAAATGGAATTCCCACTGCAAATCCAAAAATGTGTCGAAAATTAGTATATTTATAACTGCACATCGACATTAGTAATAGGAAAAAGTGAAGACTTTTGAACTGAACTATCAGTATGACAGTTAGCAGATAGGTGTAGAGAAAGATGCTATCTAATTAGGTAAATAGAAGATTAAGCATTAAAAAGTCTGATAACTTTACTTGTTCATAGAGATACGTCAGCTGAGGAAACATTAGTTATATTAAATTAAGTTATATTAAAAGTACAGCTGAATTGACATTAAGTTATATTAAAAGTGTAGCGGAACAAGAAAAGCAAAAAAAAAAAGTAAGAAATCACTTAGCGACATATAAAAAGGAATATCTCCTCAAATATTACATATGAGATTATTTATTTGAAAATGTAAGCTCACGTGTTTTTAATATAACAACTCTATAAAAAATACTTTTAAAATTGATATATATTAAAAACCACACGAAATCTTAAAATTAAGTGAGGAAATTTAACGTTTCTTGGTGTTATATCACGTAGGTTGCTTTCATTCAGTAGTTTATTTTATTTATTTATTTATTTTACTACCGTATTAAACGTCCAATGCAGATCTGAAAGTACCATTAATGAGTAACAATGATATTAATACAGTAATATCTGTCTATAATGAGTTATATATTTAGAATAAATTCTATCAACATATATTATATGCTCTCACTACTCAGACATATATACATAGTTCCATTAATTAACAAGAAGATTCAAATATTTCATTTCAGCCTTATTCTGCAAGATTAAAAAAAACATTGGCTTATTTTCTTTGGCGTAATGATGGGCATTTCTCTGAATATTTTTATTTAATTGCAACTTTTAATGATCATGCAGTTATTTTTTCTAATACAGACCGACATAAGTTTATTATGAGGCAGTGCATTTGCTTTAGTTGCTATAGTCACAATTAAACTTTCGAAATATATTAGGTGACTAGCTGAAAACCCGCACTTCGCTACGAAGTACATTCAAATTAAATACAACGGTCAATGTATGCAATTAATGCCATATTATATATATATATATATATATATATATATATATATATATATATATATATATACAGTGGAATCTCGATTGATCGTTTTCGGATCCATCATTTTTCTGTATGTACCGTTCATTTTATCCAGTTCCAACGATCATATTGCTGTGTTATGTTTCCGCATATATCGTTCATTTCAGTCGGTCCCTTGAAAAACGATAGATCGAGATTCCACTATAAAATATATATATATATATATATATATATATATATATATATATATATATATATATATATATATATATATATATATATATATATATATATATATATATATATATATATATATAGTTGAAAGAGAAAAACCAGTATGTGCACTAAAGCTACTACTGCCAGGAACCAAGAACATGAAAAGATAAGATTGAAAGAGGTTTTTAGACAATATCTCATCTTCAGCGGTGTCAATACTGTCTAAAAACCAATGGACTGTTTCAGATAAGTATGATCTATACAATAAACATGCTCAGACACCGTACAGTCCATGAAAACAGTAGAATTGAATATAGAGTTACTTAACCATAGAACACCAAGACTGGCGCTCGACAGAGTGGAAGTTAAGAATAAGTAACCGTAAGATGACTGACGTCACAAAATTTGCAACCATGGAGATTATGGAAACACAGAAACTGACTTACTATGGATACTATGTTTTAGGACTATTAATCCTTTATTAAATTAGTTTATTATTATTATTTCTCAGAGTTATTTATCTTATTTTTATTTTTACTTTAGATTTTAATTTTATTTTTTAATTTTTTATTTTTCGTAGTTATTTTTTCTAATAATACTTATTCTTATGATTTACTTATTAATTGCAACAGAACAAACAATTCATTATAACTAAAACAACCAACTATACATATATATACAATGGAATCTCGATCTATCGTTTTTCAAGGGACCGATTGAAATGAACGATAAATGCGGAAAAACTATAGATGCGGAAACAAAACAAAGCAATATGATTGTTGGGACAGGATCAAATGAACGGTACATACGGAAAAACGATGGATCCGAAAACGATCGATCGAGATTCCACTGTGTATATATATATATATATATATATATATACTAGCGGACCCGACAGACGTTGTCCTATTCAAACGTTGTAATTCTAGCTGAAGTACCCGGCGATGCCCGGAATTTTAAGACTATTTGTTAACCAAAATCAATTTAAAAACTAAACACAGTATAAGTAATATAGAAAAGATTTACCCTTTATCATTGGAGCAAAAAATTATGAAAAGTAAAACATAAAATATATAAATTTATAATAAACCTATAAAAATCTATTAAAAAACTAAACGCAGTATAAATAACATAGAAGAAAAGCATACGAAATGTTATACATATTAGTAATATGAAAACCCAATTAAAATGTATAAATGCATAATAAACTCCTCAGATTTCAGCTATATTCGGTATTTCATCATAAAAAAGCTGAAAAAAATAAAAATAAATATAAATAATAATTTTAAAAAATCATAAAATAAAATTAAAATTAAAATTAAAAAATAATAAAATAAAATAAAATAATAATTAAAAAAATAATAAAATAAAAGCTAAAATAAAAAAGCTTTAAAAAAAAGCTGAAATAACAGGTCTAGCAAAAGGTACACAACTCTGGATTCGAACACGGATCGAAAGAACGGCACTTTCCGAATGGGCGACCTTCCGAATGCGCCACAATTACACGGCGTTCTACTGAGTAAAGTGAAACATATTCGCTATTGGAAAGTTGTTGTGGGCTGGTGATTATAAATGTCAAAGGAATTTTTACTCAGAAATAAGTTAGCAAGATAGAATCTTAGTCTTTATCTCTTCAATAGGCACAAAGATATAGGCGAGGGGGACTGCAGTAGCGATTAAAAAAGATCTCGTGTCACTTAGCGTGGTTGATTCGAATTTTCCATCGCGTGGTTGATTCGAATTTTCCATCGCGTGTCGAGAATATCAATATGCCGTTGGATCTGATCTATTTTAGAATATAAAATCTGACTTCAAAGATTATTATTTTCATTTATTATTCTGGTTTAATATATGACTTGAAACTTTTTGATTTTCTTTATTTTTATCTTTTCGTTCGCTGTTTACAAACTAAACCTAACGTGGACGCCATTATCCAGAGGGGTGATTCCACAAACTGTAACAGTTTCCATTTACCGGACGCACTCCCTTATAAATTGTTGGATTTTTATTAATTAATTTAAAATATAAAAACATTTTCTATCGGATCAAATTGTGAATCTAAACCATTCTCGAATCAACTTAATCGCACACACAAAATTTCATAAAAATCAGTCCAGTCGTTTAGGAGGAGTTCAGTTACATACACACGGACAGAAGAAATATATATATAAGATATATATATATATATATATATATATATATATATATATATATATAAATATATATATATATATATATATTTATATATATATATATATATATATATATATATTATAAATACAACAATTAATGTCAATGTATGCAACTGATGTAAAAAAAAACAAAAAATTTTTTAATAAAAAAATCGTAAGGGATATTTTTATAGACAAAATAATGTAAAAGAAGAAAATATTCAGATTAAATCTAATAGAACATACTAAAGATTTTAGTACAGTTAATATAGTACAGTTTGAGGAACGTATCTTTTACTGTATTTTAATATATTTTTGGATAATGATCAATCGTCTGCCGCATTAGCAAGAAAAAAATGTTTTTTTAAATTTCTTTGTTATGCACGTGACGATAAATTAATCCAAAGTACCAGAAAAGAAATCACGTGATCAGCATTTAATAAATTAAATTCTAAAAATTAATCTTTAAAAATTCACCAAAAATCAGAAAATGGAGGTAAAGATTCAAAAATGATTTCATTTTAAAGAAAATTTTATGATCTTTCTTGTGATATAAATTTTATAACCCTCAAATTATTATTTTAAATGCAAACTTAAAAAAAGGAAAAAAACAGCTTAAAAATTCAATTTAAAAAAATCTGAGAAGAATTTTTCAAAAATCTATCTTAGTGCACTACACTATAAGAAGAATCGCTATACAAAATTTCAGCCCTTTAGGTCCAGCGGTTTGGCCTGTGCGTTACATGTCAGTCAGTCAGTTACGGAAATGTTTTATATATATAGGTAAGGAATTTAAGAACCAATGTAATCTAGAGGGAAAATAATTGTAAATTTTAAAGTATAATCGTTCTGTTTGTATTTAAATCCATAATTTTATTTGAATAAAGAAAGTGAACTTTCTGAAGAACATTTAAAAAACTGAACACATCTGATAAAACAATCTTTCTGAAATCACTGTTTTATAAAGATTAAAGATGAGAAGGACAGATAAAGCATGTCGGCGAACATATTAAATAATGTATTTCCGCTTAAGGGACTTAATGAAATGGATCTGTATAGATCGCCCCCTGGAGACAGTGACAGCGTCATCCACCCCTAGAATTCGGAATCCTGTTTCCCCACAAACATAGGCTCTTGGGAATAGCAGGAAAAAAAAATGGAGTAATAGCTTTGAGTCATGTAGAAAACACCTTTTGCGCGCACTAGCATCAGGCAATGGACTTACAGAATCCGCTAAATCTAGAAATTACTGCTAGAGGTTTGCTCTAAATTACAGATATTTCAGGTAAAGTTTACTTTGAACTCATGATATATCTATAAGGCTATGCATAGACATCAACCAGTTCCTTTAAACTACCAAAGGACCGAAATTTATTCCTAAAAGTTTCGTATATTTACTAATGGATGGGAAAAAAATTCTATCTAAGTACTTTATCATTGAAACTGTGAAATGCTTCACTTTATGAACCTTGTTTTTGTAAATTACTAATTCAAGGCATTTTATTTATTGTTTATATTACGGGCCTTTGCTTCATAATCTTTACCATTTTAAGTATTTAAAAGCTCTTTAACTATAGAACCAATACTTAACTCCTGCATGTTTACGGTTTATATTAATTTAAATAATATATATGTATATATTTAAATAATATATATATATATATATATATACATATATATATATATATATATATATATATATATTTATTTATTTTCACCCTTTAGATGAAAATCATTTAAAATAAGACTTTCTTAGAATGCAAAAGGTATATAAGTAGTAAGGGCATCTCTCTTCAGATTTAAATATCCATGGATTAAGGCTCTATCCTGTCAAATATACGTTCTAACCTTAAAAAAATTCAAAATCAGTTCTGAAGTCAAAAACTAGTTTACAGTTGAATTCAATATACTTTTTAAAAAAATTTGCTTATCTATGTATGCATAAAACAGTTCTGTAACTGACTGACTGACATACAACGCACAGACCAAACCGCTTGACCTAAAGGGCTGAAATTTTGCATGGCGATTCTTCTTATAGTGTAGGGGTGCACTAAGAAAGATTTTTGAAAAACTTTTCTTAGATTTTTTTAAATTAAATTTTTAAGGTGTTTTTGTTCTTTTTTTTAAGTTTGCATTTAAAATAATAATCTGAGGGTTAGAAAATTTATATCACAAGAAAGATCATAAAAATTCCTTTAAAATGAAATCTTTTTCGAATCTTTATTATATCCTCCTTTTTCTGATTTTTTGGTGAATTTTTTAAGATCAATTTTTAGAATTTAATTTATTAAATGCTGATCACGAGATTTCTTTTTCTGGTTCTTTGAATTAATTTATTGTTACGTGCATAACAACAAAATAGCCAAAGTAATTTTTTTTTTTTTACTGATGCGGCAGACGATTGGACATTATCCAAAAAATATTAAAATACAGTAAAAGATATGTTCCTCAAACTGTATTATATTAACTGTACTATATTATTTATGTTCTATTAGATTTAATTTGAATATTTTCTTCTACATTATTTTGTCTATAAAAATATCCATTACGATTTTTTTATAAATATATTTTTCGTTTTTTCACATCAATTGCATACATTGATTGTTGTATTTATTATAAATATATTTTTACATATTTTTGTCATTAATTGCATACATTGACCGTCGTATTTAATTTGAATGTACTCCGTAGCGAAGTACGGGTATCCAGCTAGTAATTCATATTTTCCTACGCTCGTGTTTTACAAGTTTTTAATTTCCCTTTGTAATGAATGACCTTTTTTTATCATTTCTACAATTAGACTATTTCTGGATTCTACATCTGAAGTTTTAAATCTCTGCTAAATTGATTAAAACAATTTTCGTTTTAACTCAATGTTACCTTAGAAGTTAATGTTGAAATGAATCTGCAATTAACAGAGAGAAAAAGAACAATTTTTATATATCTTATATTTGTTCTAAGCTATTTAAAATGAACAAAATAGTTCTCATTTATTTCTTTAAGATCTGCTTTGCAAATGATATGAATAACTCGTGTTTTAATGAAGTCTTTTTTAGCGACCGTCCACAAAACCTCATATAATGATGCATATATCACTGCATGCACATATTTTGGTGACATATGTAAAAAAATGCATTCATCTTTGTTGATGAAAAGGAAAGGAAATTCAGTTGCTTTTAATTCTATCCAACTACAAAATTGAGTTTCAGTCATCATCTTGCAAAAAGTATTTCTTTACTTGAAAACAAGAGGGGGAACGGTTTTCAATTGCTGATAGTTTTATGTCCAGAACTTGGCTCTTTTGATATGCAAAATAAACTTCTTTAACTATGCAAACTGCGAAAAAGAAAAGGAAAGCGTTGAAAGTACTTAGCGCAACCAAAATTGCGGCCAATAGCAAAGAAAATACTTCTTTCAAAAAGTGGGGCTCGGTAATTGTCCGCCTTCTTTAAACTCGTCTAAGTGCCGGAAGCCAAGGAACATTTTATTCCGAAATATTTGGTCGGCACATATGTGGGTTTCTTTTTCTATTTTATTTTCCTTCGTAAAATGTAGAGTGATGGGAAACAAAATGGCATCCCCAGCATTATCAAGCACTGAGAAGAGGGAAACCTTTTATTCCAAAATCGACTTCCAAATGAGAAGCAAGACGGAGGCCTGTCTGAAAATTGGACCCGAGCTTAAGTGCTAGGAAAGGTTTGGGTATTATCAGCATCTTCATATTTTGAGAAGAAAGAGAAACCATAACTGGAAGAAATCAAATCGGTGAGGCGTTTTTGTCCTCCGAAAACTGGAGCCTCTTTTACAACCGATCATTAGCATACGTAGAACACACCATATGCTAGAACGTGGCTATATCTTTTCCCCTTCATGCAACATACCTTTTAGAAATGATAGCTAAGGAATTGTATTCCTTCAAAAAGATAAAAATTATTTTCTTTACTAAAATTTCAGAGTTTTGACTGTTGATTGAAAGTAACATGATAAAAATGGTTAACTTCATAAATCAATTTCCCTATGTAACTGAACAACATACGCGTTGCAGAGGGGTCGTCATCATAGGGGCTACAAATAACGAGACAACCACAAACATTTTGCTACTTAGATCCTCAAAATAAGTAAGATCACCCGATATTTGACTCTTGATTTCGTGCTTAAACAGTCAGGTGTAGTGACCATTACAACACGATTTCATTATATAGGGTCATCACTGAAAGTCACAAGGAACTGCAAGCGAGTTTCATTTTTCCCCTTTTATTGTTATTTTTCTAAAACTGTTAATATCACTTGAAAAATTTGTGATTTTGCAAGTTCTCCAGAGGTTTTTATGGATAACTTGACGGGTAACGGAAGGGACGGGACAGAAATCCTAAAACTTCTTAGCTTCTTTCACTCTAACTGCAACTACCTCTAAAAAGGTTGGTTATATTTTTTAGCTCTACGGTCATCTGTCACAACTAGAAGACTGAATAGAAGGAAACCTACAATTTACATCAACCGATTTACATCAGAACGTCTACAAACACCCGTGCCACCTGCAGGATTCTAACCTACGAACTTTGGCACAGTTGAAATAGAGCCATAACACTTCGACCAATGTATTGGGAAACCTCTAGGAGGAACTTTTAAAACATACAGATTTAAAAAGGACCAGTATATCGCGAATACACATAAGCGGCTCGTGTATATAAATACGTTATGCCTTGGGGGGAAGGGCTCTCTTTTAGGAGTGTGTGTAGAAAAATCAAATGCTTTCGCCATTCACAGAATTTAAAAATTTCAATATGAGAAATTTTTTTTAATAATTAGACATATAAACGGCCATTTTTTAACAGGGGTAAGAAACTAAATCCCAAACAATGAGCGTAAAGTGGAGTAGTACAGTCGAACCCGGTATATAACGAACTCACGGATATAACGAATGAAAATTTTGGCCGTTTTCCTATAGTAAGTAATTTAATTAGATTTGTGTCAGTTTACTGTAATCTATTTTAGTCGATTTAATTCATTAATGATAATTTTTAATAGCTTTTATCATTTTTTTAATCATATACATCATTATTGAATACACATTGCAACTAATGAGTTATACATTTTGTGAACTCTAGTATTTTTGTTAACGGCCCGGATATAGCGAACCACCGGATAAAGCGAACAAAACCCTTGGTCCCTTGAAGTTCGTTATAACGGGGTTCAACTATAGAATTAAAACCTTAGTCATATATTGTACCGGTAAAAACACTATATCTCCTGTCTACAAATATTTCAATACTTTCTTTTAAATCTGAGACCAAGTTCTCAGAAATCAAACTATCTCAGGATAGTTCTTTAGCCATATATTGTTAGAAATGCTCTTTTCACTTTTTACTATCTCTATATAACATCTCTATCACTAAATAATTAATTTCCTGCTAAATATTTGCTTTGATATGCCGTGCAGGCACGTATGCTTGCAGCTCTAAAGAACACTTTTTATAATACAAGTTTTGCGCACACATGGTGTAGTGCAGGGGAAGGGGGCATTAAGTCGATCGCGATCGACCGGTGGACCACCAAGACGTTTTGGGGTGACCGCCTTTACTAAGCCGCACATAATAAAAGAAACATTTGTGGAACACCGACGCGATTTGCTTTAAATGCAGTTTTAAAGGAGTAAGTTTTTTCTTGTAGTTATGTAGGTAAGTACATATTCCGTATTTATTATTAGGTTATAATAAATATTGCAGACAGTTTTTTTTAGCTCACCACACCTACGTCACTGGGTGGACCGCAACACCTTGAAAAAATTAGAAGTAGCCAGTACCCTGGAAAAGTCTGCCCACCCCTGGTGTAGTGGTTAGCATTCTGGCAGTGGGCTTGGGTTCAAATCCCGAATAAGGCTTGATCAGTTTCCGTGTCGTCCCTAATAGGGAGCAATGCTGGCTCGCCTATACGGTGCTACCATATTAAAGTAGCCAGTAAAATAGCGGTGAATAACAAAGGGTGAATGCCTAAAGACAAGTGTCTTCGCATTAGACTAAAAAAAAAATAACAAGTTTTGTTGCGATACAAGTGGAGCACGAAAAAGTGTGTACTCCAATATTATTAGACTATTACATCCTTCATTACGCTGTTAAAATCAAAATATAAATATTTATAATCCAAAATATCTTTATAATCCAAAATAAAGGCACTTACATTTGAAAAGTTCTTGCTAGTTTCGGAAAAATCCACTTTCCTTTATAGGTAGGAGAAACTTTGGTACGGTTAACACAAAGAAAAATCAACAAATGAAAAAAGTTTACATCGGACGGTGTGCATAAGAGTTGCAGTCAATTTAAAATTCTTCATGGGACATGATGGATAATTTGTATCTCCTTAACTGTATGTAACTGGTCTGTTGCATTATTATACAAGTCGGTTCAATACCTTGAAGGTTTGGCTTGGTTTTGAGCGTTACGGTCAACTTTTTGCTACACGAGGGCTAATTAGACCGGGAGCTACAGTTTAAAGCCGATTCCGAACGGCTACAAACATCCATGCCAACAGTGGGACTCGAACCCACAAGATCTGAACCAAATGCCAGTGCCCTAGCAATTCGGCCATCACCTGGAAGTACCTTGAAGAATTTTCTATCTCACATTTTAAAAACCTTAACATTGTCATGTCTTCCCTCATCACCTTTCCATCTTTTCGTGATGTGATAAGAAAATCCGCCCTACTTTTTAAAAATTAATGTTTAGAACTCACCCCTTGGGCAAGGAATGCAAATTCGGGTGTCGAGACGAATCAACCCAGGCATATGCTGCAAAAAATTCTTTAAATGAGACCCGGAAAAATGATTGACGGCCAACCATGTTCATAAGGGCATCCATCGTACATAACAGCCTTTTAAAGATGCATTTTTTCTTCCTCCCACCCCCACTCTTTAGAGACTGTACCCCCTTTCAGTTTCTGCTGCCTTTTCCCTGAATTACAAAAGAGAAAAAGCCGTTTTTTTTTCTTGGATGGTTGTAAAAATTAACGACGGGCAGATCAAACGAGACGGCGCGGGAATTTTTTGCGTCCATTCTTCAGAGAGCTGCTCTCTGAAAATGAATCAGCACACAGAAGAGGCTTTGCTCATTTGATATTCAAATTATGCTCGGCATAAGTAATTGGATGAAAAAATATCGAAATGATAGTTGCCATTTAAATCGGATCCAAACACAAAAGGGTGTTATTAAAATAATATCACATATTCTTATTTTGCATAAACTATTTGTCCCCTTTAGATGTACTTCAAAGCGATCAATAGTTGAGAGTTTTTACAATTGGATCGCGAATATACATTTAGTGCGTTTAAGCTCAACTCCCATTAAATGTTTACGAAGGAGAGCAGAGAATATTTCAAAAGAATTTCGATTGAATTATTTTCTATAAAAGAAGTGATTGCATAAAAATAGAAACGAATATTAATTTCCACTCGTCTGAAACGCTTGCAAAAATGAAAAGTGACTGGAGCAAAATGAAATAATATGCACTTTTGTCATCAGATCATTTAAGTGTAGTTACCTGCATTCTGTAGAACAATATAGAAACTTTTCCTTTGTCTTCATCCAAGAGTGATTCAGAATATTTATTTTATCATTTTTGGAATGCGAAATAGAGGACAAAGGCTGATAAAAATGAAACACTGAAGTGCTGTTATAAAGAACAATTGAATGCGTTTTGAAAACGTAAAGCTCGCATCATAAAGATCGAAACACATGCACAGCAAGCATGTATTTTTATTGTGAGCTAGTCTTAAGAAAGCTGCATATTCTTGTTATATGCTAAAAAATCAGTTGAATTTAAGGAAGTTTAACGAATTTTCTACGTTCTCATCCCGTATATTTATTCACTTACATAATATGCTACTTTAATAGTTCTAATTTTTTGGAGATGGCTTTTCTTGAAATAGTAGCAGAAAAGGACTAACGAAAACTCGATAAAGAGAAAATGTCTCGCAATCAGCTAGAACTTTGAAACACCAGTTTCAGCCTTATTTAAGTGTATACAGTCGAACCCTTTTATAACGAACTTCAAGGGACCAAAAGGTTTTGTTCGCTTTATCCGGTGGTTTGCTATATTCGGAACGTTAAGAAAAATGCTAGAGTTTATAAAATGTATAACTCATTAGTTGCAATATGTATTCAATAACGATGTATTAAAAAATGATAAAATCTATTAAAAATGATCATTAATGAATTAAATCGATTAAAATAGGTTACAATAAACTGACACATATCTAATTAAATTAAGTACAATAGAAAAACGGCGGGACCAAAATTTTTGTTCGTTATATCCGCGAGTTCGTTATATATCGGGTTCGCTATAACGAGGTTCGACTGTATATTAAAATAAGTTTCTATAGCCTGAAAACAAAGTTTATTTTTAGTTCTGGGATTATCAACAGCATTACCTTGTTTCAGGTATTTTTCAAAATGGCATATGATAGTATGAAAATATCTTATTGGCCATTTTTCAAGTATCATTTCAGTACATTTTAACCCATTTTTAGAGTATTACTCATATTTAATTAAATTTGGTAAATGTTAACGTTTTGTACAGGAGTACATTATAATTCTTTGTTGGTAACCAGTTTGAGGTACGTTCACTTTCCTTTCGCCCATTTTTATTTCCGGCGCCGTATTTTTCCCGTAAGTCGTGTGCTCTTTTTAAGCATGGGACTAATCAAAGAGGCCGTTCACAGTATGCAGATTAGAGAGTATAATGTAGTCTCGCAACGAGCTATTTATATGAAGAAGCGGCAAGAGCTGAGACTGAGCTTTTCCCTTGATCGCCACACCAGATTTAAGATTTTGACTATCGCCGCTCCAATTCTACAAGTACTAGTTAAGCCGGAGAGATGAGTTAAATCCAGCTGAAGTTCATTTGTCTAATTTTAGTCGTGTTCTTATGTTGCGTGGTAGTAAGTTTCGGTTTGTTGCATTGTATTTTAATTTCTTACATCTAGATATTGGGCCTTATTAGTCATTTTGTTAAATTGAAGACAGAGAGATTTCATTACGATTTTTCAAATTTTTCTGCTTATTTGTCAAGATCACTTTTTATTATGCATTAAAATGAAATATATCCAGCCATAAAATTTTACATCAGTCAGTCAAGCAACACCAAGATAAAAGTATGTACAAAGTTTGACCTCAAATACACTGCTGATTAAGAGCATCTGTCACTTCTATTAGATCCTAAACATTGAGTTTGATATGTGACATCGTATAGTTCAGAGGTTAGAATATCTGTCAAAGATGGCGAAGATGGACATTTTGATTCTTGATCAACCACCGCTCCATTTTAGCGAGAAAACATTAAGAAAGAGGTATTGTGAGATAAAGGATCGTTATAGTGGTGCCCAACTGAAATTGAGTCATGGTAGTAGATTCCTTGGCGTCTCTTTCAGTACGGGGCAGAATGAAAGACTAATAAACGACATGTTACAGTAGTTCAGTGATTAGAACGTAAATTTAAGATGCAAAAGAAATTGGGTTCAATTATTACACTGACCAAAGGTCTCTTTTAAAGAGAGAAAAAATATAAATGAGTTCAGTGTTAAGAAAGGGGCGTCTTAAGACATTTGTATATATTTTTGCAGTTGTAATATACATCTGGCTTCTAATAAAGTTTGGCTTTTTTTAAGTGTCAGAATACTAAAGGAATCTGCTAAATACCATTGTTGTCGTATAAATAGGATATGATGGACCATATCATTTTTACTAAAGTAAACCAATATCATTGTCATAGAAAATGGGAAAGGTGTTCAAAAATTAAACAGTCTTTCATTATAAGTAACGTGTATGAGTACTGTTGACTTTTTAAAACAATATTCCTGCGTTCCAATGTTCTACAGAAAATTTCCTACGTAGTCAAAATATTAATTATATTTCCTACGACTCTGGCTTAAGGAAAAAAAAACTATACAACAATAAATATAAATCAAATACGTTCAGGTTCAAACATAAAAGTTAAGCTGTAGGGATTTATTGTTGTAACATATTAGCGTTAAAATGTAAATATAAGTTATTTGCATGTAAACAAAAAACTCCATTAAAATTTAAACTCTTCTTTTGAAAATAAAATTATATGGATTTTTTTATCATTGTTATTTATAAAAATATTTTAAAAGAAAATAATGCAAAAAAATTACTTCCTGCATTAATGTAAAGACCCCAGACGACATTACACTCCAGAATGTATTATAACCTGTGAAAGAAATATTCTTAGAAAAAACGTCTCTAGATGTATGATAAACAAACCACATGAAAAACTTCACCCCAAAGACACAAAAAAGCAAATGCGCGACAACTATGATATTTCCCGTTGAAGCTGACAGTTACTTTATCCTAGTACGGAAAACACTAATTAATTCCTAAGGGAGGTAAGAAGTGAAAGCTTCTGTTGTTTAAAAGTAAACCTTTACCGGTAAATTTGCTTTGAAGTTCAAAACTAATTATGCGGACTTGGGACTATTTTTTTTTCTTTAGGCAGAAGCTGAGCAGAATAGAGTTACGAGCATGTTTATATGCATTTATTGATTTTCAAATTAAAAAAGTCGCTTTTTTATAAGTCACAAAAGGATATCACTTGTCTGACGCGGTTTCTCTTAACCATCCATTCATCAAAAAATCGCAGTTTATAATGAATTAGATCGAAATATTAATAGAATTCAAAAAATTCTTCAGAGATCAACATCGTACTGAATACAAAGTTTACGAGAAAGCAGAATACGTACAGAGGAAAAAATTGACAAGATTTTTAAAAAAAGATACATAACTCGTTTTAATTTTTGAAACGGGTAAATTGTGTATGTTTTGATGTAAACAGATGGTAAAAATATAGAAAACACCCAAAAGATTTTTAAAAATTTCAAAACAAAGTGAGAGACAGTAGTTCATCATTATGGTAAACCCTCTAATTGAACATCCTTGTTTGATTTAAAATTAGAAAGCGGTGAGATAAACGAAAACTGGATGTAGCAAAATAATTTCTAAAGTTCACGTAAAATCTGATAACAATACAATAACAAACTTTAAAAAAAAATGTGTGTTTTATTAATACCACAAATTAAAAAATATATTATAAACAATAATTTAAATGACTTAAATTTCTATTACTAAACACACTTTTATTGATAAAAATAATTACAAGATAAAAAGAACTTTTTATAAACCCCGTTTTTAAATTTTCTGTTGAATCATATAAACTAATTGCACAAACCTTCCCTTAATTATTCTTTTTCATCTTCTTTTATTTAATTTTAATCACTTTTTAGTCGTTTCCACTATCCACAGACTTTATAAACTGCTAACTTTTATAATTTTTTTAAAATTTTTCGCACAATATTTTTGTAAACAAACTAAATTCACATGTATTCTGTTTTCGAAATCGTCAAACGCCGTTACGCAAAATTGCAAGCATTGAATTCGATCGAAGCACCACCTTGCGGATTTTTTTCCGAACTAACTTTCCATACAAAACAACTAAAACATACTAGAACATACTAAAAATGAATTTCAATTCTGCTTAAAGATGGCTAAAAGTATTAAAAGAATGCATTGTCATCGTTTTCTGAGCTATTCTAAAAGTTTCAAATGTCTAGCTAGTCAGGAAGTTAGTTAAAAATCCATTGCAAGATTTGAACTGGACAAACAAGAAGCGAGTTAATAAAAACGTGGTAACAAATTGCAGAAGAAAAATAATTTTACCCAGAAGTTAGCATCTAGAACTTTCAGACACGTCTGGGCAGCCCCCCCCCCTTTCCCCCAAAAATTACAATGGCCCGCTATATTTTCGAAGGTTAGAGTGAAAAAACTGTGATAGGGGAAACAATGATTATCTCTTGATCCTTTTTTTTCTATTTTTGACCGTTTATACCAGACAGGAAAGGATATTAGTATTCAATTGCAACATTGTTTTATAAATTTAGAATTGCTATTTAGATCAACAATTTAGGCTCACGTACCTGTGAGTACACTCATCCAAAGAGAGACAGAGGATATGCCACATACGTTTAGCATGGGAAGCGATATATGTACTGCCTTTACCAGTAATATATAAATAGCTGATAGCAGGAAAATTTTCAAAGTTTATCAGATCCTTTTTTATGCAGCTCGTTACAATAGAAAAATGTGCAGTATTTTATATGCTTCAATAATTTTGCCGCTATATAAATAGTACTGCATTTCGAACTTTACAGGAACTGGATTGTATCTATGTTTGTGCATGTAAGACCGTATAACTGACATTTTCCCGATCCATTTAATTAAAAAAATTTAATTTTCTCTTTTTTGCCTAATTAGTGAGCTTTCAAAAGCAGTTAGCTTTTGATTCCCAATTACAGTGGATATTTTACAGCTATTTAAAGACGAAAAACTTTGCAAATTAAAAAGGAGATGCATCCCACTCTGAAACGCATAAGCAGCATGCCTCCCCAAACACTGCTCCTTGATCTTCCACGATCTTAAATTTTCTTTACATTTTAATCTAGGAGAGTCATCTACGGTTTTATTCAGATCACAAAACTCTTGAAATCCAATTAACACATTTTATTACTGATGGTAAATTTACAAACAACCAATCCCGTCAAACTGCTTGGTGAACTGCAATAAAAATATACATACAGTGAAACCGAGTTTATCCGGCTCTCATTGATCCGGATCTCAAGATAATCCGGATCAGATATGCAGACATTTTTATTTTCACATTAGATAATTTTTTAACTATGATAGCAAGAACGTAACTACATTTACGCCAACTATTCGCTTTTTAGTTTGATTCAATGTACAGCATAGATTGTACAATAAATTATGGTAATAAAATGATGGGAAGAAAAGATGTAAAAAGTTATTTTTATATTTTTTTAATGTCTTGTAAACAATATTATGCAATTTTATTACAAAACATAGTTTTTTTATCGCAATAAACTTGCAAGTCTGCTTAGTTAAGGATTTTGTTTTTTCGGATTGCCTATGGTCCCAGTTAGTCCGGATAAACGAGATTTTACTGTATATGGAATATTATCTGTATAATCCTATTCATAAACCACGGAAAAGAGGTGTGTATTAAAATCTTGAAGTTATTCTCAAAGTTAAGAAAAAAAAACACCGCTGCTAACACCCGATATTAACAGATAAGAGGATAAAATAGACGCATAGGGCCAGTTCTATAGCAAGACAATCATTTCTTATGTTCGGTCAACAGGTGGTCTGATATTCTAATCCCACATTGGGAGAAGTAATCATAAACAGGAAGTTGCAAATAAGTTACAAGCCTTCAGTTGGTGTGTTTGATGGTGTGTTATAATATTTTGCTTAACTGAGCTAAGCAAAATATTATATATTGCACATAATACGTGTAAGTAAACTGATGTGTAAAGGTGAAAAAATTATATATATATATCTGGAAATTGCAGGTAAAGAGTAAAAAGTCTAGAATTCTACACCACATCTTCTGATTTGGTTGCACATTTTCTCTACACTCTAAAAATTAAGATTTTTTTTATTGTTGCTTACTTAGAATTATACTGTTGTTTTAAGGTTTTGTGTTTAACGACCTTTTTCATTTTATATGTTTGTATAGTTATCTTGCAGAATTGCACAGCAATATTACCTTTCAATATAAAGTACAGTTGCATGAAAACAACGTTAAAACCTCAAGTAATACTCTTATTAGTGCTCTTACACTAAAAATATTGAATTTGTATTTGAGTCTACACTGAGCCATAAGTCTGTTTCTTGTGCCAACAATTTGAATTGTGGAAATGATAAGGTATAACATAGAAACTTATGAATTATTTTTTACATATTTAGCAGAAAAAAGTAATAACTGGCAAATATTAAACCACAAAAAAGGACAGAAAATGCTTTTTGTTATCATTTTAGTGCAAGTTAGGGTATGAAATTCAGTTTCTGTATTCCATTGATTTGAAACTCTAGACTCGCATACATGTTTTTCTGCAACCGCAAACATAAAAGCTGAACTTGCACGATTTGAGTGTTGTTTAATGTTATCATTTTGTTTCAATTTTCATTTTCTATTTAGCACGCAAACCTGAGTAATAATTACAGTTTGTCAAACTTTTTTCCGCATCCATTTTAATTATCTCACATTCCATCTGAAGCCATCCCCTTAACAAAAAGTGCTCTTAAAAGTTGAAAGCTCTTTAAAGCAATTCGAAAAATTCTTTATTAAATTTTGCTCTTAATTTACTTCATTTAAAATTCTTATTTATTAGCATCTATAGTAGTAAACAAAAATCTTAAGTACCAATGTCGGCGGCTCTGTATTGTAGAACACAAGCGGATTTTTTTTCTGCGCTGCGAGTTGCTTCCCAGAGGAAACGAGCGATCATCTGACGTGCTTCTGTTAATTTGTGTAGGCGACATAACAAACAAGGCTTTTAAGAATTAAAAAACGTCGCGAACACACCAGGTTTCTGTTTCTCCTTTCCAATTATACGGATGACATGTTAAGCAGCGCGCCCAGATTTTCCTAATGAAAAATTTGCGCCGGTTTGATATTAATACCATTAAGAGTTAAAGAGCCCAAATGCAAAATCCATTAGCTACAAAATGATTTCTAACAATGCGAAGCGCTATGGATCGTAATTTTTAAATAGCTGCTTAAATGATCAAAGGAGCAGAGAGTTTCACGTTGAAAGGGATACGAAGGATCGCAGTTGGAAAGTGCGTGACGAGATTCAAATGAATCGCCGGCTAATTATTTGTCTCCGAGAGGACGGGCGAAAAATTGCGTCGGAAGTAGATCCTTTTATAAGGCGTCAATTGGATTGTTGATAGAAGAAAGCAACTCGTTTTGACCGCATTCCAGAAACTAACGAGATTTCGCAGGACGCACTACTCAAAAATTCAAACGTATTCAAATTTGTAAAACACGTTGCTCCTCGCCGAGAAGGAATTCAAATCACTTTTACTTAGTATTCATATGAGTAACATACCGGAGAAAAAAAAACTCAATTTTTACTTTCATGTATTACGTATTAATGGCGAAGTTTTGCAATGAGGCAAAATTTGAAACTAAAGTTTTTTGTTTTTGTTTTTATTAATTCTAAGAAAACTAAACTGATCGGCTGATTGCAGTCTGTTTGTCGGTAAACACTTGAGATAAAGTAATTGAGTTCTGCAAGTTGAAACTGAAATCCAACACATAAGGAATACTAAATTTAGATAAATGAACGTAAATTTAATGGTAACATCTCTTTATCAACAATCCCGTCATTTTCATCAAATGGAAAGATTGTTACTGAATTTTAACGCATTTAAGATAAGCACACTTTAAGCACTGGATAAGCCTTCAAAAAAGAGAGGGAGAGATAAAAAAAAAACCGTAAATCCAACAAGTTATGGTATTATGTTCAGAGATCAGCCTTTGCTTGATAATATTGTTGGTATAGTTAATGCATAGATGTTATAATTAAACTTGGATGAATTTTCCTGAATTTTACTATCCTTTGTGTTTTGAAATACATTTTTAATCTTTCGCACCAATACATGTTGCATTTATGCATTACTGTGGAAGTATTTATATTAAATTTTATATCTTACAGCTATCTTTTTTCACAATTATGCAATGATACTCTTTTTCCAAAGTTGTTAAATGTGTGTATGGGGAGGGAGATAATATTAAGTTAAACACTGCATAATAGCAGGAGAAAGCATTTGAAATCCTCACTAGTTCAAACTGGCTTTATTAAATTCGAACGACATAAAAACAAAGCAAGCTCACTGTATCCATTCAAAGCTTGCTAACTATCAATATGTCAGCTCTGGCTAACTTTTAACATTCAGCAAAAACCTTCGTAGCAAAAGTATAAAAACTGGCTTCATTAAATTCGAACGACATAAAAACAAAGCAAGCTCACCGTATCCATTCAAAGCTTGCTAACTATCGATATGTCAGCTCTGGCTAACTTTTAACATTCAGCAAAAACCTTCGTAGCAAAAGTATAAAAACTGGCTTCATTAAATTCGAACGACATAAAAACAAAGCAAGCTCACTGTATCCATTCAAAGCTTGCTAACTATCAATATGTCAGCTCTGGCTAACTTTTAACATTCGGCAAAAACCTTCGTAGCAAAAGTATAAAAACTGGCTTCATTAAATTCGAACGACATGAAAACAAAGCAAGCTCACCGTATCCATTCAAAGCTTGCTAACTATCGATATGTCAGCTCTGGCTAACTTTTAACATTCAGCAAAAACCTTCGTAGCAAAAGTATAAAAACTGGCTTCTTTAAATTCGAACGACATAAAAACAAAGCAAGCTCACCGTATCCATTCAAATCTTGCTAACTATCGATATGTCAGCTCTGGCTAACTTTTAACATGTAGCAAAAACCTTCGTAGCAAAAGTCTAGTACCTTCATCAATTTAAACATGTCTGAGGAGGAACAATGTAGACATAGTCAGAGTGGGAAAATCGGTCTTTCAATTTATATAGCTCGTTAATAAGGATATGTTAGAACATATTTACTGTGTTACGACAGATTTGCAGTCGTCACTTACTTGTAGCTGGTTGTTGCAACACGAGGAAAAAAAAACGGAAAGGATTAGAGTTTCTTTGTGGAAAAGAGCCCACGTTACTGAAGAATAGTTTGAAACGTAAAATGTGAAAGCAAAAAAAAAAAAAGGGGGGGGGGGCAAGGAAAAAGGTTAAGTGTAAGGGCGTTTGATAAACACAGGGGATTTAAGGAATAGAAATTTTAAATTTTTGGTGTGGATTGCATGTTTATTATGCTTTCTCTTTCACATTTTATTTTCTCCTGCATGTTGAGAATACTAAAAAGATATCTCTAATGTAATATTTCTTCAGAAATATTGTGTGTTTTTCTGTTACTAATTTTGTTGCTACTATAACGTTGCTGAGTAAATAAAATATACCTTTTTCGTATTACTCATCAAAGTTTCAGGCTTAATAGCAAATAATCAATTTGTTCATTAAGATCTGTACAGACTGCATAATCACTAGGGATATGTAAATTTCACATAAAAAATATCGAAATTTCGCAGCAAAAAATACAATATATAAAATTTTGCATTTATACGCAAAAATATACCTTTTTTGTATTACTCATCAAAGTTTCAGGCTTAATAATCAATTTGTTCATTAAGATCTGTACAGACTGCATAATCACTAGGGATATGTAAATTTCGCATAAAAAATATCGAAATTTCGCAACAAAAAATACAATATATAAAAGTTCGCATTTATTCGCAAAAATATATATAAAAATTTAAAAAATTCGCATTTATTTAAAAAAAATTACAATTTTACTTCCTTGGATAGGTAAGTATCAAAATTCTTAGTTAAAAGCTAACATTGTTGTCTGCCGTTATGTTCCTTAAGTCTTTGCCTTCTGTCATTAATTACTATGTTGTACGTACTAAATATCTCAGCATCTACTCTGCTAAAGGGACTATAGAGACTTTGCATGGTTGTCATTGTAAAGTTAAGGTACCAGCATTTCGTTGCAATTAAAATCTGTTATAACATCAGCAGGAGTCTCTTGGTTGACTACTGTAAGTAGCTGAAATACCCTTGACTTTTGAGCTCAAGAGACGTTCTTAAATCTACTAAATTGTTCCACAAAACTTGACAGCTGATTTTTACAGTTATATTTTTAGGTTAGACTCCGGTATAGACAAACTGTCCGGGTGAAAATCAGAAAATCTGAAGGAGACTGAGATGTCTCAGTTGAGGTCTTAGTTGAGGTCTTAGTAAAGCAATTATGTTAACAAATTATTACTATTATTATCTAATTTCGCTTAAAAAGCCATTTATCACTGCGTTTTCTCTGAAAAGTAGTAAAAAATAATTTTCGCATTTATTCCCATCTATTTCGTAAGTACGAAATTTACGTATCCCTAATAATCACCGAAGTACGTCCATATGCATGTTATATAAATGCTCATATTTATTTTTTTTCCCAATGCGGAGGCACTTGTCGTCAAACATTCGCCTATACTATGCCGCAATTTTACTGCTCATTTTATTGTGGGGGCACCATATAGGCGGACAGCATTACCCCCTATTAAGGGACGACACGAACGTAGGCATTTTTCGTGGCGCGACGCCAGGATTCGATCCGAGCACCCTCAGCACCGAAAACCAGCGCGCTGTACCACTGGGCCGCCACAGGCTATGCTCATAAATTAGTATTTACTATTTTGCATGCTGTCATTTCACATGATAGGGCATTTCTTTCTGGATATCGGAATGTTTAGTAGTAACTTTTGGCATACGATAATAGTAATTTCTTCTCCCAAAACAATAAATGTTGACAGTCCGAAATAAAGTTTTAAAACATCAAACTGGTTTTTTTCCCTAAAAATTAAATCTAATTCACTTAAAATATTGAACGTGGGATATCAGAGGATAACTTATTCATTGATTTCGATGCAGGCTATTCATGAGGTCGATCATTTTTATATTTATTTCAAAAAGAAAAATTTTAAAAATATATAGAAAGACATACATCTGTGGCGTTATGGCTGATGTTGATATGCCATTTTTGCATGTTTTCGGCAAATTAAAATAGAAACTTTTGTTGTGAAATATAAAATCACCCAATTAAGTTTTTCAATCCAAATATTCTTAAGTTAATACTTATATTCAAACTCAAGCATATGGCTGGTCTTCAATGAAAATAGTTTTTTCGATTAGGGACTAAAATTTTTGGGTGGGTTGAGAAAAAAGGAAAATATCAACTTTTGTCAAATTACGAATAACTTAGTATTATTTCATAATTCCACATATCAGCTTTTGCCACATTAAAGAACCAATTTTACGAGGGACATATCAACTTAAAACATAAAATTGAATTTTTCGGACATATCAACATCTGCCATAATGCCTCAGACATTGTTTAAATAAAATTAATCATTAGAAGCATTCATCATCAAGCCATTTAGAATCCAAATATGCATTTTACGACACCCAATTACTGTAGTCAGTACATTCCACAATTAGACTACGTACATAATGTGAATAATAAACTATGAAAGAAAATTTATTCTTTATAAGTTTTTAGAAGCGCAGAACATTTTATGTTAGAAAACATAGATATGATATTTAACATATTTACCATTTTGGAAAAATTTAAGTCGATTTAAATGATTAAAGTTGATCTAAATAAACATAAGCTCGTAACATTGTAAATATACAGAAAATTTATCTGAAGTTACTACAGCATTGTACAGTTGTATCAGCACAGATAAAGCAAAACCTATGAATGAAAACTACATCTTTGGAATGAATGCTCTAAAATACGCCGGATTTAAAAACATTAAATTAAAATGATACATTTCACAAATATAGTTTATTTCATGGTAATCTTATATTATTATTTATTAGCTACAGCCGTCATCTTGGATTTTTTTAGATTATACGGAGTTAGCGGTACTCGCGTCAAGTCTCTAATGAGGATACTCCTCTATTACTCTCTCCTGTAGAGTACTATTTCCTTGAACCTTCAAAAATAAGCACAATAAAGAAATTTTTCGACGAATAAATTAAACTACTTTGATTTTCTTTCTATAAACGTATTATAAATTAACAAATGACTCAAACAGCTTTAAAATTATGAGCATTTTGAGTGTTATTTTCCCAGCGACAAGGCTTATGTAGAGGGAAAACAAACATCACGTGAGTTAAGGCGAATAAGTGGTTAGCATACCTTGGCGACTTGGAGTCGATAATTTAGCGAGTCAAGCGACCATATTAGGCATCATATACTATTTTCCAAGAGAAATACTTTCTGGCAATGTGTAGAAAGGCGTATGAAGTCCTGACCGAAAGCTAGGAACACAAGATAACCAGCAATATTGTAATTTTTAGATATCATAAGCTCGGAGCTAATTTTGGGGCTATTCACTTTATTATGGGGAATCTATGAAACAATAATTAAGTATATTCAAAGCTTCTTTCTATTAGAACAAACGTTTCATATTCATCTTCTAGAAACTTGCCGCATGTAACAAAATTCTATGCCCGAACGAGTAAATTCTATACTTTTCTGAAGTACATGATTACACTTCTGTATAATTACAGAGATATTAGAAAAATCAAAAACTGCCTTTACTTTTTAATGACTAAAACCACTGGAAATAAATATAGAAAATAGCTCTGTTATAGCTCCCCCATTAAAGAGGAAATTAGTTTGTTTAGTAATAAAATTACAATTAAAGTATGCATACTTAGAAGAACTTTAAATTATGTATAGGAACTCATTTTATGCTATATATTATTTACACGTTTAAGTCATTACGCAAATGGAAGAAACAACCGTGCAAGATAGGTTAGATTTTGGAAAAACACATACACATACAACTAATAATTTTTAAAACTAACTCATATATATATATATATTTTTTTTTAATTAACTATTAATACTTTTAACTATTTTAAAATTAACTATTTATAAAAAACATTATATAGTAACTCTATAACTATTACTAATATAAATATTAACTATTTATGACTATTAACTATTATTAGTATTATTTATTAACTATTTTATTTATTTCCGGTATTTATAATAACTATTTATAATTTTTAAATATTAATAAAATTACTCTTTAAAATTAACTATTTATTTTATTAATTTTAATTATAATAATTTAATTTTTTTGTTAATTCAAATTAATAATTAACTAATTTATTATTCATTTCGTTATATTTTCCTTCGAGATATGCGATATCAATAAACTCGCGTAATTTTGAATATTGCATGAAATACTTTTGTTTTAGTACATTCAAACGTGACAAAAAATTTTAAACCCTAGAAGCATATATGTAATCTATTTTATATTGTATTTAAATGTGGTGATATCTTATATGTTTCGCTCTTGCACCAAACAAGTATTTCAAACATGGCAATACTTAAATACAGAATAGCTTGAGAATATTACTAGTTGTTAGATAAATTTATGAGATTAAAGGGGAAAAGTGAAAGTCACTACTCGTTTCACTTAAGAATCTGCAATGATGTATCATATCATATTAACAAGCGTATAGATGGAATGTATAGCATACTTTATTGAAAGCTCAGCTTATCTTCTCAGGTTATTAAAATGTTAGATACTATAGATTTCTAACACTGTAATTTCGGAGTATGTATACACACATTATATATATATATATATATATATATATATATATATATATATATATATATATATATATATATAATGGGCTTAAGTCAAAAAAGTGATTTTTAGATATTTGTTAGTATTGATAAAAAAATCATTTTACTTATATAAAAGGCGTAAATCTATCAATTTTGCATACAAAAGTATCATTTCTTTGTACAAAAGACTCAAGTCGAAATTATTGTTCTGCGATTGGTATAAAAGCCAATAACTTGGTATATTTAAAACACTGTTTTTGACTTAAACCCTTCATACCGGGCACCATATATGTGTATATATATATATATATATATATATATATATATATATATATATATATATATATATATATATATATATATATATATATATATATATATATATATATATGAGGTTATCTGCATAGAGTGATGCTTACCTCTGAAAATCTTTTGAAGACAAAGTGCTATATATGAAAAAAAATGAAAAAGAAATGAATTAATGTCCACATTCCCCTGTTATAGTTGGTGGTTGAATATCCAACCAATCAGTGGTGAGATTATTGAGGACCCATAACTATAACACATGTTCTTTGCCACAAAAACAAAGTAGGCACTTCGCTTTTTATTAATCATTTTCATCGTTAGACTTTATACCCATTTACATAATATATGAATATTAATTAAATGTGACTGTAAATGGAAATACAATCAATGATAAAAGAATATTTTGATCTCTTCTTTCTTGAACTCTTCCTCACTTGTTTGGTTTACAGAAATTTTCTTTTTATCGATTAGATGTAATGCTAATATAAAAAATTTAGAAGTCCCAGTATTGCAGTGAAATATAAATAAATATATCAATTAATGTTAGAAATAATGTAAACCTCTCTGGCGTTGTAAAAATTAGTCAAAATTATTCTTTTTATCGATTAGATGTAATGTACCATGCTTTGCGTTTTTGTTGGGTTTAGATTAATAATAGCCAAGTTCTTTAGTATCAAAGGCCTGAGTAGATATTCTCTTTAATTTTTTATGAATGAATTTCAAGGGGAAACAAGCGGAAAAAATCCTTCATGAATCACAAATCGGACTATGCAAGCTGTGCTTCTCAATAAGTAAACAAGAGGTTTTAAAGACAGGATTTAAATAAAAAATAAAAGTAGATTATGAATATTGTTACATGAATATTGTTACACGATCAGTAAAGCATTTTAAAGAAACAAACAATGCAAGAAAACTACTAATAAATAATTTTAAATTGATAGGAGTAATAGAATTTACATTAACCCTTTATATCTTACGGGCTACTGCCAAAACAACGCCAGAGACGTTTACATCGTTTCTAACATTAATTGATATATTTATTTATATTTCACTGCAATACTGGGACTTATAAATTTTTTATTCTGTGTGAAGGTTTTAAACGTCTGATCCGGATGAGCAGATGCGGCTCTCCTATTTCTGCTCTAACGGGTAATAGAGGAGGTGAAAGACTTTTGACACAAGTCAACTCGTCGAAAACTCTGTTTCGCCATTTATAGAAATAAAACCTTAACGGTAACTATATGCTCAAAAGACGTATATATCATGGCGGTTTTATTGCACTGTAAAATTACTTTATGGGCTACTACTCGGTCAAACTAAGTTTAGAGGGTTTAACAAATGCAGTTTACAAGAAGGCTAATACTTTGGGAAAATATTACAAACTTGTTTATAATATTTCTGCGCATCGTGTGGGGAATATATACATTAAAAACTTATCATCTAAACTTTGACTTCATTTGTCAAATATCATGATTTTGTTTCATTTAGAACATGTTTTTTCGCACAGTACTATTATCGGTTACATATTTCGTGTACGCTTTTTAAAAGTTTATAATTCAGAAAATTAAGGAAATTTGATATCACAGAAGGCTGTTTCTATGGCCGATATAACACAGAAATTGCAACTATGAATAATCATGTTTTAAAAATAGTTGCATGGGCTACTTAAGCCAAGTTATTTTGATGATTTTAGTACCGAAAATGTCAATTTTGTATAAAAAAATTAAATACTTTTTACTGAAAAAAAAGAAAAATTAATTTTTGTATTGAATGCAAATGTGCATGAAAATGTTTATAGAATATGATTAGGTGTATGCAAATTTCGCATAAAAAATATAGAAATTTCGCAAAAAATTACAATATATAAAATTTTGCATTTATTCGCAAAAAAATATAAACTCAAATATTTTGCATTTATTAAAAAAAAATCACAATTTTACTTACTTTGTTAAGAAAGTATCAAAATTCTTAGTTAAAAGCTAACATTGTAGTAGTCTCCACATTCTTTTTCTTAAGTCTAGCAATAAGTAATAAAAAATTTCGAGAGGGAGATTTCAAGACCGTGGATGGTCTTAGTTAAGCAATCATGTTAATGAATTATAACTATTATTACCTAATTTCCCTTGAAAAGCCGTTTATCACCGAGTTTTCGCCGAAAAGTAGTAAAAAAAATAATTTTCGCATTTATTCGCATCTATTTCGTAAATACGGAAATTACTTATCCCTAAATATGATATTTTAAATTAGGTACAAAGCACATTTAAATTTTAAAAACACTGAATCTTCGCTTCCCTGCAATACTCGAGTCTGTATCTAACACGGTGTTAAAATACTAAAAGATCAAATCCGGAAGCATCCTGAAACTAGTTATATTCATTTAACATTTTAGTTTTTTATGATATGCTTGAAAACAATTTTATCAAGTCCAGTTCAATGGATACTCTGTAAGGTAGTTCTTGCGCTGCAGCTTTTTGGAGTATGTAAAAATCTTTTTCGGAAATGTGTTTGGGTGTGGTCATTAGATAAAATCCTTATTTAAGACGTACCGACATCACCGTTCGAAAATACCAGCAGTTAAGAAATTAAATCACCATGACCTTTTCAATAATGACATATTTTATATTATTTTTGATTTTATTAAAAAAAATTATCGATTTAGATTGTTTCACATAATTTTGGATGCTAATTCAGATGAGCATCTGAACACAGATCATATACATAGCTGTTCAATTCTTTTAAAAGTTAATAAACAGTAAATCCTTCTGAATACAAGGAGGATTTAATACAAGGAGCTGCTAATTGCAGGAGTCAATGCTTCGGATACGAACTCTCTAAATTGCCACAGCATGTAATACATTTTTCTGAGTTTTTGCTTAAAAAGGACGTATTTCTCAATTGAAAATGGAGTGCAAATCTCTCTTAGATAAATGACCCTTTTGTTAAGGGCTTAATAAAGAAAACTGGGTGATATATCGGTAATGGCGTTGTAGTGACTAGATTGGAATTTAAAGTAAGAAATTCATAATATTTGTCATTCTGTAAAATTTTTTTATTTAATTTATGAACCTAAAAGAAATGTTTAGCTTTCTTTGTGTCACAGTTTCATCGATGTTGATATTTTCATAGACAAGATCAAGGGGAATTTGAGCTCTAAACTTACCACATTTCTTACAAAATAACTGTTTAATTGGAAATATAAGTAAATACATAGATTAAGCAAATTTCGACTTCTATAGTTTTTTTGAAACCTTAAATGTATTATTTTAAGGAAATGAAGAAACATCGTCACAAAAAGGAAACATGAATACCTAATTAATTAGAAATACGTTTAAAATTGAATTGAAGATTGAAATAAATTGATTATTTTATTATTCTTTCCTTACATGAATATTACTGCATTACTGTCATCTATACATTCATATTTGTCAGAAATTATCAAAAAAAATTAATCAGTCGTATGTATATTATGAATGTACTTAACCCTTTGTAAGAAAGAACACACAATAATTACTGACAATGATCAACATTGCAAAAAATTGCTGCTATTAGATCATATTGAAATAAAAAACATTCTCATTTAAGAAAAGCAAAATAGAACAGGCTTGATTTAAGAGTACATACATTTGAAAAAAATACTTTGCAACTAAGATATTTCAGAAAGTATTCGAGTTTCTAAATAAAGATTGTGTAAGTATATTTTACACTTCATTCATTATTTCATAGGTGTAGGTATGCTTGCATCGGGGTGTTCTCCTACCCAAGATTACTAAGTACACATATGTAACGGGAAAGATTCTTACTTTTAAAACGATCAACATGTTATGCCATTTTATGCCATTTTATGATGCCATTTTTTTGAGCAAACGAATATTATTTTTATACGATGATACACTATTTATTTTACAGTCTTTATGAATGAGACTTTACGCTGCATTGAACTACGGCAGGATCAACGTCATAAATCTCTCTATCATTTTCTGTCGAAATTTATTTCTCACTTTTCCCCTAATCTTTAAACAAAGCAACAAATCAAACAATTATAATTTGGAAATTTTGGAAATGTTAATACGCTCCCTTCCTGAACTCAAGTATATTATGCTCCTTCCTTGGGATGCGGTATACAATTAACTCTCGATCAGTATAGAAATTTTGCGTAGAGATGAACCTATCACAATCCACTTGCATCGGTGGAAAAATTCACGTGGGACTCTGCAGAACAACTCCGCTTCAGGCCTTCACTCCATCCTTCACAAATTCATTCAGATATTTTTTCATCCTGTCGACTTATATTATTCTCTTTTCTTGAAGCTGAACGGCACTCGTTTTAAACACATGTGTCACTCCACGGACGAACACACCAGCCGATCATCGTTCATTCGCACACTGACCGCTGTCCCCCTTTCTTTCAAAAAGAGCGGTCAAACGAGCAACCCTGTTGCCACAACAACAAACAGTAGCTAAAACTCTGCGACAAGTTGTTGGAAGAAGGAAGAGTGATGCTCCGCGCTGATGCGCATTCATCGCAGTATGCTATTTTGCGCAAAAAGAGCCAATTGGGCTTGTGGCGGCCCAGTGGTACAGCGCGCTGGGTTTCGGTGCTGAGGGTGCTCGGATCGAATCCTGGCGTTGCGCCACGAAAAATGCCTCCGTTCGTGTCGTCCCTTCATTGGGGGTAATGCTGTCCGCCTATATGGTGCCCCCACAATAAAAAATGGGCAGTAAGAATTGCGGCGTAGTATAGGCGAATGTCTCATGACAAGTGCCTCCGCATGGGTTTAAAAAAAAAAAAAAAGAGCCAAACTGTGAAAGTAAATACTTTGACAGGAAACACTATCAAAGTTTAAAAGTGATGTAACTAATAAAAAAGTAAAATTCCAAAAAATGTACCCAATTAGTTCATCGGGTGGGGGTGGGGGGGTAGCCTAGTGGGGCTTGATACTGGGTGTGCTCGGTTGGAATTCCAATGACTGTCATTAAATACCTTTGTGTCTAGACCGTATATGTGCACGTTAAATCCGTAGGTGGTTGGTTGGGAGTGCTACGGTTACCTCTTGCTACAGGAGGACTAATTAGACCGGGACGTACTGCTTAGAGCCGATTACGAACAGCTACAAACATCTATGCCAATAGTGGGAATAGAACACACAGACTCTGGTATCAACTGCCAGCACCCTAGCCATTCAGCCATCGCGCGGCATTAAATCCGTAGACTGGAAAGTCCTTCTATGAAGTCAGAGAGGGTGGGAGAAGGTACGATCCCCTTGGGTATGCGCAGTCAAAATTGAAGCGGCACCAGGAGGTGGTGTTGGTTCATCTATACTGGGTATATTTTATGTTTACCTTATTTAGAGACTCTATTACATTTATTTAAAGAAATGTAGTTAAATGCATGATATTCAATCATGATGCCCCCCCATTGAAAAAAACAACGATCTTTGTGGATTATGTGCGAATGTCTTAATGGACAACTACTCCACAATGGAAAAAAAAACTCATCAGGTGAAGAAAATGACCCACACAATTTATTTCTCGCATTCCTAACAAAACATGTCCATGATTATTTAACATTGGGCCATTGGATTTTAGACCGAGGAATATAAACAATCGTAATTACCTCGAAAATTTTTTCAAGATATGGGGCTATATTGCATACAAAATAACAAAAATATATTTTATGTTTACCTTATTTTGAGACTCTATTACATTTATTTAAAGAAATGTAGTTAAATGCATGATATTCAATATTCGCATGAGGATATTAGCAATTCCATACACAATAAGGTTATTTTTGATTCTATATTAAGCTTTCTCAAACAATAAATGGATAAAAATTCACTGAAACTTCAATGTTAATAAAATCACACATGCACTTTCTCTCTTTTTTTAGTGATATTTTCACACGAATGATTTATTCCTTAAGTCCTTGAAACACATGATTCTAGGGAAAATTTACTCTAAAGATTAGTACATGTATAATTCTGAAAACTTGTTCACATTTGTTAATTATTCGTTAAATAAATATTGATTGATAGCACTGAATCTAGACACTTCGCAAATTAATAACTGATCTGAATCAAAAGAAAACAGTCCTATCAAACTACTGTTTCTCAGATCCACACAAAAAAGATCCTTTTTGGGTTAAAAAGCTTTTTGTTTACATGACTGTTTATAAAACGTGAGTCCTCAATCTGAATACACTAATTTACTATACAGTTTTAACCTCTCTTTAGACACCCTTTTGTAAGTACGGACATTCTCTTCCTGGCAAATAGATGTATTTTGGCAACTAAATTGTTATTTAACGCTCCATTTTTGTAGAGTCAGTATATAGAAGACCTTATTACCTCCCTCCCACAGAGACTTGACCTTTACGAACACAATACGAAAGGGAAAACCCTGCGAGAGGAAAGAGCTACGATTTGAGCCCAGCCCTTTTTTCTTCTAAAGTAAAAATAAATGTCACTCTTAATTCATGTTTAGCGGTTGTTTATTAACAGTGCGTCAGGTATTAAAGTCACAACCCATACTGTAATACTTAAATCAAACAGTCTGGATTAGGATTTCAAAACAAACGTTTCATCATTAATGAAATTTGAGCATTGTTGTTCATAAGGCTAAAAAATGGCTGTCACTGAATACTTCTCCGTAACGATAAATTCAACTCTATACAGATTTTTGTATCAAACCCTAAAATGTCCATCGCTTTAGGGGGCATGATAGCTTTAATTCTTTTGCCTTTTTCCTGCCTTTAGAAAAGCGTTATAATTTCTTAAATGAGCTCTGAGATAAGCTGTCATGTATTAAATTTGCCTAATTTTCTGTTTTTAACGAGCTTTTAGATAAGTTCGTCTACCATTTAACAGTTCTGTCTGCACGATATTTTCAGCAAAACTTACTAGTCCCTTACTCGAAACTCGAAAAAGATATCAACCATTTGTGAAAGGGAGATAATGGACAAGCTATATATTGGAGAAAGAGACAAGCTGCCTACATCGGATCACCTAACATTTCCAAGCTAAGCGCATTGGAGTCTAACTGCTATTTAATAAGAAGGTTTAATGTCTCGTTCAGAGATTAATCTATCAAGTTAGACCGTGAAATGGGCGATTGGGGATGTAATGTTAGGATTTTTAGTGATGTGGGCTCCAGGTAAAGAGTTTTGAGCAGTCCAGGTGCATTAAATACAGTTTTGTTGTCCCATCTGTGGTTCTGTATTCAGTCTCATTAGCAATAAATTTTCCTTTGCGTTACTAAGTTACAGTTTTAATATCTTACCCCTAAATTTGGCAACTACAGGTTGAGAAACAATTTGATCTTTTCAAAGCGATTAAAAAAAAATAAGAGTAGCGAAGCTCTTGTTTTGACGAATGATGTAGAGATAATTTCTTCGTATTTTACACGATTTCTCTGTAACTTTTCTTTATTACCTTCTGAGTGATCACTAAGAAAGTTTATTTCCAAATACAAATGTAGATGCAGATTATTTTTCTAATTTACTTTGAAGATTTAATTGTTTGAAGAGTGCTAGGTTTTTTTTATTAAAAAAATACACATAAAATTCCCGTGTACCACAAAGTATCACACGGGACATACAGAGGTAAGTATAAAACACTAAGAAAACAGAAGAAACAGACAAAACAAAACAAATATTAAGAAACTAAGAATAATTACAAATATTTACAATAAATTTACAAAATAAGCCAAAAGCACACTTCGCAGAAACGAGCAGAACGAAATTTGGAGGCCAGTTAATATTTAAGTCCTTAAGAGCCAATTTAAAAATATTTCTCTCCCTGCCGGTACTTCGAACACAAAAACAGAACATGTTCAGCATTTTCCTCGCCACCAACGCTGCAGTCACAGGGGGTCGCCGAACACAATTTGAATCTACTCAAATAGCTCTTAAAATTTCCATGTCCTGTGAGGAACTGAGTCAATTCGTAGTTAGCAAAGTGGTGATGGCATGAGAGTCTCATTCTCAGAAGTGATGGCATGAGAGTGCTAGGTTGGGCAACTTTTACCACATGCTTCTAAGATGAAATACCATTTATTAATGATCAAGTACAAAAAACTTTCCAAATCTGCTTAAATTCAATTTTACTTTCTACGGAAAGAACTGAATATTACAAATGGACTGAAACAACAGTGTGAAAGAGATGGATTTGTCTGTTTGAGTGCGTAAGGTAGTATTTTCTACGAAACCCTTTCATGAATGTCCTGATTCAGATGCAATAGCTATTAGTTAGAAGAATTAATAGCATTTGTTTAAACCATGGGTGGAACCATCCCTCTTCAGCCTAACTACAAGAATCTCGTTACGTGAACTAACTTTTTACATTTGAGGATAAGCCCAATTTGATTTTATATCGTTAGAAATTACAAAGGGTAATTTTAACACATCTCTATAAACAAAGTGGGTGTATAAACGTATCTACAAAAAAGTTAATGGGATTTGACCAAGAGTCAAAATGTCTTAAATTAGTATATATTATTGCAGTAAAATGATCAAGACTGCACTTGAATTACGATTTTAGAGCCAAATTTTTTTTTTCAAACGTGGAGGTACTTTGTCGCTAGACATTCGCCTGTATATACACCGTGAGACTGCTGGCCATTCATTAAAGGGGACACCGTATAGGTGGCCAGCACTACATCCTACAAGCCGGTTCCGTAATTTAGAATACAGTCAAGTGACGAGACCGGTACACTTTATCTCGCACCTCCAGGGGTAAATTTGAGAACTTGGAAGACATTGTAGCTACGACAGATTTTTCGTGCACCAGCCACCATTAGTGTACACGGCGGTGGATTTTGTCAGTGACGGGCATCGAACCAGTGACTTTCAGATCACTGGCTCGCTGCCTTTGCCAGCTGGGCCACCGCGCCCCTTTAGGGCCAAACATGTACCACCATAATAGGGCTCTATTTAACAGGGCTCTTCTAAAGGATTAATATATATAAATTGTACATCATAGTCTTAAGGTGATGTACCAAACACAGTCGACTTCTCGAGAAATGAAAAAATAGTGTTATAAGTGTTTCATGCTGTTTTGTTCCAGTCAAAGACGTGCCTAATAAGATATTAGATTTTAATAATTTCCCTGAAGAATTGTGAGCTTTACTCTAAGAAAAAAAAACTGAAAAAAAACCACTGGGGGATAAAAATAACGAAGTTGTGACAAAAAAAGGTTCCAATGTGCCTCAAGTGAGTCTGAGAATATTTTTAAAATTTTGTGTTTTAAAAGGAAGATATAATATGGGGAAAGTTATAGGCCCAATCCATAGAAACTGAATACCTTTTATCTGCAAAATAATACCAAAGTTTTTCATAATAAATTATTAAAAAATAGGATATTTTTCGGATCATTATTGCTTCAAATACTTTAATTTCTATTCTTTCATGAGGTATGACCTTATCCGAATCCTTTAATCCTGCAATCTTTTATGTAAGCAGATAGGAAATCTCTTATCTTCTAGATTACTTAAATAACTGATTTTCAACAACATGAAACTTTTTTCATATTTATGAATGGGTAAATTTTTGGATTAAAAGTAATAACTGAATGCCGCAATTTTTAAGCCACAAAATATCACTGAAAAATCCTTCCACCACTTATGTAAATTTAAAAAAAAATTATGCTGTTAAAAAATCCCACTCTTTTGATTTGGATTATTAGTTTAACTCTTCAGTTCATGTAATTTATATGGAATACAGTGCTTTCCCACGATGGCAAAAGTAAAGCACAAAATGCAAATCTTCCACAGAGGACAATCACCTCTATGATTGCAATATTTAATAAAAGTCTTGCATGGAGCAGCAATATTTTGTATTTTCATTGAGAACAGGTATAAAAAGAGCCTCTTTAAGTAATCATTTATTACGTATCCTTTTTAAATACCCTAAGGTACGTTATCATTTCTAAATAAAAGCTTTTTCTGTTGCTAGATGCTCATGTCCGATTATTTTCACATACATAATCAATTTAATTTTTTTTTTCACTCCTTCACAGGCAGTATGTTCATTTTTCCTTCCCTGCACTTGTGAATATTTTCTTTAATATGATCTTTCAACGAAATCTTCTTACTTAAACATATTTTTCTTTTACTGACTTTTCATCTCTTCGTATATTACATTATTGCGATGAATCAAACCCAAAGATTGATCCTCATCGAAAAACTAACAATAAGGCTAGTGAACTTATTAAACCTTAAATCTTTTTCAATAAAGAAAGATAGTGATCCTTCTTACGTTATCAAATGTCCACATACAAAATTCTTCCTTTAGATACTGCCGGAGTTAAACACCTACGAAAAATATTTCCAAGATCAGTATCCTCTCTCTAAAGAACTGATTTAATACTTTCCAAACACGTGTTTAGAGAGAGGATCCCAAAAGCTCTTGTTGTTGTCAAAAGCAGATGTTGTCGTTAAGGATTTAGAATCTGAGGTATATTTTGTCTACTTCGCGGCTTAAAGAGCCATTTCTGTTATTTGCCCAATGGATATCTTACATAATACGTCTATAACTCTACGGGAATAACATATTTGTCTTTCCTTGCAACATCCAAGAAACAAGGTTGAAATAGAAGTATTTTGCCAATGGTCACTTTTATACACATTTCACTCTAAATATTACTGAATAAAAAATCAAAGGAGAGTTTAAAATTTTGTATAAAAAGACTTTGTGAAAATTTTGCTTTAAATTTGCCAAAATGTTAGAGTCATAAAAAATTCATTTGAAAAACTAAGATTCCGATAAAAGGAATATGTCAAATATATATTCTCTAAAAGCAACTATTTTAATGGGGGAAACATAAAAATGTGTATATATGTTTTAGTAAATATTTCTAAAAAGGTAAGGATATGTGCAAAATACAGTTTTTCTTTGAAAAATGTAGCTCAAGAATGTAAAACCATAAATCCTCGCTATGACTATATTCAATGTAACAGTAGAAGCTCTTTAAACATCTTACTTAATGGCCCCTGTAAATTTAAATTTATCCTAAAGTAAAAGGGGATTTAATACAATGATATTTTCTGCAGCTATAATACACTGTACAACCATATATGAATGGGGTTTTAGCTCAAAAATTGATCTCATTAAAATGGTAATAGAATGAAGGTAGAACGTCGAAAAATACTCGTAGTCACGTGCGCTCTGTAGCTCCTCGAAGTTCTATTTTCACGTTACCAAATGTACAAGACAGTTTAAATACTTCTTCAGATTCTATGCACTTGCATATCGATTGCCATGTATATCGATTTGTATATAAAAAAGGGAAACAGCTGAAAATACCTGAATTTAAAAATTAAGATAATTTAATTACAATGCTAGGTCATTGTTAAAATATACAAAACTTTGTCTGTTGATAGATGTAGTACATGTAAATACTCTTAGTATAATTAATACTTTTATACTGAGAATAAATACCTACTATATTGATACCCAAGAGACACGGCTGTTTATTTGCATCTACGTAAAGCGTCTTCTTCCTTCCTTTACAGAAGGTCGTTCGCACTTTATGCAAACGATTTTGTACTTTATTTTTGGCGGTTGCGTTTTGAGATAAAAATTTGGAAACTTCAGAATAATCGTCTGCTACTGTTTTGTTTTCATTGGAATGCAAAATAAAAGATTTATTTTGAAAATGGCTCCTAAAATTGATAAATGACTCTAAGATTACGTAACTGCGCTTTCCGAGGAGAAATATTCGTATCAACAAATTACAAAACGGTGTAAAAATCGCGGTTAGGGCATTTCAAAAAAGGGTATTTATAATATATTAAATATGAAAGGAAAAATAGTCTAACTGAAAGTAAAAATGAAAACATGACCGCAAAACCTCATCCTAAGACTGTTCGAACGCAGGTAAATATCAAGAAAGTGAAGTCTCTGATCCTAAAAGAAAATCCGCCGGCTCAAAGATCCATTGAATCGAAACAAGGAATGTCTTCTGACACTGAAAGTAAAATCATTCATAAAGATATGAAGTTAAAAAATATGTTTAAACCTAAAGTTCATCTCCTTTTTCTAAAGCATATTGCTGAAAGAAAAACAAATTGTAGGAAATTATATGAAAAACACCTAGCTGCTGAAAAATGGAAATTTTTGGTAACACTCGATGAGACATGGGTATATTTAAGTGACTGTAATAAAAAACGATCAATTTTCTATTGCTCAACTGATGGGAATGACCGTACGAAATAGTTTCGTCAGTGTACAGAAAAGTTCCCAAAGAGGTTCATGATAGTTGCAGGATTCTGTTGCAACGGCAAATTAAAAATTTAAAAAGTCTCAAGTAAAGCTAAAATTAATTCACTCTACTATCAGCAGAATATTTTAGAACCAATTTTTGAAGAAATTCTATCCTTATACGGAAAGGACATTGATGAAGTTGAGTTTCATATGGACAAAGCCTCTAGTCACACGTCTAAATCAACTGCCGCTTATTTAGAAAAGAAATAACAAATAAGAAAAGTGTATCCCATTTAATGAAACACCTGTAAAATCACCTGACGCTTCTCCAATGGAATTTTGCGCTTTCGGTTTATTACATCGAGCCTTAGGAAAACGGCATCCGAGAACACTGAAAGGACTTTGGAAAACGGTTCAAGAGGAATGGGGTAAAATTGACATGACAGTACTAAGAAAAAGTTTACTTTCATGTAAAATTCGAGTTAGAGCTATTGTGAACAACCATGGCTATCAGGTAGAAGTAAATCGCTGCAAAAAATACGGCATTTATACATAAAAATTAACTATCAAAATCGTTTCCATAAAGTGCGAACGACCTTCTGTATATGTACAGCGATAGCATATGTATTCATTTCTACCTCTTTCTGTGGGATTTTTTCAGCTTGATGATTTTTTAAAACATGTTAGGAATAGAAATTTAAAAAAAAAATTCAGCACTTCAGTTAGTTAAATACTGAACATGAGATAAATTATTAGTGGAGGCGATTTTTTTACAAAGATTCAGTATTAATATTCTAAAAGTGTTTGCGATTTTATTGGCATATTTTACTAACATTTCACAACATTTTGGTTTTCTGTTTGGAGATATCGGGTCGAAAAGCAATTCATCTTTTATTTCCAAATAAGACAGCATTTTATCCTTTGATGTTGTCACATAAAATCTAATACTGTCGGAGAAATGGTTAGAGGAAACGAGATAGACTACCATCGAAATTGTAGGCGTAAATCATAGCTTCCTTCTTACGCGAGAAAAGTAAAATTTTAGTTTATTGCAAACTTCAGTATAGAATAATCACAAGGTGAAATAAATATTTCACATCTTATTTAAAGAAGCGGCTTTCTTACAGTTCTTTCAATCACATTTCCAAATTTCAAATAAACAATTTATTGATATTTTGACGATTTAGTGTTTCCCTTTAAGAAACTTTTGAGACGAGGTAAGCTTTCCTTTCAAAAATGTACGCAAGTATAATAAAAAAAGAACACAATATGAATAACCAATTACTTCTATCACCTAGAAGGGAGAGTTGTCGATGATCTATTTTTGAATAAACCCTTTTTCTAAATCTGCAGTAGCATATTAGCATAACCCTTTAAAATCAATAAACAGGTTAGAGACCTTGAATATTATCGCGTCTAAGAAATGCTCTTCGGAAACGATAAGATACTACTTCCCGGTTTGAGTCGAATAGAATAGAAAACATAGGAGGTTATATCACTGCAGGACGTCGCGACGGCTCCCTACCATTTGATACCCACTCAGTCCACGTAAATTAGGCAGGCATAAAAAGAAGCTGCCTGTCTCAGGGGTGGATGATCTTCAAACGACAGTTCAACTCCGTGCTGCATGCAGCGAGGACTTTCCTTCAGCCATAATTCCTCAAATTCTAAACATCTAGACTATCTTCCGGCAATATATGGGTGCATTTCTGTTTGCGTCTCCCGCCCTCCGAGTTTATATTCACAAACAAAAACACAGAAAACGTGTCAGAATGGGAAGAGTGTAATTTGTAGATAGTATTCCTTCAAATAACTTATATCTTTTGTAACACTTTGACTGATAAGACTGTTCATAATTCGCCCCTCAGAAATGCTTATATTTCCTGCAGGAAATGTTACAATTTTCTACAGTTGAACATATGTAGGTAATAGTACAAAAGAGAAGCTAGACTCAATTTTTGCTGAGACGGTTATCATCTGGACACGAGAGGCATCTAAATACCCGAGCCATAATAACTTTAAAAAAATGGAATGTAATTTCAGGTTAAAAAAAGGCATTTATGCTATCAATAACTCGAAGAATTAGGGTCAATAATAGTTGAAAATATGCGTAAACATCAAAACACATTTCATGTTATGAAGTATACTCATTAACTCTAACTTGGGTTACACTTTTAGTTGAAAAATCAGTTACTTATTCAATTTCCAAAACTCTTACTTTAGCATTTGAAAACAATCTGTTATAATACCCATAAATTCCTCACATGTTAACTCAGATATCGTTTCTTGGATTATTTATTATCATGTGCACATACATTGAGACACATATATTGTAGGCGGTACAATTAACTTTTATTTCTTATAATTTTTTAAAGTAAATTATTTTATTCAATCTAAAGATTCCATACAATTAAATTTTCATTTTTCCTTACAGGGTTTCCCTATTTTACACACACCACACACTCACACACATCGATTATTTGAATTATTCATTGATTACATTTATTAATTACTGCTTAAGCTACGAAATACACTGCCATGATCTTTTCGAAATTTCAAAAACTACTTTGAAGTCTTCATATTGTTATTGACGATTATTCTCATTTCTTTTTCGACCAAATTTACCCTGTTAGAGACGCAGATCTTTTTGTATTCAGTCGAACCCTGTTATAACGAACTTCAAGGGATCAAAGGTTTTGTTCGCTTTATCCGATGGTTCGCTATATCCGAACCATTAAGAAAATGCTAGAGTTCACAAAATGTATAACTCATTAATTGCAATGTGTATTCAATAATGATGTATTTAAAAAAAGGTAAAATCCATTAAAAAGGATCATTAATGAATTAAATCGACTAAAATCGATAATACTAATTAAATTACATACAATAGGAAAACGGCGGGACCAAAATTTTCGTTCGTTATATACCAGGTTCGCTATAACGGGGTTCGACTGTATATCATATGATGTGTATCTCAAATGATCCATATTAACTTTGGTATGTTTGCAAATTAGTAAAACTTTCAAGTTGTTACACCAAAGTAACATCACAATGATCGAAGTCCTTCCCTGGACTTCATAACAATAGACACATAAAGTACCTCTATTACGAAAAGAAATATAATAGTTCTTTTTTACAGAAAAAGTCTGATCTATTTCTTTTAATGTGAAATACACTAACATCCTTACCCCTAATTTGTAATTATACGATGCAAATCTTCAAAGAATAATTGTGGCAAACAGATTTCTGACGAATGTGTGATTGTAATGATGCGTTAAATATCGCTTGCAACTCAAGGTCACGTAATCAACCAGCTTCGAGAAGTAACGAGTTAGCAGTTAGCGAGAAGTTGCTTGAGAGTCATTCCACCACTGATTCATTCTTCTTCATATTTGATTGATAAACTTAAAATCAGAGAAAAAGCGACTATCATTAAAATGTTCCACGGTAGTACAATTACTCGATACTAAACATCATACCAGAAACAAGGACTTACTCAACCGATGGACTAGAAAAGTGTATTACAAAATGTCAAAATATCACACGCAACATCTTTTTTTTTTTTAAATCCATAGTAAACTGTATACCAATAGTCGATAGTTTAGAGTGTATATTTTGTCTTTTTATATATACTAGTTGGTTCCAGTCAAAAAATGACGGCTAGATAGTAAATAAATGTTATTATACACAAATTATACTCAACACGTCATTGCCAAATGTTGAAAATCATAATCTTCGAAACAAATTAATGTTTAAGTGGGCTCGTGCTTAGTGAGTATCTAGAGCCAGATATAAAAATGTCACTGAACATG